>CM042907.1:21967500-22325000 GCA_023653625.1 Triadica sebifera | reverse complement strand
TTATAGTGCAAGGAGAGGACTAATTGCACAGTAATTGTCTATGAAAGTGTTTATAGTTAGACCATTGACTTTTTGATAATGCAAAATGGGCTTTGGATTGCATCCAAGACATGAGAGAGAAATATTTAGGCCAAACATATTCACGAGCGTGAATGATGTGCTACACATCACTCACATGCCAACCACAGTGCACACACAATAGTAGTTGTGGTATCATATGTCATGAGCATGACAATATGAGAGTCACAATCATGACAAGTTTGTCACAGGCATGACAGTCGCGATAGCCACTTGTGTGATTTTAGGTTTTTTATTCTGAATAGAACTCTAATGCATGGGTTGTATATTTCCAACCCTAATTTTGATTAGAGGACATATAAATAACCATTTAAATGGCTAAATTTGTGGCTACTAACTTGAGAAGTAAAAGTTATTCTTTCTTTTTCTTCTCTTTTAAGTTGAAACACCATTGTTGACACCTTAGTGCTTTGACACCCCATTTTCCTTACAATTGTTTCATTTGGTCCTTCGTGTGGATTATAGTTAGAGGCAATCCAGGCTTTGGATTGTTATGGTTTGCAACCCAACTTGAAAGAAAGGCTTGCAAACTTGGAAGAATAATAATTGAAACAAGGTAATCAACTTCTCTTATTGAAAGGTTCAATCCGATTTTAAATTACATTGGCATTCCATGGGTTTTGGGTTTTATTAAATTTTAAATTTATGGTACCATATGTATGAGATGATGTTTAAAACCCAATAGTATTACTTTTTCAAGTCACATTATTAGAACCTTTAGATAATACTAAAGTAGCATGCATTAGCCCTTTACCTCATGATATAGTCAAAGTCATAGGGGCACCAATAAAAAGATTTTATTCCTTTTTGGGTCTCACACAACAATGAAGCAAAGATCTATTTACTTACTTCCCAATTCGTAGTTATAATGCACATGCACTGTGAAATGCATGCTATGCTATGGTGGGAATCCTTAATTTGATCCTTGTATATGACATGTATTTTGGATATCATCCAAGTCTTCTACTTGCACGACATATTACAGGATGTGTTCTTTCTCACAACAAGATAGCTTTTAGCTACCTTTTTCAGCATTAAGAAACACAAATATTTCATCTTGGCTTGCTCAACAATAATATGTGGCTTTAGGTTTGAAATAAAACAATGCATCCATTCTTTCAAAGAAAAATATATCCATACATCATGTTCAAAAGTTTAAATAAGGAAATACTCTGCTCTATAATCTACTCAAGCCTAGAGATTTCACATGCTCAACAAACACATCCTTAAGTATCAATTTTGTTAAGGGATCAACTATCATCCTGTTTATGGTAATATATTGCATAGTAATTTTCTTATATGCTATAATGTCTCTAACAAAATTGTACTTTGTGTCTATGTGCTTAGTCTTTCTATGATACTAAGGATTTTTAGTATAAATTATGATTGCTCGGTTATCATAATAAAGTTGCATTATATCTATTGGCCCACCAATGATCCATAAATGTTCCATGAACCTTTTTAGCCACACATCTTCTTACATTGTTGCATAACATACAATAAACTCTACATCTATGGTTGACAATGTAATGCATGTCTACTTTTTACTACTCTATGAAATAGTACCATTGTTCCGCAAGAAAACATAACTAGAAATGGATTTTATTTGATCTAAATCTCTAAGAATATATTTTATGAATAAAGGAACAGGCTAGAAATAAACCATGGCAATTATAATTAAAACGATTGTAGTTAAAATTCATCATAAGTATTATAAAGGTTTGAATGAATGATTGCATATTTACATCTACATGCCATAGTGTACCACTAAACATTATTACTTAGCATGTGGGATGTCTCTCACACAGGTTCAGAGCCGAAGGTTAAAGACTGATAGAGAAGAGAAAAGCCCACCACAAACTCTATACATAATATTCATATGATCAATGAGAAAATTGTAAAATTAAATTTATGTTCATTTGTTTTAAAATGTGATTCAATCTAGGTATGTAATAATTATATAATAAAGTAGTGAATGCTATATGTATAGTTTTATGTCATATGAATAACTAAAATAGGGCCTGGGTGATGCACGTTAATGAAAGTCGAATGTCATGAGATTAAGTAGATGATAATAGTTTGATTTTAAAATAATTATGAAAACTTAAGGTTTTGACATGAAGCGTCTTTCTTTAAAGAAAATTAAGTTTTTAATGTTATCATAAAGCCATATTTTAAAAAGTTTTAAATTTTATTGGTTTTCAATCATATGATAGCGTGACATTTTCATATATGGTTGGATTATTCCAACTATATAAGGGGGTGTTATAGGATAAATAGTTTGAGAGATGAGAGGACATCACCTAACTAAAAAGATACTATTTCTCCATTGCTAATAGATGGACTTTTATTTTTGTTGATAAAAGGCTATAAATTACACTTTGTGCGCTAAAGAATAGAATCTTGGGATTTGGGCATGGGGAAAAAACCTTTAATATTAAAGCTACCATATTTGCCTTTTAAAACCTTAACCCAAAATGAGTTAGTTTTTGTTATGAAATACCAAACTAGTTTGGCAATGAATGCTTGATCGAGAACACATAAATTTTTCACACCTTACCTTCATTAATCCTTCGATTGGCAAATAATTTCCTAATTAACAAGATGGACCTTCCTCAAGGAACTATTAGAGCCCCAAATGATATTGCAATATAAGCATTAATCTTATAACATTCACTCATGGGTATCACCATAGATTGCATCATATAAGAGGGAATCATCAAAATAACAGTATTAACTAGCTTTCCAAGCACTCAAGCACGATCGAATTCTATCTTTTAAATATGCAAAGTATATGTGATTAGAATGACTATGAAAAACAAGAGTTCCTAAGTAATTACCGATATTATTGGCGAATTTAAATCCAAAGTTGTGTTTATTGGTTTTAATTAAGGTTCTACTCATATTTTACGAAACATAAAAAGAACTTTTGGCTTTATTTGATTTTTTGGCTAGAGCATATGCAAAAGTCTTGAAACACATCAAGCATTATACTTCCATGATCAATAGAAGCTTCAATAGAAAAAATGAGATTATCAATGAAAAAAAATGTGAGTAATCGATAACCTCCTCCTACCCTATTTAATCTAATGCTATAAACCATTCTCAATAGCCTTACTAATCCTTTGGGATAGCAACTCCATATAAAGAACTGTTGAACCTTGAGGGGTATTTCTGTCATTTTGATGCTAACAAATAAAATAACAATAATGTATTTAACAATGCTTGTGTTTTAAATTTGTTGAACAGGGTATGGAATATGATGCAAGAATGAAAGACAATCTTTGAAGGTCAAAATAAGAAAAATATCATGTTCACGCCCGTGACTGATTATGTCACATTCGTGATATAGCCAACTCTCCAACATTTAAAGTTCACGACCATGAAGGATCATACCAACCGTGAATGATCAAATTAGTCACGTTTGTAAAAGAAAGACACACCCATAAGATAACATGTCAAATTCTTCCAGAAAGCTTCATGGCTAGAGTGACCACTTGGACCACGGCTTGGAAGGATATTCACGCCCGTGAAAGTAAAAAATCACGCCAGTGATCAAGCACTTCAAATTCTTCCAGAAAGCTTCACGGCTAGAGTCACCACCTGAGCCATGACTTGGAAGAACATTCACGACCGTGACACACATATTCACGGCTGTGAATGAGGAAAAAGAAACATGTTAGGTGCAAAATTAAGAGTTGGTTCAACGGCTATTTTTGCATTAAATGCATCCAAATGGCTATAATTCGCTAAGGAAGTATAAATGCAAGTCATTTATGAATCCTAAATAAGAGAACAACAATTACTTTGGAATAAAAATCTTGTTATAGCCATTGTACATTAATTACTTTCAACAAAACTCATATTCTCTGTAAAAATCTATTTGCTCATAAATTCTGAGCATTAGGTTGTGAGTATTTTTCATTGTAATCTATTACTCAAGTGAGTTTGTATATATTGGGTTAAGAGTGAAACACTTGTAAGGTTTATTTGTGTGAGCCATAAAACACAAGGAATTGGTTTGTTGTGTGAGCCATTAAAACATAAGGGAATTTCTGGGTTAAGTGTTAGCCAATGTAGAAACACCATAGTTGGGAGTTAGCTTGTAAAACTCCATTGTAACACTTAGTGTGTTAGTGAAACTCCCAATTGAGATTGGGGAGAGGAGTAGGGTTTGTTAATACCCAAACCTGTATAAATCTCTTGTGTGATATCTCTTCATCCATACTCTATTTAATTTTATTTCGCACTTAAAAGTTAAGAATTTTTTTATCCAATTCAACCCCCCTTCTTGGTTCATTATCTGGGCAAAAAGAACAATGATGTACATAAATATAAAAGGCTATGAAACCTTACCTAAGTGATACTCTTGAAGAATCCATCTTTTTCATTAGAAAACTCGAGATGCCATGGTTGGACAATTAAGATGGATCTATTGCCATCCATGGACCATTAAGAAGGGCATGCATATAATCTTCCTCATCATAAAATTGCATAAGGAAAAATTTATGTTTGAGAGCAATCACCTTATATCCTTTATAGGGTTTACATAGAGTGGCAATTTTTTTGCATAAAACATCAAATTTAATATTTCAACCCAACATTCTCACAACAATTGCTTTTTCCATAGTTGGATATCTTATCTTCAAAGTTTTCAAAAATGTTCATAACAAACAAAAAGTCATTAATGTAACAGCTCATAGCTTAACTATCCTGAACAACTTGTATGACAAAACTACATCACCTAAAATGGTTAACCCAAGTTATTAGAAGTAGTTGGACCATAGCCTTATAAACCTTTCTTCCTTCACATCCCTTTTCGATGTGCAAATCTGATACATGTTGTTGAACCTTGAGGGGTATTTCTGTCATTTTGATGCTAACAAATAAAATAGCAATAATGTATTTAACATACTTGTGTTCTAAGTTTGTTAAACAGGGTATGGAATATGATGCAAGAATGGAAGACTACTTATGCAAGTCAAAAAATGAAGAAATAGCATATTCACGCCCATGACTGTTTATGTCATGTCCGTGATGTAGCTTAGCACCAACTCTCCAACATTTAAAGTTCACGTCCATGAAGAATCATAGCAATCGTGAATGATCAAATCAGTCATGCCAGTGAAAGATAGTCACACCCGTGAGATAACATGACAAATTCCTCCAGAAAGCTTCATGGCCAGAGTCACCACTTGGACCATGACTTGAAAGTATAAAGTCATACCCGTGATCAAACACTTCAAATTCTTCCAAAATGGTTCACGGCCAGAGTCACCACTTGGAGCACAGCTTGGAAGAACATTCACGACCGTGATACACATATTCACGACCGTGAATGAGGAAAGAGAAACATGTCAAGCGCGAGATTAAAAGTTGGTGCAACGGCTATTTTTCATTAAATGCATCCAAACAGCTATAATTCGCTAAGGATGTATAAATGTCATTTATGAATCCAGGAAAAGAAAATAAGCAATTACTTCGAATCAAAATCTTGTTGTAGCACTTTGTGCATTAATTATTTTCAAAAAAACTCTAATTCTCTGTAAAAATCTATTTACTCATAATTTCTAAGCATTATAGATTGGTGAGTATTTCTCTTTGTAATATACTACTCAAGTGAGTTTGGGTATATTGGGTTAAGAGTAAAACACTTGTAAGGGTTATTTGTGTGAGCCATAAAACACAAGGAAATGGTTTTCTGTGAGCCATTAACATACAAGGGATTTCTGAGTTAGGTGTGAGTCATTGATAGAAATACCATAGTTGGGAGTGAGCTTGTAAAACTCCATTGTGACACTTAGTGTGTTAGTGAAACTCCCAATTGAGATTGGGGAGAGGAGTAGGGTTTGTTAATACCCGAACCTCTATAAATTTCTTAAGTGATATCTTCATATCCCTACTCTATTTAACTTTTTATTCCGCACTTAAAAATTAAGAATTTTTAATATCCAATTCAACCCCCCCTTCTTAGTTCATTATCTAAGCAACAATTGGTATCAGAGTTTAGTCTAGCATCAAAGCCTTAAAAGCGCTAGCAAAGATCAAGAAATGGCCAATGAAGGAGTCCAAAGTCTCAAGCCTTACTTTTATAGAGCAAATGACACTCATTAGAAGTTCTGGATGGAGATATATCTTGATAGTGAGGGAATTGAAGTCTGGGATAGTGTTCAAAAAGAATGGACACCACCAACTGGAAGAGGAGTTGATGGTGAAGAAGAAATCCTATCAAGAGATGATTGGACAGAGCCTCAACGAAGGGCAAATTTCAAAAATAAAAAAGCAATGACAATTCTCTCAAGCTCACTATCCATTGAAGAATGTGGTAAAATACAACACCGCCCAACTGCGTATAGTATGTGGAAAACATTGGAAAATTATCATGAAGGACCAAAGCAAGTTAAATCCAAGAAGATTCAACTTCTCATTTTAGAGTATGAACTCTTCAAGATGAAATCCAATGAGTCAATCATTGATATGACGAACTGTCTTCTGGCCATCATAAACGGCATGAGAAAGCTTGGAAACACTTGAGCTTGGAAGATGTAAACAACAAAATTCTGAGAAGCCTTCCTCTCAAAGATTATGGTTCAAGAGTTGCTGGTATAGAAGAGCCAACGAAGACATGAGCGTCATGAATACTGATGTGCTTATTGGCAAACTTCTAACACATGAAATGGCAATAAAGAGAGATATAGAACTCGAAACCGAGCCAGAAAAAAGGAAGCCTCTAGCACTAAGAGCCTCTACTTCAAAATCTCAAGAAGAAGTTGAAGATGATGAAGAAAAGAGTGATGATGCAAATAAGGATATAACAATGCTCTCAAGAAGACTGAAAAGAATAATTGAAAAGAGAATGGGCAACTCTTGAAAAATCAAGCAAATAAATCTCAAACACTCTCAAAATGACTCTCAAAGGAATAAAGAGGAGGTAAAGTGCTATGAGTGTGGGAAGAAGGGACATCAAACTAGAATGTCCAAGGCTTAAGAAACACAAATACCAAAAAGACAATGGGGAGAAAGGTCACAATCCCATATGGGATGACGAAAGCTCTTCAAGTGAAAAAGATGACAATGAAAATGAAGAGGTCAACCTATGCTTCATGGCTATAGAGGATCACATATCGGATAAGGTAAGATCACTTTACTCATACTCATTCAATAATGATAGTAGTGATAATGATAGTGACAGTGAAGGTGATGATGAGCAAAGTTTAATAGAGGTATTGAATCTAGAACTAGAAAAATATAGATGTAAATTCAATACTTATAAAAATAACATTTCTAGTTTGAAAGATAAAATGGAAGTTTTAGAAAAGAAAAATCTTGAGATTAAAGCTTCTAATGAATCTCTTCAAAAATCATTAGATGAGTACTCCTCAAGACCCTCAACTAAATCCTTACTTAAAGAGAACAATGTTTTGAAAATTGAAGTTGAGGAACTTAGAAACTCCATTTCAAAATTTCACAAGGGCAAGAAGAGTTTAAATACTCTCATTGTGTCTCAAAAGGCCACATTTAATAAGACATGGTCTAGGATTTAAGGGAACATCATCTTCATCTCACAAGACCACTTTTGTTAAATCAAGTGAACCCCACATCTCCACATTAGAAGTAACAGCCCCAAGGGTTAAGTACACAACATACACTAAATCTTCTATACATAAAAGGAATGATCAAAGGTTGGTAAGCCTTAAGAAGGAAACCTCAAAAGACCAATCATGCTTTTATGTATAAGAAGCATACACCTAGGAAAGCACCAAATCATCATGCATGTGCATTTCATTGCTCACAAACTCTACCTAATAGAAAAATGGTAGTTAAAAGCATAGTAAGGCCAAAAAGTATATTTAGAGCTAAACAATGTAATTATTGTATGAAATTTGGTAATATAAATAAACATTGCTAGATAAGGAAGGCTCATTGGGAACCTTCACGTGCTAACCCCCAAGGACCCAAGCTCATTTGGGTGCCTAAAAACAATACTTGAATTGTGATCTTATAGGTATGCCTCATCTCCACAATAAATAAAAATGCTTGGCTAGTAGATAGTGGATGCTTAAGGCACATGACTTGAGACAAAAAACCATTCAATGACATCAAACGTATTGAAGGAGGCAAAATAATATTTGGAAATAATGCTAAGGGTAAGGTAATTGGCATTGGCTCTATCGGTATTAATAATACTACTTTCATTGAAGATGTCTTACTTGATGGTTTAAAACATAACTTGTTAAGTGTAAGTCAATTATGTGATAAGGGAAACCAAGTAATTTTTACTTCTAACGAATGTCTTGTAATCTCTATTAATGGCCAAAAGATATTTAAAGGAAGTAGAGATGTCAATACCTACATAATAACTTACACAAAATATCTAACCTTTCCTCTAAGTGTCTTATGACTACTAATGATGAATGTTGGTTGTGGCATAGAAGGCTTGGTCATGCAAGCATGGATTTAATTCAAAGCCTTAGCAAAGGAGAGCTGGTAAAGGAACTACCAAAAGTCAAATTTGAAAAAGACAAGACATATGAGCCTTGCCAAAGAGGAAAACAACACAAGTCATCCTTCAAATCCAAAAACATTGTAAGTACCTCAAAACCTCTACAAATTTTGCATCTAGATCTTTTTGGACCTATTATAGTTGCAAGCTTAAGAGGTAAACACTATGCTTTTATCATCGTAGATGTCTACTCTAGATTCACTTGGGTAATTTTCTTAGCTCAAAAGAGTGATGCTTTTGAATCTTTTAAAAACTTTGCTAAGAGAGTTCAAAATGAAAAAGGATATTGTATTTCAAAAATAAGAAGCGATCATGGCAAAGAATTTGAAAATGAAAACTTTGAAATTTTTTGTCTTGAACATGGCATTTCACAAAAATTTTCATCTCGTATGACACCTCAACAAAATAGGGTGGTCAAAAAACAAATTGAACTTTAATTGAAATGGCTCGAACAATGCTCAATGAGTATGGATTACCAACTTACTTTTGGGCCGAAGCCACAAATACTACATGTTATATTTCAAATCGAGTTTTCAAAAGATCACTCTTAAACAAAACTTCTTTTGAGTTATGGAATGGAAGAAAACCCACGATATCATACTTTAGAGTATTTGGATGCAAGTGTTTCATATTGAATACCAAGGACAACCTTGGAAAATTTTCCTCTAAATCTGATGAGGGTATATTTTTAGGATACTCCACCACTAGCAAAGCTTATAGAGTCTTTAATAAAAAGTCATTAGTTGTTGAAGAATCTATGCTTGTTGTTTAGTGCTTAGCAAGTAGATAGTAGATGCTCAAGGCATATAACCGGAGACAAAGAACTATTCAATGACACCAAACGTATTGATGGAGGTAAAGTAACCTTTGGAAACAATGCTAAGGGTAAGGTAATTGGCATTGGCTCTGTCAGTATTAATAATACTACTTTCCTTAAAGATGTCTTACTTATTGATGGTTTAAAACATAACTTGTTAAATGTAAGTCAATTATGTGATAAGAGAAACCAAGTAATCTTTACTTCTAACAAATGTCTTTTAACCTCTATTAATGGCCAAGAGATATTTAAAGGAAGTAGAGATGTCAATACCTACATAATAGACTTACACAAAATATCTAACCATTCCTCTAAGTGTCTTGTGACTATTAGTGATGAATCTTGGTTGTGGCATAGAAGGCTTGGTCATGCGAACATGGACTTAATTCAAAGCCTCAACACAGAAGAGCTAGTAAAGGGACTGCCAAAAGTCAAATTTGAAAAAGACAAGACATGTGAACATTGCCAAAGAGGGAAGCAACACAAGTCATCCTTCAAATCCAAAAACATAGTAAGTACCTCAAAACCTCTACAATCCTGCATCTAGATCTTTTTAGACCTACTATAGTTGCAAGCTTATGAGGTAAACACTATGCATTTGTCATCGTCAATGACTACTTTAGATTCACTTGGATAATTTTCTTAGCTCAAAAGAGTGATGCTTTTGAATCTTTTAAAAACTTTGCTAAGAGAGTTCAAAATGAAAAAGGATATTGTATTTCAAAAATAAGAAGCGATCATGGCAAAGAATTTGAAAATGAAAAATTTGAAAATTTTTGTCTAGAACATGGCATTTCACAAAATATTTCATCTCCTAGGACACCTCAAGAAAATGGGGTGGTCGAAAGAAAAAAAATCTAACTTTAATTGAAATGGTTCGAACAATGCTCAATGATTATGGATTACCAACTTACTTTTGGGCCGAAGCCACAAATACTGCATGTTGTATTTCAAATTGAGTTTTCAAAAGACCACTCTTAAACAAAACTTCTTTTGAGTTATGGAATGGAAGAAAACCCATGATATCATACTTTAGAGTATTTGGATGCAAGTGTTTCATATTGAATACCAAGGACAACCTTGGAAAATTTTCCTCTAAATCTGATGAGGGTATATTTTTTGGATACTCCACCACTAGCAAAGCTTAAAGAGTCTTTAGAAAAAAGTCATTAGTTGTTGAAGAATCTATGCATGTTGTTTTTGATGAATCTAGTAAACTTGATCTTGTGAAAGGTAGTGTTCTTGATGATGTTGTAGGTACAATGGAAAAACTTGATCTTGAAAATGAAAAAGGAGAAAATGATCAAGAAAATTCGCATCAAGATGACTCTCTACCTCCAGCTCAAGAGAAAAACAAGCAAGAACTCCCAAAGGAATGGAGATTGACAAAAGATCACCCCAATGAGCAAATCATTGGTGATCCTACAAAGGGAGTAAGTACTAGATCTCATCTCAAATCTTTAGATTCTAAGCTTGCCTTTTTCTCTCAAATTAAGCCTAAAAATATTGATGAGGCTCTTAATGATGAAAGTTGGGTGATTGCTATGTAAGAGGAACTCAACCAATTTGAGAGAAGTAAGGTGTGGGTGTTAGTTCCTAGACCCAATGAGCATCAAATCATTAGAAGCAAATGGGTATTTAGAAATAAACTAGATGAACAAGGTTCAATAACTAGGAATAAGGCTAGGTTAGTTGCAAAGGGATATAATTAGGAAGAAGGAATAGATTATGATGAGACCTATGCTCCAGTAGCTAGATTAGAAGCTATAAGAATACTTTTATCATATGCATGTCATATGAATTTCAATCTCTTTCAAATGGATGTCAAAAGTGCTTTCTTAAATGGTTTTATAGAAGAAGAAGTTTATGCAGAACAACCACTAGGTTTTGAAAGCCATAACTTGCCTAACCATGTATTTAAACTCTGAAAAGATTTGTATGGTTTGAAACAAGCCCCAAGAGCTTGGTATGAAAGACTAAGTTCTTTTCTTTTAGAAAATAATTTTTCAAAGGGGAATGTTGACACTACTTTATTTATTAAAAAGCATAAGCATGATATTCTAATTGTTCAACTTTATATTGATGATATCATATTTGGGTCTACTAATGAATTGCTTTGCCAAGGATTTGCTAAGTGTATGACTAGGGAATTTAAAATGAGCATGATGGGTGAGCTCAAGTTCTTCCTCGGTCTACAAATAAAACAAAGCAATGAAAGCATATTCATCAACCAATCCAAATATGCCAAAGACTGAATCAAGAAATTTGGAATGGAATGATGCAAAAATACCAAGACTCTAATGAGCACATCAACTAAATTGGACAAAGATGAAAAGGGTAAGAGCATTGATGAAAAGTTCTATAGAGGTATGATCGGATCACTCTTATATCTTACTGCCTCTAGACCCAATATAATGTATAGTGTATGCTTATGTGCTCGCTTTCAATCGTGTCCTAAAGAATCACATTTGAATGTTGTGAATAGAATTTTAAAATATTTACATGGCTTATTGCATCTAGGTTTATGGTATCCTAGAAATACTTCCTTTCATATCATAGGATATTCATATGCTGATTACGCTGAAACTCTCTTGGATAGAAAGAGTACTTCAAGCACTTGTCATTTTATTGGTGAATTCTTAGTTTCTTGGTTTAGTAAGAAACAAGTTTCAGTTGCTCTCTCTACCGCTGAAGCGGAGTATGTGGCAGCAGGATGTTGTTGTACTCAAATCCTATGGATGAAACAACACCTAAGGATTATGGTCATAGTTTGGACCATATACCTATTAGATGTGACAATACAAGTGTTATAAACCAATCTAAAAATCCCATTCAACACTTTAGAAGTAAGCATATTGACATAAGACATCATTTTCTTATAGATCATATTCAATATAGAGATGTTGTATTGGAATTTATCAATACAGACAACCAATTGGCAGATATTTTGACTAAGCCTCTTAATGAAGAGAGATTTAACTTTATAATAAGAAAGCTTGGTATGATTGATGGATTAACCTTATCCTAAGTATGATTGTCAAAATTGAATGTTAATTTCCTTCATATGTTGTCATTTATTGTCTCATATTTTAAGGTATGAAGTGGCAAAACTTTATGGGAATATATGTTATAAGGGAAAGAAGTGCCTTAGAAATCCTTTAGTCTTGTTTTAGACTTAGTTTTATTTAATGAAAATTTTAGGCAATTCACGCCCGTGACATATATTCACAGATTAGTTTTATTTAATGAGAATTTTAGGCAATTCACGCCCGTGACATATATTCACAGACGTGATCATAATAGCCAAAAGCTCCCGTAGCTTTCACATTTTGCTTCACGACATACTTCATGGTTGAACGTAGTGAAGACTATGTTTCATGCCCATAACCTTTTTCTGTTACTCCCATGAAACTCTGTGTTCACGACCATTACACTTTTTCACGACCGTGAACCTTAACACCAAATAATTACAGAAGCGTTCAAGCATTGTCTCACGATCACAAGTAGTGAAGATTGTACTTCACGACTGTGACTCATTTTGTCACCATCATGAAAATTCACTATTCACCCCCGTGACTATTAATTATCACGACCGTGAATCATTTCATATCCTTCATAACGGGTAGAGCGCCTCTTCAACAAACCGTGAACACGACATTTCACGCCCGTGACTTACCATTCATGAACGTGATGATGTAGGCTATAAAACATTTTCTGCCATTTTTTTCATATTTCTAACTCTACAAATTCTCTCATTTATCACCACATTCAATACCTCTCGCAGATTTCAGCCCCCTAACAGCCTTTTCCATCTATAAATACCTTGAAAAACTCTTTCTTTCATCAGAAATCACAACATCACAAGGTATTCTTCAAAATCCTTATCAGAATTTTTCTCTTCAAAAAATCATTCTCAACTCAACAATGGAACCCGGCTCCTCAAAAGGCACAAGAAAGAAATCTCATGCTCCAAGAAGATACACGAACTACCTTCTCAACATCATCCCGGAGCATTGTCATTCGAGGTATGCGGTTCTTAAGAAGAGACCATTACTTTCTTCACAATCCTTCGAATGGCATGTTGTCAGGACCCTTTGTCTTGAGACAAGCATGACGGAACAACTACAAGCTTGTCATCTCAAGGAGTTTGTAGATATCCATCAACCGATGCTAAGGGAACCAACTATTGAGTTCCTTAGCTCCCTGCAAGTCTCTCCCACCAGCACAGTGAAATTTTAACATTGCAAGCACCCCAAAGACTCTCACAGCAGTCGAGTTTGGTGACATCTTCAAACTTCTCTCAAATGGTATCCTCAATGAGAGTGAGGTGGGGTACTATGCTAATCCGACATGGACTCATTTTGGACAAGATTGTAGCTGGGACATCAAGAAGACAAAGAGCACCCATCTTCGATCACTAGTGCATAAATACTTACATAGGTTTCTGACCTATAGCATATTTGCAAGAGGGGATAGAAATGGTGCAATTCATAAATCTGAGCTCTTTCTCCTGGAGATGCCCGAAGAGGTCTAACAGTGGCCCTGTCTCGATGGTTTGCAAACCATCTACTCTCAATTGCAATAAAGCCATCGGGAGATATCTTGATTGGTGGGTACGTGACTCACCTTGCTATCAATCCTGGATATTTGAAGCTAGAAGAGCACAACTTCAACCTCATCCTAGCACATCCCCGAGGCCGACTAGATGTCGAGTCTTTTATCAAGATGGGAGCAGCGGTTCGCATAGTTCATGAGAATAATATTTATTACCGTTTCACCACTCTAGCTGGTGAAATTATTTAGGAAGATAAGGATTCAGACAAATTCAAAGCTGGCCTCCAAGGAATCTAGCAAAGAAAAAGAGTCTGAGTTGAGACGGCGACCCAGAGGTTGAGCAGGAGGTTGGTCAATCCTCGGCCTCCACATCGAACTTGACTTAGCAGGTGGCTAATCTTTTACCACCTCACTTTGACCAACTGCAGGCTTCAATCAATGAGAGGTTGGAAAACCTTAAAGATTTTATGGAGTCTCGCATGGATATCCTTAAGGCAGAAGTAACACTCCTTAGAGATGAGTTGTCCGGCTCTAAGTCTAGCTAGAGTTTTAGCTTTTTATTTCATTTTGTCTACTAGTTTCTAGTATTGCAAATGTATAATTTTAATCTACTTTTCCAAACTTTGTACTTTTACATTTGATATTAATATAATTGCATCGGTTTTTGCCTTATGATTTATTTTATGTTCTTTTTATTGATGACAAAAGGGGGAGAACCTAGCAATATAGATGAATATGCAAGTACATATGTTGATATACTTTGAATATAGTGTTGAGATATACTTTCAATATACTTTGCATATACTTAATTAGTTAAAAGCAAAAATTTGATATACATTGAATATACCTTGAATATAACTTGCATATACCTAAACAAGCAAGCAAAGATCACACTCTATTTTTTTTTGTCTTAAGCATCTTTTGAAGGGGAGACTTCTCAAAAGGACATATTGCTAGATTATTTGTCACCATAAAAAAAGGGATATTGTTGAACCTTGAGGGGTATTTCCGTATTTTAATGCTAACAAATAAAATAGTAATAATGTATTTAACATACTTGTATTCTAAGTTTGTTGAATAGGGTATGGAATATAATGCAAGAATGGCAAACTACTTATGCAACTCAAAAATTGAAGAAATAGCATATTCATGTCCGTGACTGTTTATGTCACGCCTGTGATGTAGCTTAGCGCCAACTCTCCAACATTTAAAGTTCACGGCCATGAAGAATCATAGTAATTGTGAATGATCAAATCAGTCACACTCGTGAAAAATAGTCACGCCCGTGAGATAACATGTCAAATTCCTCCAAAGAGCTTCACGGCCAGAGTCACCACTTGGACCACGGCTTAGAAGGATATTCACGCCCGTGAAAGTATAAAGTCACGCCCATGATCAAACACTTCAAATTTTTCCAGAATACTTCATGGCCACTGTCCCCACTTGGACCACGGTTTGGAAGAACATTCACAACCATGATACACATATTCACAATAGTGAATGAGGAAAGAGAAACATGTCAAGCGCGAAATTAATAGTTGGTACAATGGATATTTTTGCATTAAATGCATCCAAACAACTATAATTCACTAAGGAAGTATAAATGCAATTCATTTATGAATCCAGGAAAAGAAAACAAGCAATTACTTCGAATCAAAATCTTGTTGTAGCCATTTGTGCATTAATTATTTTCAAAAAAACTCTAATTCTATGTAAAAATATATTTGCTCATAATTTCTAAGTATTATAGATTGGTGAGTATTTCTCTTTGTAATCTACTACTCAAGTGAGTTTGGGTATATTGGGTTAAGAGTAAAACACTTGTAAGGGTTATTTGTGTGAGCCATAAAACACAAGGAATTGGTTTATTGTGTGAGCCATTAAAACACAAGGGATTTTTGGGCTAGGTGTGAGCCATTGATAGAAATACCATAGTTGGAAGTGAGCTGGTAAAACTCCATTGTAACACTTAGTGTGTTAATGAAATGCCCAATTGAGATTGGGGAGAGGAGTATAGTTTGCTAATACTCGAACTTCTATAAATCTCTTGTGTGATATCTTCCTATCCCTACTCTATTTAACTTTTTATTCCGCACATAAAAGTGAAGAATTTTTAATATCCAATTCAACCCCCTTCTTGGTTCATTATCTGGGCAACACATGTCAAATTAGCACCTCAAGCTAATATTGCTCCAGGTTCAAACTCTTACATTTAATATCTAATATCTCTCCTCACATGCTTGCCAATATGGAATTCACTTAGAGGGTGTTACATTTCACCCTCCATACGGGACTTAGCGGCCTTGTTTAGATTTTCCCTACCATCACTTAAGGTTATAAGTTGAGTGACTTTAATAACAACTGAAATGGTTCATTGCTAAACTGTTCTGAATAACATATAAATAGCCAAACTACATAAATTAAAATAATTAACATAAGTTATTGCTAATAGTTGGATCATAAAATTATAAACCTCTCCTATTCCATATTTTTTTCGATATGGGAATCTGATGTATGTCAAACTAACACCTCTCTAGGTTTAAGCTCTTACATTTAGAACCTAACATTTCTATCAATGTGCTTGTTGATGTGGAATTTGAATAAGGGAGCTACCATATGAATAATCCTTCACCATTACTTTATGAATAATCCTTATTAGCATAATCAAAGTCTGAGATTTTGCCTCTCCTTCATTAATTCATGAGTCACACTATTAGAATGTGCATTCAAAGAACTAGGTTTCAATGTGAGATTCTCTTTATATCAGAGTATAGTCATTATGCTAGGAATAGATTTCTTAGGTCCAATATTTGGGCCTCTTGAAAGAGTACAAATTTTCTTTCAGGCTCTATCATTGGGTGGCGATAGTGGTGGAACCTTACGAAGATCCTCTATAGCATTGACCTTTGCTTGTAACGCCCATTAATTAGGATTTAATTAGAATAAGTATGTGGTATAAATAGGAAAAATATAATAGATAATAGAGATTAAAATGGATGGAATAAATTATTAAATTAGAAATTAAAATAAATTAAATTTATAGCCATGATAAATTTGAATACATTAGACCAAATAATTAAATTGTATTTTTGGTTAAACAAATTTAAAATGATTAGATAAGTAAATATATGAGGATAATAATAATAATAATAATAATAATAATAATAATAATAATAATAATAATAATAATAATAATAATTTAAAAAAAAGGGAAAGACAAAATCGAAAAAGTGGGAGGGGAGGGGAAGTCAATTGATACTTTACCCCATTCCTTCCAACTTCACCTCTTTTCTTCTTCCTATTTTTCATCCCTTTCCTTACTTCATATGAAAGCCCAAATTCTTCATCCTTTCCTTCAAGATTTGCATCAAAATCAGTCCAAATAAATCTGATCTTGGTAAGAAATATTTTTCTCATGATTATTGTCTTATTAGAACTTTTTAGGTTATGTTTTTACAGGATATTGTACTTTATTTTTTATTATCTTGTGAATTGAATTTTGGGAAGTGTTAAACATAAAAGTTGTTCATTCATGTCTTATGTATCTTTCTGTCAAAATTTATTGAATTTTGCTGAGTATATGAAGACAAATGGTCATTGGGGTGAAACTGGTTCTAGGAGACATGTCAACTGAATGACCTACGGTTTTTGTAAACATTGATCATCTTAGTGGCTTAATCTGAGGTTTTTTAAAACATTAAAGTTGTAGGTATATGTGTTATTTAATTCTTTGCCAAATTTCGTATAAATATCTCTTATGTAGGTTGAGTTATAGTGAAATAAACTATGATTGTTCCTTGATTGAGTTGTGTTATGGTACCTGTGCAGCTTTAGTAACTTTATCCTTATATTTCACCTATTTTTAGATCGAATTAGCCAAAGTTCAAAAAAATTTTAATTCTATGTCTTATCTAAATTCCTGTGAAAGTTCCACCTTAAAATGTCATGTATTTTGTGAGTTATGAGCTAAACAATTGAACTGGTTGGGTTGATACTTTATGTTGAACCAGTTATAAATCCTCCAATATTTGAGAACCTTAGAGACCGAATCAAGAAATGAGTTAAACATGAAACATTTTCTAAATTAACTTATATCACGGTATAAAAAGTTTTAGAATAATGGAAGCTACACATTGAAAGCTATGAATTTTTAAATATGGTACCTCAAAACTGCCTAAGGGCAGAAAACAAGTTAATATTTAAAATTATACCAAATATTGTGTAATTGTTCAAAACTTCTGAAATTTTAGTATGTTTTATTTTTATATGTTAAGTTTAATTAGGATCAAGAATTATATAAATTGGATAGTGTAGAAAAATTTATTGATCCAACAGTCTCTAAAGGTCTTGTTCTAGTTTAAAAGAAATTGATATGATTTAAGGACAAGGTGGCTATAGCTCTAAGAGTGCCCCTGATCCTAATTACACAGAGATAAATGATTTTACTAGGTCAAGGTGGCTGAAGCTCCGCGAGCACCCTTGACTTGAAATTATAGTGAGTATGGTGGCTTAAGCTCCGCGAGCGCCCCTATTTCACACCCCGTATCCGGACAGTCCGGGAATGAGATTTTGGGCTAATAATTCATAGAATAAAATATGAAATTTAATTAATTTATGTAAGTAACAAAGTGTAAAATGCTTACATGAGGTGGTAGAAATTTAATTATTGAATAATGTTATTTTTTTATTTTTTTATTTTTTTATGTTATGTGTTTATTTATTTTATATGACAAATATGCAATAAATTTTGTTATACCATGATTTTATTTGAGACATGCATTTGTGTGACTGTTTGGGGAAAACTTAAATACTTATATGTACCACTAAGCTAGAGATAGCTTAGGGTGGGTTCTTCTCACGTAGGAATTGAAGTTGTAGATAGTAGATAGTGGAGTTGATCAGGAAGAAGTCCAAGCTCATATCAGTAAAGACACAAGAGACGTAGTTAGAGGGTTGGTTATCTATTATTTGTTTTAGTTTGACTATGTATATGGTTTGTGGTAGACATATCTCATATGTTAATACTCTATATGTAAAAAATTATGTAACATATTCGGGTGTTATATGTGTATGCAATATAACGATATATATATTGTTGATTAGAAGACTTGCCTAAACCAATATAAATAAATAGATTAAGTTATTTAAAATGGAAAAAAAAATTTAATTCGAACAGATTTATCGAGTTAAGCTTGTGGCATCCATCTTGTATATGTGGGATTATCCCTAATATATAAGTGGGGTGTCACATTTACTGGTATCAAAGCAGGTGTAGGCGTTTCTAGGCCTAGGTGGGAAAAGGGATATTAGGCATAAATATACATGTGTCTCATATAATTCTGATATGGACTTTCTTCTTGGTAACTTGTAGGATTATAGAAAGATGTCTTCGTGTTGCCCTGATATTGAACCAATAAGAGGGGTTGAATTGGATATTAAATATTTTAACTTTTAAGTGCGGAAAAAAAAAAGTTGAGATGAGTAGGGATAGAAAGATAAGGCACAAGAATTTTTATAGAGGTTCAGATGTTAACAAACCCTACTCCTCTCCCCAATCTCAATTGGGAATTTCACTAACACTCTAGGTGTTACAATGGAGTTTTACAAGCTCACTCACAACTATGGTGTTTCTAACAATGGATCACACCTAACCCACAAATCCCTTGTGTTTTAATGGCTCACACAAATAACCAATTCCTTGTGTTTTAAAGGCTCACACAAATAACCAATTCCTTGTGTTTTAAAGGCTCACACAAATAACCCTTACAAGTGTTCTACTCTTAACCCCAAAATACCCAAACTCACTTGAGTAGATGATTACAGAGAGAAACACTTACAAATCTTTAATGCTCAGAGAATGATGAGCAAAAAGATTTTCTCAGAGAATAAATGTTTGTTTTGAAAGTATTAAATGCACAAATGGCTTACAACAAGATTTTGATTTGAAGTATTAGTTATTCTCTTGTTTTGGATTCATAAATGACTTGCATTTATACTTCAATGGTGAATTATAGTCGTTTGATTGCATTTAATGCGGAAATAGCTGTTGCACCAACTCTTATTTTCGCACCTGACATGTTTCTCTTTTCTCTTTCATGGTCGTGATTATGGTTGTCACGGTCGTGACTATTCTTCCAAGCCATGACTTGAGTGGTGACTTTGGCTGTGAAGCATTCTGGAAGGATTTGAAGTGTTTGATCATGAGTGTGATGTTATATCATCACAGGCATGAACATCCTTCCTAGCTGTGGTCCAAGTACTGACTCTAATCGTGAAACTCTCTAGAAGAATTTGTCATGTCTTTCACGGGCGTGACTTTCTTTCACGGGTGTGACTGATATGATCATTCACGATTGTTATCATTCTTCATGGCTGTGAACTTTAAATGGGGATAGTTGGCGCTAAGCTTCATCAAAGGCGTGACATATAAGGTCACGGGCGTGAACATGTCATTTCTTCATTTTTTGTCTTTTTAAGATTAGTCTTCCATTCTCCATTCTTGCTATCGTATTCCATACCCTATTCAATAAATTTAGAAAATAAATATGTTAAATACATTATTGCTATTTTATTTGTTAGCATCAAAATGACAGAAATACCCCTCAATGTTCAACAATCTCTCCCTTTTTGGTGGTGACAAATAATCTTGTAAAATGTGTTTTTGAGAAGTCTCCCCCTCAAAAGATCCTTAGGATAAAAAAAATACTGAAGTGCAAGAATTGTAAAGAATGATGAAGTGTAGCATCAAAATATGCTTCCTAGTTTTAAGTATATGTAAGTTATATGCAAAGTATATCCAATGTATACCAAAATTTTTCCTTAAAACAAGTTATAGTTATGCCAAGTATATTTAAGGTATATGAAGAGTATATCAAGTGCATATCCATTCATGTAACTTGCATCAAGGTATATGCAAAGTATACTTAATGTATATTTAAGGTATATGAAGCTCATTTACATACTTGCATATTCATTTGCTTAAACAATATATTGCTAGGTTCTCCCCCTTTTGTCATTAACAAAAAGAATAATAAAAAGATAAAACATAATGGAAAACAAAAGCAAATATATTAATGTAGAAAAAAAAACAAATACAAAAGAAATTGAAATGCTAAAAGGAAATGAAATTCCTACAGCAGACAAGCTAGAAACAAAAATAACAAGGCTAACATAAAGACTAGCCAGACATCCTATCTCTAAGGTGAGCTACTTCCGCCTCGAGGCTTTCCATGCGAGACTCCATGAAATCCTTGAGGTTCTGTAACCTCTCATCCATCGAAGCCTGCAATTGTTCAAACCGTGGTGCCAAGAGGTCAGCCACTTGCTGAGCCAAGTTTGGTGTGAAGGCAGAGGATTGTCCAATTTCCTGCTCAACCTCTAAAGGTGCCACCTCAACTTGAACTCTCTTCCTCTGCTGGATTCCTTGGAGGCCAGCTTTGAAGTCATCTGAGTCATTGTCCTCCCAAATGATCTCACCAGCAGTGTTGGTGAAGCAGTGGTAGATGTTGTTCTCAAATAGTATATGAACAGCTGCTCCCATTTTGATGAAGGACTCAAGGTCTAGTCGGTCTCGAGGATGTGCTGGTATGAGGTTGAAATGGTGTTCATCTAGCTTTAACTATCCGAGCTTCATGGCAATGTGAGTCACGTACCCACCAATCAAAATGTCTCTAGAGGGCTTGGTGGCAACTGACAAAAGATGGTTTGCAAACCATCGAGATAAAGCCACTGTTAGGCCTCTTTAGGCCATCTCCAGGAGAAAGAGCTCTAACTTCCTGATGATTTCATTGTTGTCTCCTTTGGCGAAAATGCTATAGGTTAGAAACCTATGCAAATACTTGTGCACTAGGGATCGAAGGTGGGTGATCTTCGTCTTCTTGACGTCCCAATTGCAGTCAAGCCCGAAGTGGGTCCATGTCTGAGTAACATAGAACTCCACTTCACTATCATTCAGGATGCCATCAGAGGGAAGGTTGAACAAGTCTCCAAACTCTATGGCAGAGAGGGTGTTCGGATGCTTGCAAATTTGGAATTTCACCGTGCCGGTAGGAGAGACTTGCAAGGTGCTCAGAAATTCTAAAGTTGGCTCTCTCATATTTGGTTGATGGATATCAACAAATTCTTTCAGATGACAAGCCTGGAGTTGTTCCGTCATGCTTGTCTCGAGGCTGAGTGTACGAATGGTTTGCCACTTAAATGAACTAGAGGAAAAGAGCGGCCTTTTCTTGAGCACTGAGTATCTAGGATGACAATGATCTGGAATAATGTTTAGAAGGTAATCAGTGTATCTTCTAAGAGCATGAGACTTCTTCCTTGTACCCTTGGAGGAACCAGTTTCTATTTTGATTGAAAAAATAAAATTTTGAAGAGTGAGAAATTGATAGAAATTTTGAGTAAACCCTAAGGTGATGTGATTTCTGATGATGGAAATGGTTTTTGAAGATATTTATAGATGGAATGAGTTGTTAGGGGGCCGGAATCTTCAAATTGGTATTCCATAGTGATAAATGAGAGAAGTTAGAGAGTTGGAATGAGAGAAATAACGGCAGAAATGTTATATAGCTGACATCTTCACGGGCATGAAAAACTAAGTCACGGGCATGAAGAGTCGTGTTCATGGTTTGCTAAAAAGACGCTCTACCCGTGAAGAGAGAGATGAAATTGTTCACGATCATGAAAATTAAAGGTCATGGGCGTGAATGATGAACTATCACGGTGGTGACATACAAGTCACGGGTGTGAAGTATAAACTTTACTACTTGTGATCGTGAAACAAAACTTGACACAAAGTGTGAATGCTTCTGTACATTTTTGGTGGAAATGTTCACGGTCGTGAAAAAGAGTCACGAGTGTGAACAAAGGGTTTCACGGGGGTGAATGAAAAAGGTTATGGTCGTGAAACATAGTCTTCAATACCTTCAGCCGTGAAGCATGTCGTGAAAGCTATTGGTTCTTTTGGCGATTTAGTTCACGGTCGTGAATATGTGTCACGGGCGTGAATTGCCTAAAAAAACATCACCAAATAAAATTAAGTCTAAAACAAGACTAAAGCATTTCTAAGGAGATTCAATCCCCTATAACATATATTTCCATCAAATTAGCTACCTTACATCTAGTAACATGAGATAAAAACACAAGATTATCAATCAAGGTTTGACAATTTTAGCACACACAAAGTTAATCCATCAATCATACCAAGCTCTCTTCTTATGAAATTAAATCTTTCCTCATTTAGAGACTTAGTGAAGATATCTGCCAATTGATTTTTATGCTTATAAATTCCAATACAACATCTCCATATTGAACATGATATCTAATAAAATGGTGTCTAATGTCAATATGCTTACTTCTAGAATGTGGAATGGGATTCTTAGATAGATTTATGACACTTGTATTATCACATCTAATAGGAATATGGTTCATACTATGACCATAGTCCTTAAGTTGTTGGTCATCCAAAGGATTTGTGTACAACAACATCCTGTTGCCACATATTCCGCTTCAGCGGTAGAAAGAGCAACTGAAACTTGTTTCTTGCTAAACCAAGAAACTAAGCACTCTCCAATAAAGTGACAAGTACCTGAAGTACTTTTTCTATCTAAAAGACTTCCAGCATAATCAGCATCTGAATATCCTATAATTTAAAAGGATGAATTTCTAGGATACCCCAAACCTAGATGCAATGAGCCATGTAAATATTTTAGAATTCTTTTTACTGCATTTAAATGAGACTCTTTTGGACACGATTGAAAGCGTGCACATAAGCATACACTATATATTATGTTGGGTCTAGAAGCATTAAGATATAAAAGTGATCCGATCATACTTCTATAGAGCTTTTCATTGATGCTCTTACCTTTTTCATCCTTGTCCAATTTTGTTGATGTGGTCATTGGAGTCTTAGCATTCTTGCATCCTTCAATTCCAAATTTCTTAAGTAAGTCTTTTGCATATTTGGATTGGTTGATGAATATGCCCTCATTACCTTGTTTTATTTGTAGACCGAGGAAATATTTTAGCTCACCCATCATGCTCATTTCAAATTTCTTAGTCATACACTTAGAAAATTCATGACAAAGCAATTCATTAGTAGACCCAAATATGATATCATCAATATAAATTTGAACAATTAGAATATCATGTTTATGCTTTTTAATGAATAATGTAGTGTCAACATGCCCCTTTGTAAAGTTATTCTTTAAGAGAAAGGAACTTAGTCTTTCATACCAAGCTCTTGGGGCTTGTTTCAAACCATATAAAGCATTTGAAAGTTTAAATACATGATTAGGCAACTCATAGCTTTCAAAACCTGGTGGTTGTTCTACATAAACTTCTTCTTCTATAAAACCATTTAAAAAGGCACTTTTCACATCCATTTGAAAGAGTTTGAAATTCATATGGCATGCATATGCTAAAAGTATTCTTATGGCTTCTAATCTAGCTACAGGAGCATATATAGGTCTCATCATAATTTATTCCTTCTTCCTGATTATACCCTTTTGCAACCAATCTAGCCTTATTCCTAGTTATTGGACCTTGTTCATCTAGTTTATTTCTAAATACCCATTTGCTACCTATAATTTGATGCTTATTGGGTCTAGGCATTTAAGTTTTCCCATGCAGTCACACAAACATAGGTCATAATAATCATGATATAATTTAAATAAATTATTGCATAAAATTTAGAAAATATTATATTAAAATAAAATTTATGTTCCATTATATTATCATTATATTTGTATCAGGACATGAACTGCATATATATTCAACCATATGTAATATATAAAATATTAAGCATTCTACCTCCTCTCATGTTTTCATAACTCATTTTAATTTAATTGATTTCCCTAAAATTATGATTGTTTAGTTAACTCAAATCTCAATCCATATAAGCATAAATATTTTATGTTACATATTATAAACCAAAATTTCCTACATTTTATCAATCAATCATTCATCCATATGTCTATACATGCATTAACATGAAATTTCATTGGTTAAGCACTCAATTCATTTCATATTTACACATTTTAATACATTATTCAAATATGCCACTTATTCAATTAACACACAAGCATGCAACAAGGCAAACTAAAATGCATATATATACAAACCTCAATGGAGTTTTTTCCAAAATCTAAAATTTGGAGCTTGTCTACTTTTATTGCTCTTCTTCTTGTTGAGACCCTAATTCGAAAACATAAATAATTAATACATTGATAAAATATTTATTCTTAATATAGTTTAAATAAATAACTACAATTTCTTATAAGCTGGAACATGACCTTTTTGGACTTTTGGATGAATAACTTTTTCTACACTTATCCAATTTATATGATTCTTAATCCTAATTAACTATAACATCTAAACATAAAACATACTAAATTTTTAGAATTTTTGAACTATTACACGATTTTGGGTATATTTTTAAATATTGCTCTGTTCTCTGCCTTTAGGCAGTTTTGGGGTACCACATTTAAAAATTCATATCTTTCAATGTGTAGCTTCAATTATTATAAAAATTTTTATAAAATTATATCAATTAATTGGGAACGTTTTTCATTTTTACCTCATTTCCATATTCGTTGTATATGAGTTCAAATATTGGATGATATATAACTGGTTCAACATGAAGTATCAACCCGACCAGTTCAATTGTTCAGCTCATAACTCTCAAAATACATGACATTTTAAGGTAATACTTTCACAGAAATTTAGATAAGACATAGGAGTAAAACTTTTATGCTTTTTACTTTGGCTAATTCGATCTAAAAATAGGTGAAATTTAAGGACGAAGTTACTGGAGTTGTACAGGTATATGAAACCAGCTCAATCAAGGAATAGTCATAGTTCATTTCAGAATAACTCAACCTACACAGAAGCAACTTATACGAAATTTGGCAGAGACCTCAAAAACATATATATCTACAACTTTCATGTTTTACAAAACCTCATATTAAGCCATTAAGATGATCCATTTTTACAAAAACCGTAGGTTATTTAGTTGATATATCTCCCTTAACTAGTTTCACTCCAATAACCATATCTCTTCATATACTCAAAATCATTCAATCAAATTTAACAGAGAGATACACAGGACATAGATGAACAACATTTATGTTTGACACATCTCCAACTTCAAGTCACAAGATAATCAAAAATAGAGTGCAATATCCTGTAAAAATATAACCTAAAAAGTTCTAATAACACATTAATCATTGGGAAAATATTTCTTACCAAGATCAGATTTATTTTGGCTAGTTTTTTATGCAAATCTTGAAGAAAATGATGAGTAATTTGATCTGAGATATGGTGGAAGAAAAGGGGATGATGAAGAAGAAGAAGGAGAAGAGAGATAGAGTTGGAAGAATGACCAAAAAAAAGACTTCAGCCCACTTCCTCCTAAATCACGTTTTTTTTTTTTTTTTTGCTCTTTTTCTTTTGCTTCATTTTCTGCTAACCCGTTTTTACTGTTCACTATTCACTTTTCTCTTTTTTTCTTTTTTTTTAATTATTATTATTATTATTATTATTATTATTATTATTATTATTATTATTATTATTATTATTATTATTATTATTATTATTATTATTATTATCATCATCTTCACATATTTCCTTATCTAATATCTTTAATTTTTTTATACCAAAAATACAATTTAATTATGTGCTATAATTTAATCAAATTTATCATATCAATAAATTTAATTTATTTTAATTTCTAATTTAGTCATTTATTCAATTTATTTAAATTTTTATGTCTATCATGTGCTTTCTATGTATACCACATACTTATTTTAATTTAGACAAATTTGTGGGCGTTACAATTCTCACCCCCTTAAGATGTTTCGTCCTCGAAACATACTTGATACATTGTGGTTGAACAATTGGGGAGTAATGTGTTCTAATTATCTGTCCACTTTTCAAGTAGTTCATTTCATTGTGTGGTTTGTTCATAGTACGTTCACTAATGGTACATGCTTATTTTGGGATTCCTTAATCTCTCGTGTTAAGATGTGGACTGATTTCATCTTTAGATGCCAAATCTTGTCTCACTTGAATACTCTCATCTAGTACAATGTGAGAAGAATTCGATATGTATTATCCCAACATCAAGTTATAGGACACATTGTATATCTGACTCAATTCCAAAGACATCGCGAGTTTATTAGTCACTGCCATAACTATCTTTACAATTTCATAAGGTCAGATGAATCTTGAATTTAACTTGTCCTCTCTCTTTGTTTTTTTTTTTCTTTCTAGATTCCATCACTTTCTTTCAATGTGAAGTTTTAAGGAGAAACTTTATCCCCCCCCTTACATACTTAATATCTCATATTTTAAAATCATAATACAATTTCTACCTGATTATAGTTATCTTAAGCTTTTCTCGAGTAGTTCTCCTTCATAATACATCCACCCAAGGATGAAAGATTATACTTTAATTGTACTTAGGGTCTAAGTTCTTTGTAGATTATCCCAAAATTGATATGTAAACAGAGAATCTTTATTCGACACAATAAATAATAAAAAAAATAGTCATTCTAGTCGCAAAATTTTTAGTAATCTATTTATATTTTCGTTTTCTAATAGAGATTAGATGTAACAATCTACCTAAAAAAAATTCGAGTCTCTCCCCCTTAGAAACCCACTTAGCTAACCCAACAAGCTTATTATCTTGTCTTTGAATATCCTTAATTTTCTAAGTAAAAGTAAACTGAACACACAACCTTACCACAATCTCCCTGCTCACAATATCTACTTTATCTCAAATTCAATTCTTCCTAAAGGAGAAAATATTTCAAATTCTTGGTTTTCCGTATAGAAAAAAAAATCCCTCAAAGAAGATTATGGTGCCAAAATTTAATGCAAAAACTATAGTTGTTAGCTATAGATCATATATAGAATAATTTTTTTCCCATATATTATTGAAGGCAATCTCTAACTGCTTTACCTACCCACACATTGTAATCTAAAGAATTTATAGCCTCAATCTCATATTTTAGTCCCCCTCCAATCATGATATGTTAACTAGATGTACTTTTGCAAATATACATGAACGTGTGGAACCCGGAACT
Organism: Triadica sebifera; assembly: GCA_023653625.1. Classification (NCBI taxonomy): domain Eukaryota; kingdom Viridiplantae; phylum Streptophyta; class Magnoliopsida; order Malpighiales; family Euphorbiaceae; genus Triadica; species Triadica sebifera. The sequence goes on along the minus strand of CM042907.1, from coordinate 22,296,970 downwards.
ATGAGTGCACAAGTATCAAAATCATGTAATGAAAACATACCAACAATAACATCTGTTGCCGCCTCATCTTCCTTAGCTTTCATGGCATAGGCTTTGGCTGAAACTCTACTAGATTCAGGTCTATTCGCAGTCTTTGGAAAATCCTGCCTAGTTTGGCTTGATCCTCCTCTAGTCTGAACTTTAGGTTGAGTAGGAACAGATTTTTTCATTTGAGTAGGAATTCTATTTGTCAAGAGTGGGCAATCCTTCCGTATATGTTCCTTAGACCCACATTTAAAGCAAGCACCTGTGACACGCCAACATTCTCCTCTATGGTGTCTGTTGCAACTATCACACTTAGGTATATATTCTTTCTTTCTAGTAAAATGGGTCTCTAGAACAGTAGATTTCTTAGATGACTCCCCTATTCTTCTTTTCTTTCTCCTAGTCTTCTTTATCTTATACTTTGCAGTTGATGTAGGTTGAGAAGGATTAGGAGTAATACTAATTCCCTCAACACTCATTGCACTAGATTGACATGGGGACTTAGTGTCAAGAGAACTAAAATTCTCAACCATTCCAAACTCATCCGAAAACATATCTCTATAAACCTACAAGTTGACAGAGAAATAGCCCATATCAGAGTTATATGAGACACATGTATGTATGCATGGCAAACCTTTCCCCAATTAAGTCAAGAGATGCTTAAACCTAAGCTCTGATACCAATAAATGTGACTTCCCGCCTATATAATAGGAATAATCCCATTACATAAGTGGAATGACATAGACAATCTGAATGAAACTAGTTTGAATTTAATTTTTTTTTTAATAACTAAATTGATATTTTTTTTAATATTCAAATATACATATGGATTCAATTATCAAATGCATTATCATGTTACATAAATATTATACTTCATTTTAACTATCAAAATTAATGGTTTTTACCTTACATCTAACCATATAGATATAATACCAAAGTACAAAATATGTTCTTAACTATATATAAGACATGTCCAACAAACCCATATGCATGATAATAAAGAAAATGCAAAAATAATATGCATTCGACTCTCAACCAGTTCTGACGCGTCTCCTCTAGTATGGGCTTGTACTTTATCTATCAACTTCACAGTTTACTACTTGCAAGCTCCAATTTTTGCGCAGGAAAACCCACGCTAAGTCATTTCTAGCTTAGTGGTACATATAGGCATTTAAGTTTTCCCATGCAGTCACACAAACATAGGTTATAATAATCATGATATAATTTAAATAAATTATTGCATAAAATTTAGAAAATATTATATTAAAATAAAATTTATGTTCCATTATATTATCATTATATTTGTATCAGGACATGAACTGTATATATATTCAACCATATGTAATATATAAAATATTAAGCATTCTACCTCATCTCATGTTTTCATAACTCATTTTAATTTAATTGATTTCCCTAAAATTATGATTGTTTAGTTAACTCAAATCCCAATCCATATAAGCATAAATATTTTAACGTACAATTATCAAAATGCAATGTAGATAATTTATAATACAGTACAAAATATTCTAACATACATTATACAGGGACAACCACATGATTATACAATAGTACCAAATTCATTGATAATATATATATATAACACTCAATTATAAATTTAGCTTACCTTAATAAATATTTATAATTCATGCTAAATATTTATAATTCATGTTATTTCACACATTTTATCTTTCAACAAGTACATGTATGTCTTTTAATTATTTTATATATAATATTTTAATATAAATAACCCAAATCTCATTCCCGGACAGTCCGGATATAGGGCGTGTAGTAAGGCCGCTCGCAGAGCTTAAGCACCCTACTCACTATAGTCTCAAATCAAGAGCGCTCACAGAGCTTAAGTCTCATGACCGAGTATAATCACATCATCTGTGTACAATTAGGACAGGGGTGCTCTCAGAGCTAATACCATTCTGTTCCTAAACCATATCAATATCGGTACCGTAATGCCCCCGCAATGGTGCACCATCTATCCATAAGTAGTCCACAGGTTGTGAACTGGGCAATTAATGTTATTACTTATTTATTTTCTTTATATATTAATTTGCTGGAATCAATATTCCCATTACATTTATAATGAAAGTATGATTATAAAATTTTAAAATCATATAATCATATGATATTCCATTATATATAACTATTTAAGTAATATTGACATACTTTAATTAGTTCTCTATACAATCAAAACCAACAAATCTTTTAAATACAAAAACCAAAATTTCTAATAACTTTATGAGTACAAGTATGGCATATAACCTCTCTTTTCATATCAAATACATATGTCATACATGACTTTCTAACTTCACTCTTTATTGTCTTCATTATTCAGTAATTCCCATTAATAATTATCCCATTTTTAATCAATCATATACTAATCTATATTGAAAAATATATTATGTTACATATTATAAACCAAAATTTCCTACATTTTATCAATCAATCATTCATCCATATGTCTATACATGAATTAACATGAAATTTCATTGGTTAAGCACTCAATTCATTTCATATTTACACATTTTAATACATTATTCAAATATGCCACTTATTCAATTAACACACAAGCATGCAACAAGGCAAACTAAAATGCATATATGTACAAACCTCAATGGAGTTTTTTCCAAAATCTAAAATTTGGAGCTTCTCTACTTTTATTGCTCTTCTTCTTGTTGAGACCCTAATTCAAAAATATAAATAATTAATACATTGATAAAATATTTATTCTTAATATAGTTTAAATAAATAACTGCAATTTCTTATAAAGCTGGAACATGACCTTTTTGGACTTTTGGAAGAATAACTTTTTCTACACTTATCCAATTTATATGATTATTGATCCTGATTAACTATAACATCTAAAAATAAAATATACTAAAATTTCAGAATTTTTGAACTATTACACGATTTTGGGTATATTTTTAAATATTGCTCTGTTCTCTGTCTTTAGGCAGTTTTGGGGTACCACATTTAAAAATTCATATCTTTCAATGTGTAGCTTCAATTATTATAAAAAATTTTATACAATTATATCAGATAATTGGGAACATATTTCATTTTTACCTCATTTCCATATTCGGTGTATATGATTCTCAAATATTGGATGATATATAACTGGTTCAACATGAAGTATCAACCCGACCAGTTCAATTGTTCAGCTCATAACTCACAAAATACATGACATTTTAAGGTGATACTTTCACAGAAATTTAGATAAGACATAGGAGTAAAACTGTTATGTTTTTTACTTTAGCTAATTCAATCTAAAAATAGGTTAAAGTTAAGGATGAAGTTACTAGAGCTATACAGGTATATGAAACTAGCTCAATCAAGGAACAATCATTGTTCATTTTAGAATAACTCAACCTACACAGAAGCAACTTATATGCAATTTGGCAAAAACCTCAAAAACATATATACCTACAACTTTCATGTTTTACAAAACCTCAAATTAAGCCATTAAGATGATCAAGTTTTACAAAATTTGTAGGTTATTTAGTTGATATGTCTCCCTGAACCAGTTTCACTACAATACCCATATCTCTTCATATACTCAAAATCATTCAATGAAATTTAGCAGAGAGATACACAGGACATAGATGAATAACTTTTATGTTTGACACATCCCTAAATTCGAGCCACATGATAATCCAAAATAGAGTGCAATATCCTATAAATATATAACCTAAAAAGTTCTAATAACACAATAATCATGGGGAAAATATTTCTTACCAATATCAGATTTATTTGGGCTGATTTTTTATGCAAATCTTGAAGAAAATGATGACTAATTTGATCTGAGATATGGAGGAAGAAAAGGGGATGATGAAGAAGAAGAAGGAAAAGAGAGATAGAGTTGGAAGAATGACCAAAAAAAAGACTTCAGCCCACTTCCTCCTAAATCACGTTTTTTTTTTGCTCTTTTTTTTTTTTTTGCTTCATTTTCTGCTGACCCGTTTTTACTGTTCACTTTTCTCTTTTTTTCTTTTTATTATTATTATTATTATTATTATTATTATTATTATTATTATTATTATTATTATTATTATTATTATTATTATTATTATTATTATCGTCATCATCTTCACATATTTCTTTATCTAATATCTTTAATTTTTTTATACCAAAAATACAATTTAATTATGTGGTATAATTTAATCAAATTTATCATATCAATAAATTTAATTTATTTTAATTTCTAATTTAGTCATTTCTTCAATTTATTTAAATTTTTATGTCTATCATGTGCTTTCTATGTATACCACATACTTATTTTAATTTAGACAAATTTGTGGGCGTTACATAACATAAGAAATTTGGACACTTAAAATTTGGGTTGGCCGGCCATAGCATTAAAGAAAGAGGATTAATGGTGATTAAGTATAAATGTCAAGAAATGGTCAATATGGTGGGTCCCACATGAAGACTTTTGGGTACCTATTTAAATCTTTCTTTTCTTCTTCTTCTTCTCTTAATTTTCTGCTTTCTTCTCTCTCTTTTCTGCTAGTCACACCAGCGCCATCCCTTCCATAGCCAAACCAAAATTTTAGAGAGAGAAAGGAAGAGAAGAGAGGGGAAAAAGCAAGAACAAGTGATCTTCATAGTCCATAACTCCTAAAGAAGCTGGAATGAGCAAGAAAGTGGAAGAAAAATCAAGTTTGTTAGAGAGAGAAAATCTCCAAAGTTGTGATTTAGTGAAGAAAAGAGTAAGGTAAGAAGTGATTCTTCTTCTTCTTCATCTTTTCTTAAAGAAGTTTGAATTTTGAGCTCATCCAAGACTCATATGGAAAGAGAGAGAAATTAGGGTTTTGAGAAAGAATAAGAGAGTTTAGGGTGTTGAGAAAATCATATGATAATAATGATCTATGATGTTGTATGAGTTCCAAGTGACAAGGAACAAACACTAAAGAGCAAAGGAAAAGAGAAAGCTACCTCGAAGAGTGAAGGAGAAAGATTAAGGTTTGTGCATAATTTAAGGCAATAGCCTATCTTTGTTTTAAATAATGCATGCTGAACATGATTTTAGATAAATGAATTTCAAAAATGATGATTATGGCATGAAAACATAGGTTTAGATATGTATGAATGAGATCCTTGTGAGACATTGAATTAATGATGCATGTTAGAAAATCTTGTATGATAAATACATTTACATGTATTAGAAAGTAATAAGTTGAGTAAAGAACCTTAGAAATGCATGAAATAGAAATTTGGTATGATTTGGATGATATTAGAATGAATGAAAAGTGAATATGCACATTTCCTGCTGAAAGACATAGGCGTGACTATCGAGCCACGGGCGTGAACTTGATGGTTTACGGTTGTGACTAATTGTATCATGGTTGTGACTTCTGTGTGGAAATGGTACTATTCATTCTAGAAGCGTTAACAGGTGAGAATCATGGGCGTGAACTCATTCACAGGCACGAATGATTATTCACGACCGTGAATGCTTTTGGGCAATTCATCCCAGTAGCGTTCACAGCTTTGGATTACGGGCATGAACTAATTCACTGGCGTGAATTAGTAATCACGACCGTGAATGCTCTGTATTAGTAATTATGAATGTGGTTATCAAATGAAGAATTCAGGTAAATAAATGAAAGTCATTGTCTATCCAGGGAAATAAGAATGATTATATATATAAATATTGATGTGAGAACGTGTTATGTTGTATTATAGAAAAATGAATGTTGACATGGATGATATATGAAATCTGATATGGATGAAATACGTGAACTGATATGGATGATAAACATAAGAATATTGATGTATCTAGTTAAATAAATGAAAAGATGTTATGTAGTATGTATGAACATGATAAGATGTTTGCAAAACAAGAAAATTGAGATGTTGATACATGAGAATATTGATGTGTTGAAATTGAGAATGATGATGATGTGATGTATAATATGAGGATGATGAAATGGATGTAAAGTAAAAAATTAAATAAAGATATATGATTGATGTGAAAATATGAAGATGCCCATTACTCTACCTGTGGACTAGAAACACGATAGATGACATGTCATTAAGAGGGCGAACAATACCGTACTATATGAGATATTCCTCCATCAATGTGGTTTAAGCTCGAAGAGTGCCATTGATCTAGGATGCTCGGTCAATGTGACTTAAGCTCGGAGAGCGCCATTCACTTGAGAAGCTCTGATGAGCACATATAAATTGAGGACAAGGTGGCTTAAGCTTGGAGAGCGTACTTGGTCTGGTTATTCATCTATGATGAAATAATACTCAATCAATGTGGCTTAAGCTCAGAGAGTGCTATTGATTTGAGAAAATCTGTTAAGCTAGATAGTGGACAGGGTGGATATAGCTCTGGGAGCGCTCCTGATCTATAACTCGTATCCAGTCAGTCCAAATTTAGAGTGATGTGAGCAAGATAATGAAGATATGTCGGAAAATAAGAAAAGAAAAAAAAATGATGATGATGATGATGATGATGATGATGATATGAGATTGAGATATAATAATAAAGAGATTAACAGAGTAACTTACCATCAAAGATAAATGAAAACAGCATTGTATAAGTGAGCATGATATTTATACTTGTATGAAATAGGAACATGTTGATAGAAATAGCATGCAAACATTTTAATGCATAAAATTATACATATTAATGTTTGTTGCATGATATAGTATATTGCCTTATTTATATGCACCACTAAGCTTAGAGCTTACCATGGGAGTTTCCTTCCGCGCAGATATAGAAAGGTAGCTGAAGGTGGTAATAAAGCAAGCGGCGATCCTATTCAAATTAAAGCAGTCGATCTCGAAATAGTGGGTCACAAACTTTTGAACTCTTGTAATTTGTTTTCCGCATTATATATACTTATAAATTGTAAATTAGTTTTCAAAGTTTGTTAAATAGTAAATTGGTATTTATAAATACTATGTTATGTAAATAAAATGTACATTTTTATGGAAAAAAATATATATATATAGCAATTTAAAGAGGTAAAGAAGACAGGCAGTAGCGCCCCCGCATCCGGGCATGTGCGGTTTGGGTGAGGGGGTGTTACACCTATAGAATCACAATTTAAGTATGGTTTTTAGGTACCTAAATGAGCTTGGGTCCTTAGGGGTTAGCACATGAAGGTTCCCAATTAGCTTTCCTTAACCAGTAATGCTTATTTATGTGATCAATTTTCATACAATAATTACATTGTTTAGGTCTAAAATTGTTTTTTGGTCTTACAATATTTTTGAATGCCATTTTTCTATAGACTGAGTTTGAGAACAATGGCATGCACAGCCATGATTAATAGGTGCTTTTCTAGATGCATGCTTCTTATACATAAAGGCATGATTAGCCTTTTGAGGTTTCTTTCTTAGGCTTACCAATCCTTGATTATTTCTTTTATGTATAGAAGATTTAGTGCATTTAGTGCACTATTCCAGCAAATGTGGAAATGTGAGGTTCACTTGACTTAACAAAAATTGTTTTGTGAGAAGATGATGATGTGCCCTTAAATCCTAAACCATGTCTAATTAAGGGAGGTCTTTGAGACACAATGAGAGTATCTAAGCTCTCCTTTCCTTTGTGGAATTTTGAAATGGAGTTTCTAAGTTCCTCAACTTCATTTTTCAAAGTATTGTTTTCTTTAAGCAAGGATTTAGTTAAGGGTTTTGAAGAGTATTCATCTAATGACTTTTGAAGAGATTCATTAGATGATTTAAGCTCAAGGTTATCCTTTTCTAAAACATCCATTTTGATTTTCAAATTAGAAATGTTATTTTTATAAGTATTAAATTTACTCCTATATTTTTCTAGTTCTAGATTCAATTCTTCTATTAGGCTTTGCTCATCATCATCATCTTCACTATTACTATCATTATCACTACTATCATTATTGAAAGAGTTTGAGTGAAGTGATCTTACCTTATTTGAGACGTGATCCTCTATAGCCATGAAGCATAGGTTGACCTCTTCGCTTTCATTGTCATCTTTTTCACTTGAAGAGCTTTCGTCATCCCATGTGGCTTTGTGGCCTTTCTCCCCATTGTCTATTTGGCATTTTCTCTTATGCTTCTTGAGCCTTGGACATTCCAGTTTAATATGTCCTTTCTTTCTACATTCATAGCACTTTACCTCTTTTTTACTTCTTTGTGCATCATTAGAAGTCTGTTTGAGGTTTCTTTGCCTGAATTTTCTAGAGTTGCTCATTCTCTTCTCAATAATTCTTTTCAACCTTCTTGAGAGCATATCAATGTCCTCATTTGCATCATCACTCATTTCTTCATCATCTTCAACTTCTTCTTGAAATTTTGAAGTAGAGGCTTTGAGTGCTAGAGGCTTTCTTTTTTCTGGCTCTGCTTCAAGCTCTCTATCTCTTTTCACTACCATTTCATGTGTGAGAAGTTTTCCAATAAGCACATCAGTATTCATGATGCTCATGTCTTCATTTGCTTCTTCTATACCGGCAACTCTTGAACCGTAATCTTTGAGAGGAAGACTTCTCAGGATTTTATTATTTACATCTTCCAACCTCAGGTGCTTCCCAAGTTTTCTCATGCCATTTATGATAGCTAGAAGACAGTTGGTCATGTTAGTGATTGACTCATTGGATTTCATCTTGAAGAGCTCATATTTTGAAGTAAGAAGTTGCTTAGTTCCTTCATGATAGTTCTCCAATGTTTTCCACATGCTGTAAGATGTTGGGCAGTGTTGTATTCTACCACATTCTTCAATGGATAATGAGTTTGAGAGAATTGTCATTGCCTTCTTGTTTTTGAAGTTTGCTCTTCTTTGAGGCTCTGTCCAATCATCTCTTGATAAGATTTCTTCTTCACCATCAACTCCTCTTCTAGTTGGTGGTGAAGACCATAATTTGTTCCATCAAAGTAAGGCTTGAGAATCCTTCATTGGCCATATCTTGATTTTTTAATAGTGTTGTTTAGGCTTTGATGCTACACTTAGCTCTGATACTAATTGTTGCCTTGATATTGAACCAAAAAGGGGGTTGAATTGGATATTAAAAATTTTAACTTTTAAGTTTGGAAAGAAAAGTTGAGATGAGTACGGATAGAAAGATAAGACACAAGAATTTTTATAGAGAGGTTTGGGTGTTAACAAACCATACTCCTCTCTCCAATCTCAATCGGGAGTTTCACTAATACTTTCGGGTGTTAACAAACCATACTCCTCTCCCCAATCTCAATTGGGAGTTTCACTAACACTCTAAGTGTTACAATGGAGTTTTACAAGCTCACTCCCAACTATGGTGTTTCCAACAATGGATCACACCTAATCCACAAATCCTTTATGTTTTAATGGCTCACACAAATAACCAATTTCTTGTGTTTTAAAGGCTCACACAAATAGCCAATTCCATGTGTTTTAAAGGCTCACACAAATAACCCTTACAAGTGTTCTACTCTTAACCCCAAAATACCCAAACTCACTTGAGTAGATGATTACAGAGAGAAACACTTACAAATATTTAATGCTCAGAGAATGATGAGAAAAAATATTTTCTCAGAGAATAAATGTTTGTTTTGAAAGTATTAAATGCACAAATGGTTTACAACAAATTTTGATTCGAAGTATTAGCTATTCTCTTATTCTGGATTCATAAATGACTTGCATTTATACTTCCATGGTGAATTATAGTCGTTTGATTGCATTTAATGCAGAAATAGTCATTGCACGTGATTATGGTTGTCATGGTCATGACTGTTCTTCCAAGCCGTGACTTAAGTGGTGACTTTGTCCATGAAGCATTCTGGAAGGATTTGAAGTGTTTGATCACGGGTGTTACATTATATCTTCACGGGCGTGAACATCCTTCCTAGCCGTGGTCCAAGTACTGACTCTAGCCGTGAAACTCTCTGGAAGAATTTGTCATGTCTTTTCACAGGTGTGACTTTCTTTCACGGGCGTGACTGATATGATCATTCACGTTTGCTATGATCATGGCCGTGAACTTTAAATGTTGGATAGTTGGCGCTAAGCTTCATCACGGGCATGACATATAAGGTCACGGGCGTGAACAAGCTATTTATTCTTTTTTTGTCTTTTTAAGATTAGGCTTCCATTCTCCATTCTTGTTATCATATTCCATACCCTGTTCAATAAACTTAGAAAACAAGTATGTTAAATACATTATTGCTATTTTATTTGTTGGATATGGCTGAGAGTACCGGCTCTCCTGATACTAGGACTCCTCATCAGCCCAGTGCAGCAAGCGTGCAAAGGCAAAATGTTGTTCCAAATCCCCCACCGCATGCAGCAGAACAGATTGACCCTTGTCAAAATCCATTTATACTACAGATGACTGGATTATTCCAACAAATGATACAAGCCATTTCTCAACCTACCCCAGTGCCACCACCTAATCCAAAAGAAACAATTGATAAACTTCATAAGTATGGGGCTTCAGATTTCTATGGTAAGAGAGATGAAGTTCCTGCTGCAACTGAGTATTGGTTGGAAAAGACTGAAAGAATTTTTAAAGAGTTGCAAGTGGAAGCAGATGACAAAGCTAGATTTGCTACTTCTCTACTCCAATATGAGGCATATGATTGGTGGAAATCAGTTCTTACCAAGCCAGATATGGTGGAACCGGCCTCATGGGATTCCTTCCTCTCTGAATTTAAAGAGCAATATATTACGTTGATCTATATTGATGAGAAAAAGAAAAAGTTCATGAATCTCAAGTAAGGTAAAATATCAGTGACTGAGTATCAGTGGGATTTTACTAGACTGAGCAAGTATGCCTCTGAATTAGTTGCAAATGAAAGAGATAAATGCAGAAGATTTGAAGATGGCCTTAATGAAGAGGTTAGAGATATTGTGACTACTCTTCAGCATAACAATTTTTCTCAGTTAGTTTCTGCGGCACTCAGCCTGGAAAAAAGGAAAACGAGGAAAATAGAAGAATCTTCTAAAAAGTCAGCTACTCCTAAGACTCAATTCACTGAGAAGAAGAGTCGTTTCTTTACTAGTCGTTCACTGAATAGAGGACAAGGAAAGGGTTCTAGCTATTCACAAATAGGGTCTTTTAGGAGGGGACCGCCATCTAAGGCACCTTCTGCTACAACCATTTCACAACCTCAGGTTGGCAAGGAAGCTATACCGGCATGTACCATTTGCAATAAGAGCCATCGAGGGGAATGTTGGCGTGTCACAGGTACTTGCTTTAGATGTGGGTCCAAGGTGTAGGGTTTTGAAGAATGAATCATAATCATAAACGCAACGAAAAATAAAATTTTTCAAAACCCAAAACAAAAGATCATACTTGTACCATTAAAACTAATTTATATAAATGTAAATGTTAAAAATTATACCTTGTAATTTTTATTTGTTTTTCAAATCTTTACTTTGTTGGGTTGAAGCAAACCACAACAATCCACACTAGGATATCTCTAATGATAATCCACGCGAAGAATGAAGAAGAAACTATCAAGAGAAATGGTTTGAACAAATTCAAAGTGCTAGCTTTGAAAGTGTTCTTGAGAGAATTTTTGTTGTCTTAAAAATATTTTTTTCACAAAAAAATATTTTCATGTCTATTTTCTGTCATTTGATGTCTTTTCTATTTGAATCAAATTCAAAAATAAGATGAAAAGTCAAAAATGGAGAAAATGGAAATAAATGAATAGTAATTGGCCATAATTGGCCTAATTAAGGTCAAAAACTGTCGTTGGCCAACGGATGAGAGGCAGCAGGCAGGCTAGGCCTGCTGCGGGCTGCTGCTGGGCAGCCCAGCTGGCCCACTAGGTAGGTCAGTAGCCTGCCTAGCCCGTGCAGGCCCATACGGGTCCGTGACACTCCCGAACGATTTTTTCGTGCAATCTCATCACGATCCATCCTAAAATAATTCTCTCATATTTTGGATCTTATCCAAGACCATTTTACTCATTCTCCATATCTTCAATGCGTGTGACCCATTAGGTTCCCGGTTATGTTGGCCACTTAAATTAACAATTAATTTAAGCAGGTCATAAGCGGTATCTAGCAACACATCATGACCCCCAATTGACCGGAAAGTCAGTGTTTTGACTACGAACCTTTCCATAGACAATTTCTATGCAATTATTCCTTTCACCATTCTATACCCCACTTGGTTCAGAGTATGTCAACTCCCACTAGACTAACTACGTCACGTCTAGTTCAAGTAATATTAGTGCTTGTCCTTGAGGCTCATTACTCTATTAGATATGTCATTGAAGACTATCTTTATGACATTTCCACTCTGGCCAGAGATTCCTGAGTAATGACCACGACAAGAGGCTATGGGTATACACTCCTTCTATCAAGAGTGGTGAATTCTTTGTTGGTTACCCAATTACCTTCGAATACCTCAAGCTACATCCAATCACCACCCTATGAGCTACCTCTCTGAGGCAACAAGGAATAGTGTCAAAATATAGAATCAATATTCAAGATATCCTTGAGTACCTCAAGTCTAAGGGTACTTGTACCATTGCTATGATGAGACTATCATTGACATTTGAATAGATTATCCATATGATTGTCTCATAGTTGGTCATCCAATGTACTTAGCTACACTTAGCAAGCATCCACATGTTAACTCTAAATATCTCATGTTTATAGATTATGAGATCTACTACTCGATCCAATCAAGGAGTGTAACATGTGCTAGTCTATCTGGATTAATAATGTCCCATCTCATTAATCCTATGACTAGGGATAATTTTGATACTAACATAATTACACATGATAAGAATCTCAATATCATGATCTCATCATGATTTCCTTCATGTTATATTATGTATCAAGGACATCATTAATTGATTTAAGATCACTTATCAATTCATATATCAAATGAACATCAAATTAATGAAAAAGCCTTTTATTAATCAAATAAATTTGTACAATAAGTGCTAAAGGTGATTGCCTTTAGAGCACTCTTCTAACACAAGGAACATATTCGGAGGGATTGCCCACTCTTGACAGGTGGTACTCCTACTCAGACTACTAGGTCAGCTCCGACTCAGCCTGGAGTTCAGTTCAGAAGAGGACCAAGCCGACCAAGGTAGGCTGTTTCAGAGACAGTGAATAGACCTAGATCCAGCAGAGCTCCAGCCCGAGCCTATGCCATGAAAGCTAAGGAATATCAGGCGGTAATGGATGTTATTGTTGGTATGTTTTCATTATATGATTTTGACATTTGTGCACTTATAGATCCGGGTTCCACACATTCCTATATTTGCACTAGTACACCTAGTCAGCATAATATGATTAAAGAAAACCTAGAATATGGAATTGAAGTTAAGAATCCTTTGGGTCACAGTGTAATAGTGAATAAAGTATTTAGGAATTGTCCTTTGGTTGTGCATGGGAAGGAGTTTTCTGCAGACTTGATTGAGTTGCCTTTCCATGAGTATGATGTCATATTAGGCATGGATTGGCTCTCACATCACGAAGTAGTGGTAGATTGCAAGTCTAAATTTGTGGTACTTAAGATAGAAAATCAGGAGAAAATTATTGTAAAAGGTGAATTATTTTCACAACATCCTCGAGTCATATCCATAATGAAAGCTAGGAGATTGATGAAAAAAAGGTGTGAAGCTTATTTGGCCCATGTGATTGACACCAGAAAATGAGGTTCAAATCTTGAAGATATTCCGGTGGTAAATGAATTTCCAAATATCTTTCCTGATAACTTACCTGGGTTTCCTCTAGAGAGAGAGGTAGAGTTTGCTATTGATCTTGTTCCAGGAACTATGCCTATATCAAAGACGCCATACAGAATGGCCCCATCAGAGATGAAAGAACTTAAGACACAATTGCAAGAACTTCTTGATAAGGGTTTCATTAGACCAAGTACATCCCTATGGGGTGCACCGGTATTGTTTGTGAAAAAAAAAAGATGGATCTTTGAGGCTATGTATTGATTATCGACAGTTGAATAAGGTGACCATTAAGAACAAGTACCCATTACCACAGATTGATGATCTCTTTGACCAACTGAAAGGTGCAGGAGTATTTTCCAAGATAGATTTGAGATCTGGTTATCATCAATTAAGGGTGAAGATGAAGGATATTGCTAAAACTGCATTCAGAACCAGATATGGTCATTATGAGTTTTTGGTTATGCCATTTGGGTTGACCAATGCTCCAGCAGCATTTATGGATCTTATGAATAGGATCTTCAGGCCACATCTTGATCAATTTGTTGTCGTTTTCATTAATGATATTTTGGTATATTCTAAATATTTAGAAGAACATGAAAATCATTTGAGAATAGTGTTGCAGACTCTCAGAGAATATAAGTTTTATGTCAAACTCTCAAAATGTGAGTTTTGGTTAAAGGATGTGACATTTTTGGGACACATTATCTCTGTAGAAGGCATTAAAGTGGATTTTAGCAAGGTTGAGGCAATTGTGAGTTGGAAACCTCCACGGAATGTGACTGAGGTCAGAAGTTTCTTAGGTTTAGCTGGATATTATCGGAGATTTGTCAAGGGTTTTGCAATGATGGCTTCTCCTTTAACAAGACTATTGAGAAAGGATGATAAATTTGAGTAGACAGATAAGTGTCAAACTAGTTTTGATAAGCTCAAAAGTATGCTCACTAAGGCCTCTGTTTTGACACAACCGATTCCTAATAAGGAGTATGTCATTTATAATGATGCTTCTCATAATGGATTGGGTTTTGTATTGATGCAAGATGGAAAGGTGGCTGCTTATGCTTCTAGACAGTTAAAGCCGCATGAGAAGAATTATCCTACCCATGATTTGGAGTTGGCAGCTATAGTTTTTGCATTGATGATTTGGCACCATTATTTATATGGGGAGAAGTGTTTCATTTACACAGATCAAAAGAGTTTTAAATATCTTCCCTCATAAAAAGAATTGAATTTGAGGCAGAAAAGATGGCTAGAACTAATAAAGGATTATAATTGTGTGATTGACTACCATCTAGGCAAAGCTAATGTAGTAGTAGATGCTTTAAGCAGAAAGATGGTGGTAGAGTTGCACCTTCAACCCACTCTTATGCAGGAAATCAAGGATGGACAAAGACAAGATAGAAAGCTAATTGAATTAGCTGAGTTGATCTCTAAGGAAGCTTATGGGACCAGACCTAGTGCAAGAGATAGAAGAAAAAATGAGTCATTCACGAAAGACTTAAAACAGCTACAGATAGATAGAAATCATACGCTGACCTCAAGAGATGGAACATTGAATATGCAGAGGGTGATAAAGTTTTTCTTAAAGTATCTCCCTAGAAGAAATTTCTGCGATTTGGGAAGAAATGCAAGTTAAGTCCAAGGTTCATTAGACCTTATGAAATATTAGAAAGAGTTGGACCTGTTGCTTATAGGCTCACTCTACCACCGGAGTTGAGTCAAATACATGATGTCTTCCATGTCTCAATGTTAAGATGATATAGATCAAATTCTAATCACATCATACCTGCTGAAAGCATTCAAGTGAGACAAGATTTGACATATAAAGAACCAGTCCAAATTTTAGCAAGAGAAATTAAGGAGTTGAGGAACAAGCGAGTACCATTAGTGAAAGTACTATAGAGGAATCATGCAATCGAAGAAGCAACATGGGAAAGCGAGGAGATGATGAAAGCTCAATACCCTCACCTGTTCAGTGACGATGCATTAGGTATGTATCGAGGACGAAACATCTTAAAGGGGAGAGAATTGTAACGCCCATTAATTAGGATTTAATTAGAATAAGTATGTGGTATAAATAGGAAAAATATAATAGATAATAGAGATTAAAATGGATGGAATAAATTATTAAATTAGAAATTAAAATAAATTAAATTTATAGCCATGATAAATTTGAATACATTAGACCAAATAATTAAATTGTATTTTTGGTAGAACAAATTTAAAATGATTAGATAAGTAAATATATGAGGATAATAATAATAATAATAATAATAATAATAATAATAATAATAATAATAATAATTTAAAAAAAAGGGAAAGACAAAATCGAAAAAGTGGGAAGGGAGGGGAAGTCAATTGATACTTTACCCCATTCCTTCCAACTTCACCTCTTTTCTTCTTCCTATTTTTCATTCCTTTCCTTACTTCATATGAAAGCCCAAATTCTTCATCATTTCCTTCAAGATTTGCATCAAAATCAGTCCAAATAAATCTGATCTTGGTAAGAAATATTTTTCTCATGATTATTGTCTTATTAGAACTTTTTAGGTTATGTTTTTACAGGATATTGCACTTTATTTTTTATTATCTTGTGAATCGAATTTTGGGAAGTGTTAAACATAAAAGTTGTTCATTCATGTCTTATGTATCTTTCTGTCAAAATTTATTGAATTTTGCTGAGTATATGAAGACAAATGGTCATTGGGGTGAAAGTGGTTCTGGGAGACATGTCAACTGAATGACCTACGGTTTTTGTAAAACTTGATCATCTTAGTGGCTTAATCTGAGATTTTGTAAAACATGAAAGTTGTAGGTATATGTGTTATTCAGGTCTCTGCCAAATTTCGTATAAATTTCTCTTGTTTAGGTTGATTTATAGTGAAATAAACCATGAATGTTCCTTGATTGAATTGTGTTATAGTACCTGTGCAGCTCCAGTAAATTCGTCCTTATATTTCACTATTTTTAGATTGAATTAGCCAAAGTTCAAAACATGAAAGTTTTAATTCTATGTCGTATCTAAATTTATGTGAAAGTACCACCTTAAAATGTCATGTATTTTGTGAGGTATGAGTTGAACAATTGAACTAGTTGGGTTAATACTTTATGTTAAACCGAATCTAAAATGAGTTAAATATAAAAAATGTTCCAAATTAACCTATATAACTGTATAAAAATTTTTCAGAATAATTGAAGCTACACATTAAAAGGTATGAATTTTTAAATATGGTACCTCGAAACTGTCTAAGGGCAGAACACAGGGCAATATTTAAAATTATACCAAATATTGTGTAATTGTTCAAAAATTCTACAATTTTAATATGTTTTATTTCAATATGTTAAATTTAATTAGAATCAAGAATCATATAAATTGGGTAAGTGTAGAAAACGTTATTGATCCAACAGTCCTTAGAGGTCTTGTTCTAGCTTAAAAGAAATTGTAGTTATTTATTTAAATTATATTAAGAATAAATATTTTATCAAAGTATTAATTAATTATATTTTTTAAATTAGGATTTCAACAAGAAGAAGACTAACAAAAGTGAATAAGCTCTAAGCTTATATTTTGAAAAAGAAAACCCGTATCGAGGTTTGTACATATAATTATTCTAGTTTGCCCCTTATGCATGATTGTATGTGCAAGACATGAATTATTTGTCACCATAATGAAATAATAGATTATAACATGTTTTAACATTATAGAAATGTTATTAACTATGAACTTAACATTATGCTAATATTTGATAAAATATCATGCTATTATATGGTGTTGAAATAAATTGTGCTTACATTATTATGTTAATAAGAAATGAGTATTGGTTATAGAAACAAGTAATTAGTAGTGTTAATTGCCCATTTCTCTACCTGAGGACTGACATAGGATAGATGGTGCACCATTAGGGGGAAGTTTCGATACCGATATTGATATGATTTAAGGACAGGGTGGCTATAGCTCCAAAAGCGCCCCTGATCCTAATTACATAGAGATAAATTATTTTATTAGGTCAATGTGGCTGAAACTCCGCGAGCGCCCTTGACTTGAAATTATAGTGACTATGGTGGCTTAAGCTCCGCGAGTGCCCCTATTTCACACCTCGTATCCGGACAGTCCTGGAATGAGATTTTGAGCTAATAATTCATAGAATAAAATATGAAATTTAATTAATTTATGTAAGTAACAAAGTGTAAAATGCTTACATGAGGTGGTACAAATTTAATTATTGAATAATATTATTTTGTTTATTTATTTATTTTTTATGTTATGTATTTATTAATTTTATATGACAAATATGCAATAAATTTTGTTATACCATGCTTTTATTTGAGACATGCATTTGTGTGACTATTTGAGGAAAATTTTAATACTTATATGTACCACTAAGCTAGAAATAGCTTAGCCTGGGTTCTTTTCACGCAGGAATTGAAGTTGTAGATAGTAGATAGTGGAGTTGATCAGGAAAAAGTTCAAGTTCATATCAATAGAGACACAAGAGACGTAATAAAAGGGTTGGTTATCTATTATTTTTTTTAGTTTGACTATGTATATGGTTTTGTGGTAGACATATCTCATATGTTAATATTTTATATATAAATAATTATGTAACATATTCATGTGCTATATGTGTACGCAATATAACGATATACATATTGTTGATTAAAGACATGCCTAAACTAATATAAATAAATAGATTAAGTTATTTAAAATGGAAAAAAAATTTAATTCGAACAGATTTATAGAGTTAAACTTGTGGCATCTTTCTTGTATATATGGGATTATCCCTAATATATAAGTAAGGCATCACATTGCTAGAGTTTCCTAACCATTTTTTCTAGAGAAGTTCTAACAATTCTTTTCTTTTTATCCTTAAGCATAATAGAAATATAACTTTAGCTATCTTCCCTTATCCCTTTGTCTTAAGAATAGTAATTTAGTAATCTTAGCCTAATCTTCCATGTGGCCTAATGGACCATTATGTTGTCTTATAGATCTTGGCCTAACATGGTATTAGCGTAAGTGGACCATTAAATTGTATCATTTTTTGGTTAGACCTCAAGTATCCTCAGAGACAACTAGTACCACATATTGAGACTAATTCTACTCGTGTCAAATAGGACTTTAAGAGTGGTAAAATACTCTCTCATGAGTTTTAAAGTAATCACATATTTATAACTCAAATTCAAGACATCTGGTTAAACTGGAAGAGACTTATGTCATCTTATCTACACCATTATGGGTATCATATTGTATCATTAAGCATAAGTTGAAATGTGTCATCACATTATCGTTAGCTCAAACAAACCATCATGTGATGTTAGTAGAGACATATCGTGTTGTAGTGCAACATTAATAGAAGTGGATTGTCGTACTAGATTGTGTTCTAGCTCTCAGCTTAATGCAATGCTAATTGTCTTTCCAAAATATTGCACCTTGATTTTAGGGTTCTTAGGTCTTGTAAAGGTTTTGTACTTTGCTCACAAAGTATAAACATCACGTTTTTCAGTCTTCTCAATATTGAACTAATTTTTTTACGTTGATTTTATCATTATTTATTTGAAATCTTATGTACATTAGATTAAAAGACTCCTTATTTTATCTTTATTTGAACTATTTTATTCTTGGAATAATGTTCTAGGAATCCAAATAAGAAAAGAAAATTTTTGCTAAAGAAAAACTTTGCTTAAATAGTGTAAATTGACAAATCGATGAATATTATAAATGAATCAGTTATATAAATATTGTTGGAGTTAATATTTTATTTTCCTTTTTATTATAAATGAATCAATTATATGAATATTGTTTGAGTTAAGAGTACAACCAAAAAACTCTTATGTCGATGTGGATAGAGAGGCTCGAACTTAGTCACCTCTAATCTTATATTTGAGAATTTTTTCTGAGGAAAGAAAATAAAAAGAGAAAATAAATTTCATTCTCCTTTCTCATATTTAGATTGAAAGAAAATAAATAAAAAATGAGAAAAAATAAAGTTATTTTCTCCTATTTTGAAAGTTTATTGAGAAAGGAAATAAAATTGTAGTATTACAAATTCACTATTTTGACCTTTAGTTTATAAAATAAAAAATAATGTTATTAGGATGATATTGTAATTGCATAGTAAATAATGTCATTTTTCTCCGTCATTCCATAATTTCTCTCATCTTGTGGAGAAAACAAAAGAGAAAAAATAAAATTTATTTTTCATCCCCTCTTTATTTTCATTTCATTTCCAAACAAAGTAAAGTTATTTTTCTCTTTTATTTTCATTCTTTCTTTATTTTTCACCAATCCAAACAATGGCTAAGAGTATTATAAGCTCTTACTAACCAGACGTCCCAACAAAAATGTTTTATTCTCAAAGTTATTTAGTATTTTGATCGCAATATAAATTATAATTATATAAACAATGTATTTTTCTTGCAAAACAAATTTTAAAATAAAAGAGAAAATATAGAAAACATAAATGAAAAAATGCGATCCACTACTTAGGTGAGCACTGAACAGCACGAAACCACTAAAACAATAATTGGATATCTGCCATTTTCTTTTGCACGCGATGCTGCAATGGACCAGCCTAGTTTATGTTCCCACACTTGATCAAATTTCTACACATTTTTTTTCTTTTTTTTCTTTTTATAATACTCAACCTAATTAATTCTGAACAATAACCTAACGAAATCCCAAAGGACATCCACCTTTAATGTTTCAAAATCTTGTCAGTTCCACACACAAAAAAAAGTTCCAAAATCTTTCAAATTTCTCATCTTTTATTATGTTTATTATGTTTTGTATTTTATACTTCAATGGCTATGCATTTATATAAAAAGAAAATGCATTAATTTAAATCTTTAGGAAGAATCGAAACTGAATGTCATAAATTTTTTGTTGACTAAAGAAATTTGGAACATAATTCTATTTAGATTTAAATCAAATTTCTTACAATAAAAACTATATCATGAACTATATCTTGATAAATCAACTAATTTATAACAAAAAGACAAAACACTCAACTAATTTACAACAAAAAGACAAAACACAACACTCGTTATGTCAGAAGTGGGATTTGAACCCACGCCCTCTCACGAGGACCAGAACTTGAGTCTGGCGCCTTAGACCACTCGGCCATCCTGACTTGAATAATGAAATTAAATATTTGTTTTTTAAATAGAAAGAAATAGTAATACTATATTATTTTCTAATTTTTTTTTCTAATATTTAATATATAATATACAATATAATTAACAGAAAGTATAATAAAATTTTTAGTTTATTATTAATTAATACTTATGTTAATATGGTATTTAAAGGCCCACTTACAATGTTAATAAACTTGCAAAACTTGGAGTCCATTTACCAATTCCAATTTGGATGGGCTTTTGCCATCCCAAACTTAGGAAAGTGATTCGACTGAAATTAAGGATAGGTTTTAAGATTAATTGGTTATTATATCTCCACATTGCTATTTGATGCTATTGCTAGACGATGATGATTTCAAGGGATAACTAAATGGAATTTTCTATGTCAAAATTTGTAAGTTTTTAATTTCTTTATTAGTTAAACAAATAAAAAAATTCATGAACATTGTATTACTTACTAAGAGGATTAAACCTATTTAAGAGAGTTAAACATAACATGAATAAATGAAGAAAATGACAATTATAACATGAAATGGTTCCTTCCTAATAAATAAAATTTATATATGAGCATTAAGAGCAAAAGTAGGTTTTTCTATCTAAAGAATACTCCAATATTATAAATTCTATTGAAGTTTTTTTTTTTTTTTGTTATGGAAGATATTAATGACTCTTTCCTCCAACTGCAATATCAACAGCAATTCTATTGTACTCGAATAAGATTTCAATTTCGAGGAGATTGATCCATCCTTGGAAGTTGGAAAATCATTAGAATTTTTTGAATGCATCGAGTAGTGGGCTTTTATTGCATTTGGACTGGACCTTTAATGACTTATCCATTTCTATTTAAATTTGGCCCTTTTCCAAAACTTATTATGACATCAAGTCTTTTGTTAAAAAAATAAAATTCTTAATCTCCAAAATCATTGCCCCCAAATAGTTGTTTTGGCCTGATGCAATATTTGTCCCTGATCATTAAAATTAAGCACTAGTTAGTTTAAAATAATTAATTTCCCCATATTGATGGGGTTTATTAGTTGGTTTGTTGAACAGAACACCGGAAGCTGCCTTTCGTGATTCGGTTACCTAAATGGAGCAATTTTCCCAAAATTCTAAAAGCAACCCAACAGGAGAAAGATTATCTTCTCTGTTTCGTTCCAAACACAAGGTCATATTTTCTAATCCAATACCGTATAAGAATTAAAATTATATAGAAAACAGTCAAACCAACTTTTAATAATGTCAACTACTCATCATGCCCTATAAGAATAATGACAATAGTATATAAACAATAAGGAACAAAAAAAAAAAAGGAAAGAACAGAAGTCTTCTAATCTCTAAATTAACTTAATAAAAAAAAAAAGTATGCATCAAATCTCTGTCCAATCAATACCCAGTAGGAAATTCGCAATTCCCATATCCTGCAAGGGAAAAAAATCCCAAATTTAGACATAATTATAATGTGTGCCTTCATTGTTGAAAAAAATGTAATTTCCTTCCTAAGTAAGTTGATATTTCACTAACTAATAAATCACAAATGTCATATTAAAAGCCAATTGGTCATATTGAAGTGATGGGATATACGTACGTCAGTGATGAGTCACTATTATTAATTATAATTTATAATTAAATGTTTATTAAGACTAATTGGAAATTGGTTAATTACCTAAATGTTCTAAGTTTCCGTATTTATCTCTCCTATCAAATAGGACGATTCAATTCCATTATTTCAACTATTCATAGAGAATAAAATCCCAAAATTTCATTAAAAATAATTATTTTGAACAGCAACAAGACCTTTTATGAAAACTTCAAAATTGATTTTATGGGATACTATTAAATATTAAAAGATGATTATATGTTAAAAAAAATAAAATAAAATAGGGAGGGGATTTTTATACTTACTAGGGGGTTGAGTGACCACAAAAGCCGCACCACCAAAATAACACGTGCCAGCAGCACGGCCTTTCTTTTGATAATAACTGTTGAAAGCATACGAAGCGTGTGCCTCTAACGTGTTGGGATTATAGCACGTGGAACCCGACTGAATCGGACGGCAATCGGCACCTCCTTCCCCACAAGCGTAATTAAGCCCTTCTTGAAGCTGCTCATCTCCAGCTTTCCCATTGGCCACACACCAGGTCTGTCTCCCCGTCGTTTTCGACACTCCGCTGCCGTTGATCGGTATCTGACTCTTGTTCCCATTCACCGGCGTCGATTGGTCGCCTACTAACTCCTCCACCGTAAGCGGTATATCGTATACTTTCTGTTCATTAGGGTAAAACAGCCCATAATTCCTCTCTGATGTGGGACCCGGTTTCTGATCCTCATTGAACAAAGCGAACAAGTAAACGTTAAGTGGGTCGCTAGGTCTTAAAGGTGTCCCACCTCCTGTCAAGACTCTTCTCACTAAATTGCCATTATACGACGCTGCGTTTTCCTCACCGGCGCCAATCTCAATCTCGTCTCCAATTGAAGGCCATCCTGTTTCCGTCACAGCCATCTTTACGTCATCGTACTGGAGAGCTGACATGGCAGCGAAAACGGCGTCGAGTTGAGCTTCCAAAAGGCTGGTGTATTTCAACCCGTTACCCGAATCCACCACACCCGAGTTTTCTTTGAACAAAGCGTAGTCTAAAGATATATCCTTTGCATTTGCGGAGTACGCAAAAAATGGGTATGCATTCACCATAAGATATGATCCTGATTGACGGAGAAATTCAAGCATAGGTTTGATTACTGGTTCGATCAAGTTTTGTTTGAATGATCCGGCTGATGATGGGTATGAGCTCTGCAGTGCGCTGAGAGCTATCGGAGATGAGATTTTAATGGAGGAAATATTGAATTTAACGAGGGAGTTATAAACATTTTTCATGGCGGGCACAAGGTATTTGGTGGTGTTATTAGGGTCAACAAAAACTTCATTACCAACAGCAATGGCTTCAATTTGAGTTTTAGGGTAATAATGAGAGATATTAGCTTGAACCCAGTTATCTGCGAATGACTGATCGGCGGCAGTGGAGGCGAGGAGCTCGTTAGGAAGAGCAACGACGACGTTTATACCAGAATCGGCAAATGCTGTCAAAACGGTTGAGTCAGTGTCGTAGAGCTTGACTCGGGTGATACCCTGTGATTTTAGAAGCTTCACCACTTTGTCCGGTGGGGGTAAGTTGTCGGCTATTCTGCCATAGTTTACTCCAATTGTACCCGCCCCATCTACACACACACATAAACAGATACCGCCATTAACAATCATAATCAACAAATCAAAATAAGCAGAAGAATTAAATAGGGATTATAAATTAAATCGCCGTTACAGAATAACAAAATAGCAATTATAAATTAAATAAAAAAACACACCTGCAAACATGAAGGAAGAAAGAAACAGAACAACATAAGACAACGGGAATGCAAATAATGCCATCCTCTGTTTCCTGGAAGAACCGAGCACTAATTTAGAAACAGAGAATAACAGAGAGAGAAGATTGGTCTTTTAATTTTGAGGGGAATTGGTGGGATTTTATAATGTGGTTTATATTAGAGAGTGGGTCTACGTGGGAGAGTGGAGATAGTAAACAGGCTTCCACTTTTTCCACCACTACCGAAGCTAATGAATGAAACCACTGAACCACGCACGTAAATGACTGTTTGATTTAATCTTATAATAATAATAATAATATGATGTTTGTCCAAGCGAAGATTTTTAATTCTGTCTTGTGATATCAGAGACGTACACGTGGCTATACTGAGATCAATCTCACGAGTTTTTCTTACCGACTGAAGCAGTAAGGTGGCCTACCTCTAACTCTTACGGTGTGATTTGTTTATGGGTAACGGATCTTTTACAGTAATTTGTAACCATGATTTAGGTAAAAATTAGGAATATTGTCGTTTTTATTTTTCGCTTAAGTTTGAACGTTGGATATTGCTAACTCTCTGCTTGTCTGCTTCTGATTATTCTCTTTCATTTTGGTTATCATTGTTTACATAATTGTAGAGATTTCATTTCTATATAAAAATTATATTCCTTTATTTCACTGTTATATTCTTAATCTCGGAATATATAATATTTAATGACTTAATTGTTAAAGATTTGAGAATCTAATTCCTGAAAAATGTTAGTAGCTACATTTTTTTTAATATTATCTTCTGTTTTTTAGTTTAAACTTCTCAAATTGTCACATTCTTATAATAAAAATACAGGAATCTATATGAGAAATAATTGAACGTACATGTCGGCTAAAAAATATAAAAGAAATCACTACTACTCTTCATATTATAATATAGGAAAATTCAAAAAAAATTTCCAACAATAATATTTAATACTGTATTTATGCATCATGCTACTCATAGTCTAAAACAAGTTAATTGGACAATAATTATTTAATTAAAATATTGAATTGCATCCTAATTTACCCAGACAAAATTGGGGTTTTTTTTCCAAAAAAAAAAAGGTTGCTTGAAATTTTTTTCTCAATTTAGGGTAAACTAAAAGCAAATTCTCATTTTATGATAGTCGGTCCTCAAAATTTGATTGGCTCACTGTTGTCCACGCAATGAAGAAGCGGGCTGCTTCTGTCCTTTTCTAGAGGAGGCGGCCAGCTGCTGAAGACCTTTCTTTGTAAATAAAGTCTGTTATCTACTTCTTAAGTAGCTGAGAAGACTTTTCCTTTTTTAATAAAATCGGCTGTGAATGAATCGTGACATTGAAACAGCATGTCTGCTTATTGAATGGGCGGATATCATATCCCGAAAATTCACTCTTCAAATCACCAAATTTCATCCTAAAACAGAAAATTTTTTATAAAATACAAACTGTAATTTGTAAACTATTCTTCATATTGTAATGTGGGAAAATTCAAAATTTTTTTCAATAATAATATTTAGTACTGTATTTATTCATCATGCTACTCATAGTCTAAAACAAGTTAATTGTTTAATTAAAATATTGAATTGCATCCTAACAAAAATTTCATCAGTAGGGACCCAGACCAAATTGAGAATGATTTAAATATTGTGCCCCTAAACTAAACACACTATAATATTCATAAGCTTAAATGATCAATTTTAATTTGTTCGTAAGTCTCTGTCATATTACCACATGCCGAGTTGAAATTCAAAAACATATCATAGTGATGATTAATTATGTTCATGATAAATTAATAATTGATGTGTAATAAATACTCTTTGACAGTATTGAATAGAAAAAGAAAAAAACTTAATCATGAAATTTTTATTTCGCATGGCAAGGTATTTTTAATGATAGCAATTGCTTTGTTTGGTTGTTTGATAGAATCATAGAAAGCATTTTCACAAAGTTCAGACTAAGTTAGAACACTAAACACCCAGGCATCAAATTTGCCTATTTTGTCTACATTGGCTCCATGTTCATCAGAAACAGAAGCAATTATGCTTATAGCTATTGACTTTGCTTATCCGTTACTGTCAAAAATTTTGATTGTCATTTAGTTGAGAAAAATAAAATAAATTCCAATTCCATGCATTATTAATAATTGTTATTAATGAGAAGGAAAAGGCAAGCCAATATTGTCGTAACATTTAACCCCTATAAATCTCATTTTTAGCAGCCGACATGAGAGATCTATCAATCAGCTGGGCAGACGAGTTTGAATTCATTTTTTTGGATCAATTTTGAGTCTCATATGAGATTAATTGGACGGACGATTGGATGAAGTCATATTTTAAAGTCAAATTTAAATAATTTTTGTATTTAAATAAATTTTAGATATTTCGAATCAGATTTTTTTTTATATAAATGAGTTCGGATCCAATTTATTAGTCTAATCGGAAATTGCTAGATCTAAGTGTGAAAAATTTCGGTTAATTAGTTGAATTCTCATACAATTTCTTTTTAATGCTGAAAAGGACTAACGTAATCAATTTTTATGAAGTTATTAAATCACTGGCATCATGTAAAAGTACTTTTGAGAAGAATAGAATTACATGGACATCCTTGGCCAATCCCTTTAATTTTCAAGTTGAAATTTATAATTGATTGAATGAGAATGTGAACTTATAGTGCAATTTACAGAAATTGACTACCAACATAGTTAAATTAACAATGGTTTCTAGGGATGGCAATTGCACTGAGCTGTGGTGCTGAACGGAAAGGTTTTTTTTTTTAAATATATATATATATATATATATATATATATATATATATATATATGTATTTGGAAATCTTACCTAACATAGTGTGAATTAGTAAGATTAATTTCGATTTCAGATTAAAATTTTTTTTAAAAAAATAATAATTATAAAGTTTTTGTTTGGCATGGCAAGCTTTTAATTATAGCAACTGCTTTGTTTATTTAGTTGTTTGGTAGAAAGCATTTGCAAAAGTTACTCTATATAGCTGATAATCTAATTTTTTGATAATTTAATAGCTAAAATTATAGTAGTTAACTGATTTAATTAAAAATATTTAATAATATTAGCAAAAAAAATATAAAATGACATAAAATATGTTTATATTAATCAAAAATATTTTATAAAATTTATTTAAATACATAATATAAACAAAATATATAATATATATGCATTTATTTAATAATTATATTAAACATTTCATTCTAATATAATAAACACATGATTCTTTTAACATCTAACATTCCATTATTATTATTAAATAATTAAATAATTTTATTATTATAATAATATATTATTTAATAAAAAATAATGGTATAATTAATTTAAATTCTATTTTTATTATTATTTTTAGATTATAATCTCGTTTCTTTTTTTTAAATAAATTATTTTATTAAATAAAATTATATTATAATTTAGTTTAATATTTCAAATAGTGTCCAAGTTAGAACACTCCAAACAACAAAATGGCCTATTTTGTCTACATTGGCTGCATGTTCATCGGAAACAGAAGCAATTATGTTTATAGCTATTGACTTTGGTTATCTTTTTTTGTCAACAATTTTGATTGTCATTTAGTTGAGAAAAATAAAATAAAATTCCAATGCCATGCATATGATTTTATGGTAATAATTGTTATTAATGAGAAGGAATGGCGAGTCAATATTGTCGAATTTTGAATCAGATTTTTTTTTTTTAAATGTGTTCGGATCCAATTTTTAGTCTAATAGGAAATTGGTAGATCTAAGTATGACAATTTCAGTTAATTAGTTGAATTCCCATGCAATTTCTTTTTTAATGCTGAAAAGGACGAACGTAATCATTTTTCATGAAGTTGTCATGTGAAAGTACTTTTGAGAAGAATGGAATTACTTGGATTTCCTTGGCCAATCCCTTTAATTTTCGAGTTGAAATATTTGTCATTGTTTGAATGAGAATGTGTTCTTACAGTGCAATTTACAAAAATTGACTATCAATATAGTTAAATTATCTGACCTGGCTGGATCTAAGAAACCTTTTTTATTTTTTATGATTATAGAACCATTATTAACTCGATGTCATAATTTGGCAATGTATACCGAATTTCTTTTACTTTATTTATTTATTTATTTGGCTCTCTTTCCTATTTTATGATTTGTTTTTCTCCTTTCCATTTCCACTTTTTTTAATTAAATAACGAAGAAACCAACCATTTCCATTTCTATTTTCTTTCCTTTTTATAATTTATTTTTCCCATTTTCACTATTTTATTCCTAACTTGATTAACGAACTTAATTCAAGAATTTAGGAAAAAAAATTCATTTTAACATTCTTCCATTCTTCCATTTCAGAATTTGTTTTTCAATTTGTACTTTAAACCAAATTGTCAAAATAGGAAAAAAAAATATTTAAAATTGATTTTAAAAACACTATCTTAATCTATTAATAGTTTTTTTAATATTATCTTATAGCCACTTTTTATATCCATACAAAGTGGGTATTAATTTCAAAATTTTAGATGGTGTTTCATTGAACGGTTGGAAACTAAATGTAACTTTTTGATTTTCAATTGTTAAATAGAAAATATTTAGTAACATCAGCTGATAGTTAATAAAAACTTTAAATAGCTATTGAATGAAAAAAATTTATTTTTGAATTTTTTTAAACAATTGGTATTTTTTAATAAAATAATAAAATTAATCTCTTTATAATAAAATACATCATACTATAAATTATTTTATTAAAAGAATATATATCTTCAAAATCACTCTATTCAGCATAAAATATATTAAATTAATTTATTATAATTATAAATTGTAGATATACATTTACAAATTTTTTTAATTTATAATTAATTATATTCTATTGTTATTATATTAATCATTAAAATATATAATTATATCGAATAATACATAATATTTTATTTATTTATTTATTTATATATTATAGAAAAATATATTTTTTAAAATAAATTATACTTCTAATAGTAATTCTACATCATTTATTAGAGTAATTGATAGCTGATTCAACCCAATACTTACTTCAAATATGTTCAGTAAAAAACATTTTGAATCTATAGTTGATGATTAATTTTAATATCAATCAAATGTGGATTTTCATCTGCTTCATTTGAACCTTTTCTCATCTTTTGGTAGATGCGAATTTCATCTGCTTCATTTAAACTTTTTCCCATCATTTTGTAGTAGAGTCATTGACACAATTTTATTTTTTATTTAGATTATATTATCATTGTAAGATTTATTAATGATAAAATTTTTTGTCTTCAAATTGATTTTTTATATTAATAAGTAATTTATAATTACAAAACATAGTAGGTACATATCACAATATTTTGAATAATAAGTATATTAGTTATTATGTTCATTGATAAATAAAAATATATACAACTATTTAAATAATTATTTGTTAAATATATATACACACGTGGAGGGGATGCAAGATGGATTAAGAGAATGATTTCAGATTCGAGACCCAGTAGCAGAAAAAATATTGAGGGGGCAAAATTGAACTAGCAATTATAAGATTAAAGGGTATGATTTCACACGTGCACACACGGACAAATATACTGTGGAATGTGGATAAACATAGTTCATATTTATTTTTGCAGTGTACTAAAGTAGCATTTGAGATATCAATTTGTGAATACCTACTTGTTCAAATCAGATACAAAGGCCTTGTATCAGTTTTCATTGAATTGGATGAGGTGACTTCAATTAAATTAATTCAATTTCTATAGAATAGTGTAACTAGAACAAGCATAATAATAATAATAATAATAATAATAATAATAATAATAATAATAATAATAATAATAAACTTGCTCCCGGTTTACCTACTCATAATTATGCATACTAATGAAAGGAAGTAATTAGAAATAGAAAAATATTATTTATTCCAATTTGTTTTATATCAATTTGTTTTAACTGTAATTAAAATATTTAGTTTGAGTAATATAAATAAATAAATTAATAAAGTATAAATATTTTAATATATATTAGACATAAATTGAGATAAAAATAATTGTAACAAGTATCATTTTCTGATATTATATTGTTCAAAGGACTTTTTAAACCTAAGAATTAGAATATTGCTAAGAATATTAAAATATGAACAAAATCAGAAAGCAAATTAAAAAATTGAGAGTTTAATCGGAATATGATAAAAATATATATTATGTAATAAATTAGGAGTGTTAGGAGTTATTATTTAGTATCAAAAAAAACAAATTCTAAATTTTTTTTTTAAATTATTTTTCTCGAATTCACTTAAAAAAAAAAAATTTGAAAACAGTTTTTAAAATTTAAAAATATTAAAAAAAAATTCAAAAAAACTTTTACTAAGCCAAACAGAGCCATTAGCATAAAAATATATATTATGTATGCAACACATAAAGATAAAAATATAACACGTGTTAATAAAGGGTAGTATTATGTATTATTATTAAATTGAACTTTTTGTCGTACAAGTTTGTAGTATATGTTCCACTAATGTCTGGAAGGTTGACTTTTCTTTATAGGACAATCCAATTAATTTCTGGTTCTTTCCATGCTCTATACAGTGATCTGCATAAAATATCTTAATTAATTGATGTAGCCGTCCAGCTTCCTAATGAATCTAGTCCTCAACAATATATCGTATCCTATAATATGCATAAAATATCTTAATTAATTGATGTAGCCGTCCAGCTTCCTAATGAATTTTGTCGTAAATAATCTTATCCTATAATATGCATAATTTCAAAATTTTCCACTTAGATGAAACTATATATTATATATATACAATTTGCATGTGAAACCAAATTGGTCCCAATTTGAGATTGAGACTTCTCCTTTTTGGCAGAGGATGGAGACAACAAATTCATGGCATCACCAATTTCAACTAATTTTTCCAATTGAATAATTTCATTTTTGATTTTTGGGTGTGTACTGTTGGGTTTGTTGGTGCCATTTCTGTTCTCAAAGTCATCAACTTTCTATGCATTTTCATACATATAATTAGAGTATAAGAATATCGTGCTTATCGACATCGAATAAGACTGTTTTAAATTTTAATTAATATTAAATAATTGAGACAACTAGTAATTGGTAAGTCACCTGCTCCATCACCTGGGTCTCACATGCATAAAGCTCGCTATTGGTATGGCAACACCAAAATAAGGTTGGATAATTTCTACTCAGACTTTTACCAAGCTCATTAATGGTTGTGCAAGGCTAGTATTAGGCTTTATAATAGTTACTAATGCTCACATTAGGCTTGCACTACTACTACAAAAAAAAAATTCTTTAAGTTGAAGGTTATATGATTCTGTCCTAAAAATATCATATACATGTAGGAAACACAGTAATATTTTTGTAAATATATGTTGAAGGCATAGAGTATATACATTCATTTTTATGTAATGATAAAAATGTAAAGAAAAAAATTATTTATATTTATTTTTATGCGTCTATTATTTGTCAATGTCAAATATGTATTACCATAAAAATTTATGTGTCTACTGTCAATGTTAAACGAACATTTATTTCTTTTATGCGTATGATTTTCTTTTTGATAGACAAGTTATAGAGTAAATTGACAATCCTTTACTTCTCTTCAATTCGAACTTCCCCTCTCCCATCAATTAAAAACATTTAAGCTGGTCTAAGCTTTCAAATCAAGTACGGTCATTGATGGCATTGCTTGCACACCTTCACCACATCTCGTGTTTGTGTCCTATCACAACTCTAGTTGTGTTGTTCTCTTTCTCTAACCCGTG
Organism: Triadica sebifera; assembly: GCA_023653625.1. Taxonomy (NCBI): domain Eukaryota; kingdom Viridiplantae; phylum Streptophyta; class Magnoliopsida; order Malpighiales; family Euphorbiaceae; genus Triadica; species Triadica sebifera. The sequence continues at coordinate 22,265,040 of CM042907.1, read as the reverse complement.
TCATTAATGTTCCTGTTTACGAACACCGGTCATTCTCATTTTCGTTCCTAAAAACACCGACCATCCTAATGATGCCATTCTCATTCGCTAACATCGGCCACCTCTCGTTCACATTGTACTTCTGTTTGCTCCCTCACCCCCAACTCCAAATATTACAAATGCCATTCCAGGTCAAAATTTCTTTTTTTTTTTTTTAATTTAATTTTAATTTTTTTAAAAATTGGCTTTGTTTTCTTAACTATCTCTTAGGTTGTTGTTCATGGCCCCACCCTCAACCCGATTTTAATTATTGTACTTAACTATCTCATTGTATATTTTGCAAAGTTTTTAGTTATTTAAATTAGAAAAAAAACAAATGCCATATATCTCAAATGGCTTGCATGGGATTGTAAAAATGCTAAAAAATGTGACTTTTTTTTTTGTTTATATATACTTGTTTACACATATTACTTTTAATTTTAAGTTGTTTTTTTTATTTAGCTATATATGTAAGGAATATAAATTTTTCAAAATTAATGGTTAAATTTAATAATCACCTTCCATTTGTTCCCTATTAGTTACTAATTAAATTATATATATTTTCTACTAATAATTTATTCTTATATCATTATTATAGATATACATTTCTTATTTAACTAACAAATATATATATATATATATATATATATACATGCTAGTTTTAAATAACAAATGAAAAAAGAATAATTTCTTAAAAAGAAAAACAAATTGTTGATAACAAAAAAAAACTATATTCTTTTGTAAATTTGATTATACGCGTCTGTCATTTAGTTACAACAGATATGTATAACTTGATTATACACTTATGAAATAGACGCATAATCAAATTATATGCATTTATTAAAATGATAGATACATAAAATTCGAATCATATGTATCTCCTTCATATGCGTTTATCATTTAACAGATGCATAAAGTCCAAATCAACATATATGTGGTTGTGTAAAGCCATAATAAGGCTTAGTAGTGAGACTTGACAAGACAAGAAGACATTTAAAAATTAATGATCATCAATCAAGACTAGTCTAAACAAATGAGTAGAATGATTGTTATAGCTTTCTTTAATATTTTTTTCTTAAAAAAATGATAAGATTCTAGATCTTTAATACTTTTCATCAAGTACATTTTTAAAAAAAATTTGTGTTGATTATTTTGTCAAAAAAGTATAATAATGGTATCAACTCATTTCCATTCAACATCAAAAGCAATTTTCAGACAATTTCTCTATAAGTTAATCCTACTTTAATTCAGCAAGGTAAGTGACATTATCCGACTAACTGTCATATTAGATTAGCTAAATGAAATATCATTTTTTTAAATATTACAGACACCAAAATAAAATTATTACAAATACAAATATTCAAAATTTTATTTATTATAAAATATATTAATTTACATTCAAACTATGTTCCTTACATTATAATTCACATGTATAATACACAATTGATGAAATAAACACGATAATTTAATTTACAAAGTTTTTAAGAAAATATACCAAAAATAAATTCAAACATTTTAGCTGCTTTCGTTCCGGTACCATTCTTCTTATAACGATTATATTCTCTACGACTACCCTTTAAACCTGCGTGAGAGGAAACCACCCACGCTAAGCTACTAGTTTAGTAGTACTTCAATGATAAAAATTTTACATACATATATTTTCTTACATGTCATTTATAAATTTAACAAATAAGGCATAAAATAAAGAATTTTGTAAAATCAAACAAATTTCATCAAAAATATAATATTTAACAATTTTAATTAATATAACATTATCAAAATAACATACTTTAATATTATTATTATTTTTTATTTTTTTCTTGTGCTCATAATACCTATAACCGAACTAACTAATAGGAATAACGGGATTATCATTACCGGCTTTCATAATATTGCGCCGAGTGCTTTCATAATAGTATAATTACCGGTTTTTGTCATATTACCATTATCGGCTTAATAATTTTGCGCAGAGTGCATTTATAAATTTGTCATTACCGACTTTTATATTTAGCACCGAGTGCCTTAAATCCCCTGATTTTTCTCTATTCTAGTTCTAGATTAGGTGTTTTAGGGCTTAACTATTTTTATATTAATTCATATTATTTTTAAAAATTGATAATTTTACTAAATTTTCTTCCAAAAAGCTTATTTATTTCTGTTATTTGTTCTCATTGTTATTGCATTAGAATATTATACATAAATAATTTATTAAACATTTATAATTACCATTAAAGTGAAAATTCATATTAATTATTACATATACTCATCACACCACATGCAAAAACCCAACATTTCAAGTTTTTATCTATGACAGATTTCGGCCCTGATTTTAGGCTCCATTTTTAGCCGATTTATAATTAGAATTTGAAGTTATAGTCTTCTAACAATTTGAAGCTTATTGTCTCATATTTCATTTGCATTAAAAATCACTCAAATCTCAGTTTTCTATCAAAAGTTATAGCCAAATGAATACTAAATCATCACTAAACTTTTTGCCCATAATTTTCTGGACAAATTCTAGGTTTGAACTTTATATATTTTTCTAAGCAAATTCAAATATATTTAGATTTCTTGGTCTAAATAAAAGTTAAATTCATATGTCTTAGCTTTAAGTTCTAGTAAAAAACATATAAAACAGAATTCTAGAACCGAAGTTATAACCAAAAATGTCAAGACTGCTCCTGAAATTATATAACAAAATCATCAATTAGCATTAATCTACCTTTCAACTACATACCCAAAATTTTCAGATCACAATTACATTCATATATCTCAATTATTTTACACCATTTAGTCTCACTGCCATATAAAATATCAAAAGCAACAACTAATCACATTCCATATAAAAAACACAAACATATCAAACCTAATCATATATATCATCCTTATGGGTCTCAAATGGGAGGAAAAAAGTTGAATTTAAGAAGAATAAACTCATCTTAAGGGTTCTCCAAGTGGACCAAATTCTGTCCCAAATTGCGTCCTTTCTTTTTCTTCTCTCTTCCTTCCTTCTTACTCCTTTGCTCCATTTATAGTAAGAACTCTTTAATTCTGATTTTTCCTCTCTCAAAACTAATTTCTTTCCTCACTTTTTCAAGCTTGGATTGAAGCAGAAATGGAGGTTTATGGAGGTTATGGTGGACGGCTAAAGAGAGGAGAAAAGAAGATGAAGATGACTTAGATATTTTGGATGGAAGAATGTGAAATTTGTTCTTCTTTTTGACTTTTATACTTAAATTAGGGAGTGGGTCCCACTAATTAAAATAAATCCGAATTCTCATTGGTTCATTAAGTTAATTAATCTTGATTAAATTTTAAACTTTGATAAATTTCTTATTTGCCACATCTTCTTCCATCTTCACACTTTTCCCCCCAACACTTGCCATAATACCAATTTTGTCCATAGAAAATTTTATTTTTTTCTAATTCTATCACTAATCTTTTTAATTCCAAAATAACAACACCCTTAATTATTTTCCCTTATTATTAGTCATTTTTTTATGAGTTCAAATTTAGACTCCGATTGAACCTGCGCATCCTACTACGGTCATGCGCAATCGGGGCTTAAATCACTATATGTTACAATTCTCTCCCCTTTAAGAAAATTTCGTCCTCAAAATTTACCTGATTAGCTGGAGCCGAATAGCTAAGGATACTGAGTTCTAATCATTTCTTTGCTCTCTTAACTAGCTTCTTCTACTGTATGATTTTGCCATAGGACCTTTATCAATGGTACCTTCTTGTTCCGTAGTTCCTTGACTTCTTGAATTAAGATTTTTACAGACTCTTCTGCATAGGTCAAGTTTTGCTGTACCTCTATTAATTTCATAGGTATTACATGTGTTGGATCTGATATGTATCTTCTTAACATTGAAACATGAAATATATTGTGGATCTTATCTGTTGAACCTTGAGGGATATTTCTGTCATTTTGATGATAACAAATAAAATAGCAATAATGTATTTAACATACTTGTTTTCTAAGTCTATTAAACATGGTATGGAATAAAATAGCTAGAATGGAGAATGGAAGATTAATCCTTGAAAGATAAAATTGAAGCAGCATCATTCACGCCCGTGATCTTATGTGTCACGCCCGTGAATGAGCCTAGCACCAACAAACCAACATTTGAAGTTCACGGCCATGAAGGAAAACAACAAACCGTGAATGAACATTTAAGTCACGTCCGTGAAATACATGTCACGCCCATGAACCTACATGACAAATTCTTTCAGAGAGCTTCACAACCAAAGTCACCACTTGGACCACGGCTTGGAAGGTTGTCACGCCCGTGAAGAGATATGTCACGCCCGTGAAGAGATATGTCACGCCCGTGACCCAATATTTCAAAACTTTCCAGAATGCTTAACGACCGAGGTCACCACTTCAGTCACGGCTTGGAAGAACAGTCACGACCGTGACACACAGAGTCACACCCGTGAAAGATGAAAGAGAAAAATGTCAAGCTCGATTATTAGGGTTGGTGCAATAGCTAGTTTCGTATTAAATGCATTCTAACTGCTATAATTCACCATGGAAGTATAAATGCAAGTCATTTATGCATTAAGTATAAGAGGATAGCTAATACTTTGAATCAAAATCTTGTTGTAAGCTATTTGTACATTTAATACTTTCAAAATAAATATTTATTCTCTGTGAAAATCTTTTTGCTCATCATTTATTGAGCAATAAAAATTTGTAAGTGTTTCTCTCTGTAATCATTTTTTTTACCCAAGTGAGTTTTGGGTATTTCTGGGTTAAGAGTAGAACACTTGTAAGGGTTAGTTGTGTGAGCCTCTAAAACACAAAGAAAGGTTGTTTGTGTGAGCCTGTAAAACACAAGGTAAAGGTTGTTTGTGTGAGCCTATAAAACACAAGGAATTGGTTATTGTGTGAGCCATCAAAACATAAGGGATTTCTGGGTTAGGTGTGAGCCATCAAAATACAAGGGATTTCTGGGTTAGGTGTGAGCCATTGTAAGAAACACCGTAGTTAGGAGTGAGCTTGTAAAACTCTATTGTAACACTTAGTGTGTTAGTGAAACTCCCAATTGCGATTGGGGAGATGAGTAGGGTTTGTTAATACTTGAACCTGTATAAAAATTCTTGTGTCAAATTTCTCTATCCCTCCTAAACTTAATTTTTATTTTCGCACTTTAAAGTTAATTTTTAAAAAAAAAAAACTCCAATTCAACCCCCTTCTTGGCTCAATATCTGGGCAACATTATCCAATATGGTGATAAGGCCAACTTGTAAGCCACTGGACCCACACATTCAAGTATTTCATATGGTCCAATAAACCTAGAACTTAGTTTTCCCTTTTTACCAAAACAAAGTACTTTCTTCCAAGGTGAGATTTTTAAAAATACCTTATCTCCGACCACATATTCAATATCCTTCCTTTTTAAATCAGCATAGGATTTTTGTCGATCCGTTGCAGCTTTGCTTGAAAATTCCTTCACAAACCTTTTGTAGTAGCTAGCTAATCCAAGGAAACTCCAGACTTTTGTTACATTGCGGGGCGGCTTCCAACTTAGAATCACTTTTATTTTGCTAGGATCTAGACGGATTCTTCAATTGACACAATATACCCTAAGAATCCCACTTTTTTCAATCAAAACTCACATTTTGACAGCTTTGCATGTAATTGAATTTCCCTCAAAGTCTGAAGTACTATTCTGAGATGTCTGTCATGTTCTCCCTTATCTCTCGAATACAACAGGATATCGTCTATAAAAACTACCACAAACTGATCAAGGTAAGGCCTAAAAATTCTGTTCATCATATCCATAAAGGCAGCTGGTGCATTTGTTAAGCCAAAAGGCATAACTAAGAACTCATAGTGGCCATATCGAGTCCTGAAGGTTGTTTTGGATACATCTGACTCTTTGATTTTCAGTTGATGATACCCAGCTCTGAGATCAATCTTAGAGAATACTCCTGCTCCCTTCAATTGATCAAATAAATCATCAATTCTAGGTAGTGGGTATTTATTTTTAATTGTCACCTTGTTCAATTGTCGATAATCAATACATAATCGAAGGGTGTCATCCTTCTTTTTCACAAACAACACTGGAGCACTCCATGGTGACACACTGGTTCTTATGAACCCTATGTCGAGCAATTCCTGCAATTAACCTTCAACTCTCTCAATTCTGTAGGTGCAATTCTATAAGGAGTAATTGATATTGGGGCTGTACCAGGAATTACATCAATAGAAAACTCTAACTCCCTATCTGGTGGTAACCCCGATAAGTTTTCAGGAAACACATTTGGAAAATCACACACTGTGGGGATGTCCTTGAGTTTTGGGCTCTCCTTCTTGGTATCTATCACATAGACCAAATATGCCTCACATCCATTCCTAATGTATTTCTGAGCTTTTAATGCATAAATAACACTGGTCAAACATGTTTGACCTTCACCCTGAATGATAGTGTCATCATGCCCGGGAATTTTAAGTACAACTTTTCTAGATCGGCAGTCGACTATAGCTCCATGCTTTTTCAACCAATCCATATCCAGAATAGCATGGAATTCATGAAAAGGTAATTATATTAAGTCGGCTAGAAATTCTCTACCCTGAATTATTATTGAACTATCTCTATAGATCTGATTCACTTTCACACTATGTCCCAGCAGATTGGTCGTAACTATCTCATATTCTAAGGTCTTAAGTGTCATGTTCCCTTGTTTAATTGTAGATGTGCGTATGTATGAATTGGTGGAACCACGATCTATTAATGCATGTAAATCAAAATCAAATAAAGAAAGTTTACCAACTATATAGTCTGGTGCATCCTGGTCCTCACGAGCTCTTATCACATATGCTCGAGCTGGAGCTCTACTACCTCCGGGTCTGTCAACTGTCTCTGATACCCCCTAACTCTGTCCAATACGACCACCTCTAAACTGGCCTCCACCTTTACCTCAGTTTTGTATCGGTGCCATCGTCTGTGCTGGTGCCATACTGTCTGTACTAAGTCTGGGACAATCTCTCTTCATATGGTTAGTAGCTCCACATCTCAAACATGCCCCAGTCAACCACCAACACTCTCTTGTATGAGCTCTACCATAATGCTGACACATAGCAGGAGTTGGTCATTTGGAAAATGATGCTGGTGAACTAGCAGATGATGTTGTGGGTCTAAAATGCTAACCCCGCCTACCAGAAAATGTCTGCCCAACAACCCGTGACTGAAATGGTGTGGGTACTATTTGCCCTTTCCTACCAGATGTCTGAGCCACACTAGCCATTGATTTCTTGGAGAGCCCTTCTGTCTTAAGCTTTTTCCTTCTTTCAACACTAATGGCAGAGGACACTAGTGTAGCAAAATCTGTATGCCAGTGGAAAGCCACTAAATATCCAATCTCCTGATCGAGGCCATCTTCAAATCTACGACATTTATCAGCTTCATCTCCAATAATCCCCATTGCATACTTGCTCAGCCTGGTGAACTCCATCTCATACTCAGCTACTATTATACCCCTCTGCTTCAAATTCAAAAATTCTCACTTTTTCTCATCAACATAAATTCTTAGCACATATTTTTTTTAAACTCTACCACAAAGAAATCCCATGTCTGAGGGTTTGGAGTCTGGGGTTTTGCTAATACCAATTTCCACTAGTCATAGGCATGCTCTTGAAGGAGGGACACTCCATATCTAATCTTGTACTCCTCTGGACATTAAAGCTCCTACAAAACCCGCTCTTTCTTTTCCAACCAAAATTTTGCTGCTGCTAGATCATCCTCTTTCTTGCCCATAAAATCTGTAGCCCCATATTTTCTTAATTTATCAATCTGAGATTTTGGTTGAGGTGGGGAAGGTGGAGGAGCTGGTGGTGGCACCACTTGTGTTATCTGTTGCAACAAAGTAGCCATTTGTTGCATAAAGGGTACCTGACCCGGATCAATTTGTTCTTCAGCATGCTGTGGAGCTATCATACTGAGCTCCGAGGCTCTAATTGATGCTGACTGTCTATGAGCAGCTGAGTTAACTATATTATCACGCTCTTGTTGTTCATGACTTTTTCTTGATTTTGAATCCATTAAAACCTATATTGTCAGAAAAAATGTCCCTTATCAGAATATAGCAGCTAAAAACAATGCAAATGCTGAAAATATGCACTTATCTTTCTACACCCACTAAGTAAGAACCGTCTAAATCTATAACTCTGATACCAAAAATTGTAACACCCCCTTACCCCACTTTAGTTCAACAAGGTAAGTGAACATTACCCGACTAACTGTCATATTAGATTAGCTAAATGAAGTATTTTTTTTAAATATTACAAACACCAAAATAAAATTATTACAAGCATAAATATTCAAAATTTTATTTATTTATAAAATACATTAATTTACATTCAAACTATGTCCCTTACATTATAATTCACATGTATAATACACATTTGATGAAATAAAAACGATAATTTAATTTACAAATTTTTTAACAAACTATACCAAAAATAAATCCAAAACTTTTAGCTGCTTTTATCCAGGTAATCTTCTTCTTCTGATGATAATATTATCTATGACTACCCTTTAAACCTGCGTAAGAGGAAACCACCCGTGCTAAGCTACTAGCTTAGTGGTGCTTCAATGATAAAAATTTTACATACATGTCATTTATAAATTTAACAAATAAGGCATAAAATAAAGAATTTTATAAAATCAAACAAATTTCATCAAACATGTAATATTTAGCAATTTTAATTAATATAACATTATCAATGATAAAAATTTTACATATATGTCATTTATAAATTTAACAAATAAGGCATAACATAAAGAATTTTATAAAATCAAACAAATTTCATCAAACATGTTATTATTTTTTTTTTCTTATACCCATAACACCTATAACCGAACTAACTAATACGAACAACGGGGTTGCCATTATCGGCTTTCATAATATTGCACCAAGCGCTTTCATAATAGTGCCATTACCGGCTTTTGTAATATTGTTATTACCGGGTTAATAATTTTGCACTGAGCGCATTTATAAATTTGTCATTACCGGCTTTTATATTTGGCACCGAATGCCTTAAATATCCTGATTGGCATGCCAAATTATTCTCTATTCTAGTTCTAGATTAGGTGTCTTAGGGCTTAACTATTTTTATATTAATTCACATTATTTTCAAAAATTGATAATTTTACTAAATTTTCACCAAAAAGCTTATTTATTTTTGTTCTTTGTTCTCATTGTTATTGCATTAGAACCTCATACATAAATAATTTATTGAACATTTATAATTACCATTAAAGTGAAAATTCACATTAAATATTACATATACTCATCACACCACATGTAAAAACCCAATATTTTAAGTTTTTATATATGGAAGATTTCGGCCCTGATTTTGGGCTCTATTTTTAGCCCATTTATAATTAGAATTTGAAGTTATAATATTGTAACAATTTGAAGCTTATTGCCTCATATTTCATATGAATTAAAAATCACTCAAATCCTAGTTTTCTATCAAAAGTTATGGCCAAATGAACACTAAATCATCACTAAAATTTTTGCCCAGAATTTTCTGAACAGATTCTATGTCTGAATTTATGTATTTTTCAGGGTAAATTCAGACATATTTAGATTTTGTGGTCTAAAAAAATGTTAAATTCTTATGTATTAGCTTTCAGTTCCAATAAAGAACATATAAAACGGAATTCTAGAACCGAAGTTATAACCAAAAATTTCAAGACTGCGCCTGAAATTCTGTAACAAAGTCATCAATTGACATCAATCTACCTTTCAACTATATTCATCATTTGCGTTCATTTTTATATGAAAAATTTTCAAATCACAATTAAATTCATATGTCTCAATTATTTCACACCATCTGGTCTCATGGCCATATAAAATATTAAAAGCAACAACTAATCACATTCCATATCTAAAACACAATCATGTCAAACTTAATTATATCTATCATCCTTATAGGTCTTAAATGGAAGGAAAAATGTTGAATTTAAGAAGAATAAAATTACTTTAAGGGTTCTCCAAGTGGACCGAAATCTGTCCCAAATTGCTTCCTTTCCTTTTCTTCTTTCTTCCTTCCTTCTTGCTCCTTTGCTCCCTTTATAGTAAGAACTCTTTAATTCTGATTTTTTCTCTCTCAAAACTAATTTCTTTCCTCACTTTTTCAAGCTTGGATTGAAACAAAAATGGAGGTTTATGGAGGTTATGGTGGATGGCTAAAGAGAGGAGAAAAGAAGATGAAAATGACTTAGATATTTTGGGTGGAAGAATGTGGAATTTGTTTTTCTTTTTTACTTTTATACTCAAATTAGGGAGTGGGTCCCACTAATTAAAATAAATCCTAATTTTCATTGGTTCATTAAGTTAATTAATCTTGATTAAATTTTAAACTTTGAGAAATTCCTTATTTGCCATATCTTCCTCCATCTTCACACTTTTTCCCCCAACAATTGCCATAAGACTAATTTTGTCCATAGAAAATTTTATTTTTTTCTACTTCTATCACTAATATTTTTAATTCCCAAATAATAATACCCTTAATTATTTTCCCTTATTATTAGTTTTTTTTATGGGTTCAAATTTAGACTCTAATTGAACCTACACACCCCACTATGGTCACACACAATCGGGTCCTAAATCACTGGATGTTACACACATGCACACACACACACACACACACACACACACATATGTCCGCTAATTAGGGACTAATTAATAAGACATATTAAAGAGATATAAATATGTATTTAAATGTTTTATTAAAGGAAAAAGTTAAAAAGAATTTCTAATATTTATGCCTATGAATCTAACATTACGACCGTGAATGTCGTTCTCAGTTGATTCACACCCGTGACATATATTGTCATACCCGTGAACATCATCAATATAAAAATAATTAGTCCATTCTCTTCTTTTTCCTCACAACTTTTCTGAAAATCCTAGTTCATCAAACCTTCCCCTCACACTAGAAATATTACCCTATTGTTCCCTTTTGATTCCTTGCCTTAAAATGCAAGATCATAAGTCAAAGAACAAGATTTAACAAAGAATGAGGAAGCCCATATTCTTGGGAGGATAGACCTAAAGGAAGAAGAGGGGAGAACCCATGTTGTGTTTCCTTTAATTTTGGTGAGGAATCATGTTTTTCCCTTATCTTTTACAAGTTTTATGCCCTTTTCTCATAGTATCCTCATTTTTAGGCTAGAAACCCATTTTCAAATGGATTAGGCTTTGGTTTAAGCTCGAGTTTTAATGGCTAAAATTCTCCTTAGAAGGTTAATATCAATTAATAACATGGCCTTGAAAGTGATTCATTAATAGAAAGGGTTAGCTTAAAGGTTTAAAGTTAGGGTTTGATCTTTAATAGCTTTATATGTGTGTTTATGGCACAAAGGTTTTAATAAAACATGTTTATATATGTCAGAAGTTAAAAGAGAAGGTGGCAAAACCCACCAAAAGAATAGGCAAACTTGATTTAAACTTGTGTTTTGAGGCTCTATAAAGGAATGTATATATGTACGCATTCAATTCCAAAATGTGGAGTGTTTATATGTTAAAATGCATTTGAGGTATGAGTGAAGGCATAAAGATGTGTTAAATATGAAATGGAACTTTTAGTTGTATATACATATATGTTTTTAAATTCCAAGGTAAGGCATGCTTATTAGTGGATTGTGTTTAATGCTTGAAAGATGGAATTAATGACATGGTGGTTATTAGAATTGAATGATATGTGTTATAAATGCTAAGTTATGTTCTTGATGAGTTAATAATGATGTCTTGGCATGAAACCTTGTAATAAATGTGCCCAATGTGTATTTATGAGATGTGGTATGATAATGACTATTATGGAAGTAGAAGAAATGTTAAAAGGGCTATAAATGCAAGTTGAGTCATAAAGGCTAGTTAGGGTAATTATTGGGTATGGAAATGTGAACTTTTATGTTTACGTGTTCACTATGATCGAATGATATTATATTGGTGTGAGAACGAATCAAGAGATAATTATGGCATGTTTAGAGGAAATACTTATAATATGCATGGAATTGTATGATTGATATGTTAATTGGAAGGATATGTATTTGAAAAAGTGTTGGTAGTGTGTTTTACATGGGTAAATCTTAGGATTTGCATGTGGAATGGTAAATGCTATGTTTTAAATATGATTATACTAAATTTTAAGGTTTCACGGTTGTGAACCAAAGGGTTCACGTCATTTGGTTGCTTGATTTGTTGGTAGAAAAAAGTATTCATGGACTGTGTCACCACTTGGTTCACAACCGAACAAGTTGTGAATGTGTGATTCATCACTGTGAAGGGATCTTTCACAACCGCAAACTTTTATGTTGATTTTGATATGTTAGTAAAATGAATCAAGGTCGATTCTAATGATCATGGAATACCTTTGAGATTTACTTGTAAAAAAAATGATTTTGTAACTATAAACATACATGGTTGGCAAATGAAATGAGAATTATAATGATTAAAATGAAATGGTAAGTTTGATTATGCCCATAATTCTAACTAAAACTATAATTAAGATAGATGACATGCCATTTAAGGGATTCAGTATTGGAAGGCCTAGGTTGGCCAATACAAAAATGTACATTCTATTTTAAGGGTTAATGCTTAAGTGAGCTCTCTTGGAGATGAAAAGTACACATACTGTTCTTTTTCTCAAGCAGATGTCCTAAGAGGCTCAAGTGAGAGTCAGAGATTTATTGATAAGCCCTATCCATTCTAGTCCAGTTTAGAGTTTTTGCGCAAGTTTTCTAAATGAAATGTGATAAAGTGCAAAATGTTAAAGAGAGAAATAACAAATATGGTACATGAATTATATATCACTATGAAAATGATATATAATTCTGACATGCCCACGAGAGAAACAATTATGCCATGACTTTGCATGTTCATGCATGAGTATGACTAGCGATATAATGAAACCGATTGTGAATATGAATAAGACTAGTACATTGTAAATGATCTATATGATGACTTAGCATATTAATTTCATTTATATATGGATATCACTAGTATTATGAATGTTGGCATGATATGGCAAGCATAAGGGTTAAATTTTGATATGATGCGATTATGAATATATGCATATTTTATAAAAACATGGTATACTATGGTATGGTATTACATGGTTGTATGTAATTGTATGTTATACATATGATAGATGCATATTTATTTATTTGGAAAGTTACATCAGAGGTTTCATATGTAGCATAAACATTGAACTGAAATGAACCATACATGGCATATATGGTTTGCATACATGAAGATTATTGTGTTCATGATCTTATTTGACACATATGCACATATATACCACTAAGCACGAATTTCTTAGCATGTGAGTGTTTCTCACACATAGGTTGGAGACAGAAAGATGTTTTGCCAGAGAGGGAAAGCCTGAAGGAAGAATTGCAGGACACAAATCAGTTTGGGGTGGGCGATACACCAAAGGAGTCTTTATTTGGTTTTTCATGTATTTAAAGGATTTGTATATTCCCTTTTTAGGATGTTATTCATTAACTCGAGGCCAATTATAATCCAACACAGTAATTTAATATGAAGAAATATTTTATTTTGTTTTTTCTTCTTTTATCTTATATATATATATATATATATATATATATATATATATATATATATATATATAGCTTGTCAATTATAGAGGCTAATCAGCCTTGACACTTTGTGTTAACATTGATGATGGAGACTATATCTTAAAGGAGCTTCATGAAGGTAGATGGGGAACTCATATATCTTGAAGGAGCTTCATGAAAGTAGATGGGGAACTCATAAAAGGCTCAAACTTCATAAAGGAGCTTCATTGAATGGCGATGTTGTGAGGATACTGTTGGCCAAACTTTGATAAGGATGTAAATGCACAAGACTTTCCAATGAATAGTAAGAAAGAAGATGCTTCTAATATGATCAGCAATCATTTTGCTGAGTTGATGTTAAGGCTATGGCATTAATTCCTCCTAATTAAATGATTTAGTTCAACAAATTAGTCATCACCAAGTTCTTTTTCATAACTTACCCTTTAGTTTTGGTTATTTGCTACTCTTAATTATCATGCCATATATATATTTGAGTAGAACCAAAATTTTACATGGAAAATTTGAGTTATGTCTAAGTAAGCTTAAGGTCTCACTTTAACTAACTTTTGTGGACATTAAAGTTGGGTTTCTAACCAAAGTCTTAACTTGACTCAAAACCCTAACTTTCTTATAAGAAAATGTGAACAATAAGGAAACAAATATTTCTTTCTATTTCTAGACTTTACATGATCGAATGAAAGAGAGAAAAGAGGGTTTTCATACTTACCAAAGTCTTCTCTTAAAGCTAGGCAAATTCCTTTGTTTCCAGCTTTCTTCTTCAAAAACATTCTCCCCTAGCTCTAATCTCTCTTCTTTCTTCTTCCCTTATAATTTTCTAGCATAAAGGTAAGGTTTTCTCTTAGTTTTCAATTGTGTTTAGCTTGGGAATAAGAAGAAAATGGAGGAGAATAGAAGAAATGAAAATGAAGGTTGCAGAAAACATGAATGAAAAGAGGAAGATGAAATATGTTGTAACCCTATCCCATTTTCCCTTTTTATATGATATGATCAGGGGCTTTGATTTGGCCACATATCATTTTAACCACATCCACTTATTCCATTAGCCAATGAGATTAAAGTCTATAGTCAATCTATTGATATAATATTCCTACGGTTGTGAAAATCCAACAATACCCTTAACATATTATTTCTTCCAAAATTACCCTCAAATAAAATTTTCTTTGTGCCAATTAAATCCTCCAATTTAATTTCATCTTTCCATCAATTAAATTCTCCAAATAATTACTTATTATTCTAAATTCTTTTTTAATCCAAATTTAGACTTTGATTAGAGCAATTGCATCTGAATCGGTGTATTCGCAAATTACACTTCACTAAAAGATTTAGCATATGTTGGCCAACTTTTTCCCAACCCATATGTTGTACTGGATGAATTGGTCATTTTAGCTCCTTCCATTGACAGGGCTGACAACATTTTAATCTCTCTCTTTTTCCACATAATATTTTGCCTGGAAACCTTTCTTTGGTGATGCTTTAAGATATTTCTCATATTGTGCAACATCTGTTCCCAGTCCCCTCTCACAATCAGTGTTTATATGGCCTAAACATCCACAATTATAACAAAAGATAGTTAAACATTCATATTTACATCTGATCCAAGAGATGAACTCCAACCCAAATCGTATCAAAGCACCTATACACAATGCCTTTTCTAAAGGGATAAAACTCAAAATCTCAAGAAATTGGACCACCCTAAAAAGTCCCCTTCATCAATCTCAATGAAATCTCCCAACTGTCTAGCGAACTATTTGGCCATACAAAAATTAGCCATAAAAAGGTACATCATAAGCACCACCTGTAACATTACTTAATTAAATTCTAATATTGTTCTCAAATTAGTATCTTCATATCTTATAACACTAGTATATGGTCATCAAAGCTCTATGGACAAAAATCCTTCACCAGCATTTTATCTACTTTAATTAATAGTTGAAACATAAAAACATTATCTCTTAATTGTCTAAAGGAACATCCTTTCTATAATCTCTAATTAGATCCTAATGTTTCTTAATGTCGAGACTGTAACTTCCACTAATTTGTATCTACATAATATTTGGAGTCATTATAAAGATATTTAAGGGATAATTAATCAGAAAAAGGGAGATTACTCAAAATATTTAGATAATTTAGAGATCTTTATATTCACACTCGTGAATGCTATGCCACAGTTGTGAAGATCTTGTCATGGTCGTGAAAGTTTTGTCAGTCATAAGCAGATGAAAAAGTCAAAATTTCTCTCACTCATCCCTTACTTTTTTGCAAAGAGCTATACCTTTTTCCTCTTCGTACATGCTACCCTCATTTTTCTTCCTTCTCCATCATTTCCTTCCATTCTCAAACTTTAAAACATCTAAAAACTAAGGAAAAGTCATGGTAATGGCTAAGTTTTTAGGAAAGAAAAAGGAAAGAAGAGAGCTTAAGCTAAGGGAACAAGTTCTAGAAGAAGAGGAAAAGAAAGAAGGGGGCCAATAGAAGACCCATTTACAGAGTTATGAGATTGGAGAAGGATATAATGGTGAAAAAGCTTTCTAAGAGGAAGGTGAAACTTAAGCTAGGAAAAAATTGATTTTGTAAGCTCTTCAAAGTTAAAGTTAGTATATATGTACATTCAAACCCCAAAATTGTTATTTGAGTGTTGTGTGAAGTTTTCATGAATCAAAACGCATGCTTGATGGTTAATGGTGTTTAAAGTGTTAGAATGCATATAGATGTGTTTAAATATAAAGTGGTGAAATTTCTAGATCTATAGTTGTTTTGGTATGATTATTTGTTAAATGAGTTGATAAAAATATTATAACATGAAAAATTATGTTATAGATTCATTTGTGTGTGACAGGAGTGATTGGCATTGGCCAATCATAGAGACTTTGCATGTTGAAGGTGATATGTAACATTCAGCAATTTAGGCCCCGATTGCACGTGACCGTAGTGGGGTCCACTGGTTCAATCGGAGTCTAAATTTGAACCCATAAAAAAATGACTAATAATAAGGGAAAATAATTAAGGGTATTATTATTTGGGAATTAAAAAGATTAGGGGTAGAATTAGAAAAAAATAAAATTTCCTATGGACAAAATCGGTATTATGGAGATTGTTTGGGGAAAAAGTGTGAATATGGAGGAAGATGTGGTAAAAATGGAATTTTTTAAAGTTTAAATATTAATCAAGATTAATTAACTTAATGAACCAATAAGAATTAAGATTAATTTTAATTAGTAGGACCCACACATTAATCAAGGTATAAAAGTCAAAAATGGGAGGAATTTTTCATTTTTCCACCAAAATATCTAAGTTCTCTTCTTCTTCCTTTTCCCATCCATGTTGCCGTCCACCTCCACTCTCTTAAACCTCCATTTTTCTTTCAATTTCCAGCAAGCTAATAATGAAAAGAAATTGGTTTTGAGAGAGGAAAAATAAGAATTAAGGAGTTCTTACCATAAAAGGTACCAAAGGAGCAAGAAGGAAGGAAGAAAGAAGAAAAATGGAGAAGAGTAGGGGAATTTCGGCCCACCTTTGAGAACTCTTAAGGTGAGTTTATTCTTCTTAAATTTAACATTTTTCCTTCTATTTGAGACCCATGATGATGATAGATGTGATTAGGTTTGATAGATTTAGGATTAGTTGCAAGATAGAACTTAGAAAATTAAGTTTGTGTTTAGTTGATGAAGCTGTAATTGGACTTTGAGTTGATCATATTTGATGTTAGATAATTATTTTATTGCTTAAAAACTAAAGAAAATATGATGTTAATGGATGAATAAGGGGCTGCCATAATTAAAGAAATTAGGGAAAATTGAAATTAATATGGAAACACAACAATTGGTGATAAGGAAAATATGATTTGAGTGTTGAATTGAAGGAAATGAATTGGTAACTAGGATATGGTTTTTGGGCAGCCATGACATATGAAGAAGGAAGTTTAACCTTAGTACATTTTAGCTCAATTAAGGTGTAAATCATATTAGGAGCATTAGAATATTATGTAGACATGAAAAACATTGAAATTGGATGTTGGAATTGAGATGTGGTATAATTGTGTAGGAAAAATAAGTGAACAAGTGAGAGGCCCTCAAGAGGGTGAAAAATGCAAGGAGAAAGCTAGCTAAGAAGGGAAGGAAAAGAAGGTTTAAAGGAAGAATCAAGGCTGATTAGGTATGTGCTTCATTGATAAAAATTTTGCATGTTGTTAATAAGTATGGAATTATATATTAAGGTTTGTTATGTTTGTGTTTTTGAGATGTTATGTGATTTGTTGTGACTTTTGATATTATATATGGCAATGGGACCAAATGGTGTGAAATAATTGAGACATATGAATGTAGTTGTAATTCTGGAAATTTTAGTATCAAAATGAATGCAAATGATGAATGTGGTTGAAATGTTAATTGATGCCAATTGATGGCTCGGGTACAGAATTCCAGGAACATCTCTGTCTATTTTGATGATAACTTGAGTTGTGGAACTCCTTTTTGTATGTTCTTTGTTCGAAATGAAAGCTAAGACACAGGGCTTTAATTTTTATTACTACTATAACATTTAATTATGTCTAGATTTTCCCATAAAAATGCATGAAGTTTAATCTTAGAATCTGTCCAGAAAATTCTGGGCAGAAAATTCTGTGATGATGCAGTAGTGAATTGATCATAACTTTTGATAGAAAACTTTGATTTAAGTGATTTTTGATGCATATGAAAGCTAAGAAAATAAGATAAAAATTATTAGAAGGCCAGAACTCCAAATTCTAATTATAAATGGGCTAAAAATGAAGCCCAAAAACAGGTCCAAATTCTGCCATAGGTATAAAACGTGAAGTGTTGGATTTATGCATGTGGTATGTTAATTATATGTAATAATTAATGCAAATATTTACTTTGATGGTAATTATCAATGTTTAACAGATTATTTATATATGAGATTTTATTGTAATAATAATGGGAATATAGAACAAAAATAAACAAGCATACTTATGATAGTTGAAAATATTGCGAATTAATATAAAAATAGTTAAGCCCAAAAACACCTAGTCTAGAACTAGAATAGGGAATAGTTTGGCATGCCAATCAGGAAAATTTAGGCACTCGGTGCCAAATATGAAAGCCGGTAATGACAATTGATAAATGCGCTCGGCGCAAAATTATTAAGCCGGTAATGGCAATATAACAAAAGCCAGTAATTACATTATTATAAAAGTGTTCGGCGCTACATTATGAAAGCCGGGAATGACAACCCCGTTATAACTATTAGATAGTTCAGTTATAGGTATTATGGGCACAAGAAAATAATAATAATACTAATATTGAAGTATGTGATTTTGATAAGTGTTACATGAATTAAATTTGTTACTATTACATGTTGAATGAAATTTATTTGATTTTATAGAAATTTTTATTTTATGTGTTATTTATTAAATGGTTAATTAATATGTGAGAAAATATATATGTATGTAAAATTTTTATCATTGAAGCACCACTAAGCTAGTAGCTTAGCGCGGGTGGTTTTCTCTCGCACAGGTTTAGAAGGGTAGTCGTAGAAAATAGTCTGTCAGAAGAAGAAAGGTATCCGGAGGGAAGCAGTAAAAAGCTCTGAGTTTTCTTTTTTGGTATATTTTGTTAAAAAACTTTGTAAATTAAAGTATTATTTTTATTTCATATAATGTGTATTAAATATGTGAGTTACTATGTAAAAGAACATAGTTTGAATGTAAATTAATATATTTTATAAATAAATAAGATTTTGAGTATTATGCTTGTAATAATTTTATTTCAATGTCTACAAAATTTAAAAAAAAAAAATTTACTTCACTTCATTAATTTTATAAAACAGTAAGACGGGTAATACTCACTTACCTTGCTGAACTATAGTGGGGTAAGGGGGTGTGACAATTTTTGGTATCAGAGCCATAGGTTTAGATGGTTCTTACTTAGTGGGTATGGGAAGATAAATGCATGTTTTTAGCATTTGCATTGTTTTTAAGCTGTTATATTCTAATAAGGGACCCTTCTTCTGACAATATAGGTTTTAATGGATTCGGAATCAAGACAAAATCGTGAAGAATAGGAGGATGATAGTATAGCTGACTCGGTTGCTCATAGACAGTCAGCATCAATTAGAGCCTCAGAGCCTAGCGTTATAGCTCCACAACATGCTGAAGAACAGGTTAACGCGGGTCAGGTACCCCTTATGCAACAAATGGCTACTTTGTTACAGCAGATAGCACAAGTTGTGCCGCCACCAGCTCCACCACCTCCCCCACCTCAACCGAAACCCCAGATTGATAAATTAAGAAAATACGGTGCTACAGATTTTATGGGTAAGAAAGAGGATGACCCAGCAGCAGCAGAATTTTGGTTGGAAAAGACATAAAGGATTTTTGAAGAGCTGCAATGTCCAGAGGAGTACAAGGTTAGATATGCAGTATGTCTCCTTCAGGAGCATGCCTATGAATGGTGGAAATTGTTATTAGCAAAACTTCAGACTCCGACCCCTCAGACATGGGATTTCTTTGTGACAGAGTTTAAAAAGAAATACGTGCCAAGAATCTATGTTGATGAGAAAAAGCGAGATTTCCTGAATTTGAGGCAGAGGGGTATGACAGTAGCTGAGTATGAGATGGAGTTCACCAGGTTGAGCAAGTATGCTATTGGGATTATTAGAGATGAAGCTGATAAATGTCGTAGATTTGAAGACGGTCTCAATGAGGAGATTGGGTATTTAGTGGCTTCCCACCAGCATACAGATTTTGCTACGCTAGTGTCCTCTACTATTAGTGTTGAAAGAAGGAAAAAGCTGAAGACAGAAGAGCATTATAAGAAGTCAACAGCTAGTGTGGCCCAGACATCGGGTAGGAAAGGACGAATAGTACCCAGACCATTTCAGTCAAGGGTGGCTAGACAGACATTTTCTGATAGGCGGGGTCAGCAATTTAGACATGTGGCATCATCTGCTAGTTCACCAGCATCATTTCCCAAGAGACCAGCTCCGACTTTGTGTCAGCATTGTGGTAAAGCTCATACAGGAGAGTGTTGGTGGTTAACTGGGGCATGTATGAGATGTGGAGCTACTGACCATATGAAGAAAGATTGTCCCAGACTCGGTACAGGTAGTATGGCACCAGCACAGACTATGACACCGGTACAGAGCCGTGGTAGAGGTCGAAGCCAGTTTAGAGGTGGTCGTACCGGACAGAGTCAGGGGGTATCAGAGACAGTTGACAGACCCGGAGGTAGTAGGACCCCAGCTCGGGCATATGTGATGAGGGCTCGTGAAGACCAGGATGCACCAGACGTCATAGTTGGTAAATTATCTTTATTTGATTTTGATTTACATGCTTTGATAGATCCTGGTTCCACACATTCATACATAAGTACAACGACACTTAGACAAGGGAACATGATACCCAAGACCTTAGAATATGAGATAATTGTGACCAATCCACTGGGACATAGTGTGAAAGTGAATAAGATTTATAGAAACAGTTCAATAATTATTCAGGGTAGAGAATTTCCAGCAGACTTAATAGAACTACCTTTTCATGAATTTGATGCTATTCTGGGTATGGATTGGTTGACAAAGCATGGAGCTATAGTCGACTGCCGATCTAGAAAAGTTGTACTTAAAATTCCCGGGCAAGATGAC
The DNA here is from genome assembly GCA_023653625.1 of Triadica sebifera. Lineage (NCBI taxonomy): Eukaryota > Viridiplantae > Streptophyta > Magnoliopsida > Malpighiales > Euphorbiaceae > Triadica > Triadica sebifera. The sequence continues at coordinate 22,243,765 of CM042907.1, read as the reverse complement.
ACCATCATTCAATCTGTAGGCCAAACATGTTTGACCAGTGTTATTTCAGCATTAAAAGCTCGAAAATATATTAGGAAGGGATGTGAGGCATATTTGGCCCATGTGATAGATACCAGGAAGGGGAGCCCAGAACTCAAGGACATCCCTACAGTGTGTGAGTTCTCAGATGTATTTCCTGAAGATTTGCCGGGGTTACCACCAGATAGGGAGATAGAATTTGCTATTGATGTGATTCCTGGTACAGCCCCGATATCAATTACTCCTTATAGAATGGCACCTGCAGAATTGAGAGAGTTAAAGGTTCAATTGCAGGAATTGCTCGACAAAGGGTTCATAAGGCCCAGTGTGTCACCATGGGGTGCTCCGGTTTTGTTTGTGAAAAAGAAGGATGGCACCCTTCGGTTATGTATTGATTACCGACAATTGAACAAGGTGACAATTAAAAATAAATACCCACTACCTAGAATTGATGATTTGTTTGATCAATTGAAGGGAGCAGGAGTATTCTCTAAGGTTGATCTCAGATCCGGGTACCACCAACTGAAAATCAAAGAATCAGATGTATCTAAAACAGCCTTCAGAACTCGATATGGCCACTATGAGTTTCTAGTTATGCCATTTGGCTTAACGAATGCACCAGCTGCCTTTATGGATATGATGAACAGAATTTTTAGGCCTTATCTTGATCAGTTTGTGGTAGTTTTTATAGATGATATTTTGGTGTATTCGAGGGACAAGGGAGAACATGACAGGCATCTCAGAATAGTACTGCAGACTTTGAGGGAAAATCAATTGTATGCAAAGCTGTCAAAATGTGAGTTCTGGTTGGAAGAAGTGGGATTCTTAAGGCATATTATTTCAGTTGAAGGAATCCAGGTTGATCCTAACAAAATAGAAGCCATTCTAAGTTGGAAGCCACCTCGCAATGTAACAGAAGTCCGAAGTTTCCTTGGATTAGCTGGCTACTATAGAAGGTTTGTGAAGGGATTTTCAAGCATAGCTGCACCAATTACTAAGTTGCTCAGAAAAGAAACTAAGTTTGAGTGGACAGATCGGTGCCAGGCAAGCTTTGAGAAACTAAAAGCCATATTAACCAAAGCACCTGTTTTGACCCAACCTACACTAGGGAAAGATTTTGTGATATACAGTGATGCCTCTCATAATGGGCTAGGTTGTGTATTAATGCAAGAGGGTAAAGTAGTTGCTTATGCATCTAGGCAATTGAAGCCTCATGAGTTAAATTACCCTACTCATGATTTGGAGTTGGCAGCAATAGTGTTTGCTTTGAAAATTTGGCAACATTATTTGTATGGCGAGCGGTGCTACATATATACAGATCATAAGAGCCTCAAATATCTGCCTACACAAAAGGAGTTGAACTTAAGGCAAAGACGCTAGTTGGAGTTAATCAAGGATTATAATTGCATTATTAACTATCAGTCAGGCAAAGCCAATGTAGTAGCGGATGCCTTAAGTAGAAAAACACTGGCAGGTATAGTTTAAATTTTCCTCAATTATAAAATAATATATAGAAAGTAATAATAAAATTAAAAAAAAAATTAGACTCATAATTTATTTTGGCAGAGTTACGGGTCCAACCTACTTTAAGGCAACAAGTGAGAAAAGCTTAGAAGCAAGATCAAAAATTGATGATAATTGTTGAGGCAGTTAAAAAGGGGGAGAGACTTGACTTTAAGGTTGAAGATGATGGAAGCATAAGTTACAAAGGAAGATTGTGCGTGCCAAATGATAGCGGATTAAAGCAAATAATTCTAAAAGAGGCACATAATACAACTTATTCCATGCATCCAGGAAGCAATAAAATGTATCAAGACCTGAAGACTTATTATTGGTGGCCAGGAATGAAGAAAGATATCGTGGAATACACTACAAGATGCTTGACATGCCAACAAGTGAAAGCAGAGCACCAGGTACCTTCTGGATTGTTGCAACCTATTGCTATCCCAGAATGGAAGTGGGAAAGGATTACAATGGATTTTGTATCTGGTTTACCTTTGACCCAAAAGAAGCATGATGCGGTATGGGTGATTGTTGACAGACTCACCAAATCGGCTCACTTTCTGCCAGTTCGGATGGATTATTCATTGAGTCAGTTAGCAGAAATATATGTTAATGAGATAATTCGACTACATGGGGTGCCAGTATCTATTATTTCTGATCGAGACCCACGGTTCACATCAAAATTTTGGAAAAGTCTACAACAAGCATTGGGGACCCGACTTGCTTTTAGTACAACATTTCACCCACAAACAGATGGGCAGTCCGAACGAGTTATTCAATTGTTGGAAGATATGCTGAGAATCTGTGTAATTGATTTTGAGGGTAGGTGGGATAAACATTTACCATTGATGGAATTTGCATACAACAACAGCTATCAAACTAGTCTCGCCATGACACCATATGAAGCTCTGTATGGAAGGAGATGTAGAACACCGCTATGTTGGACAGAACTTGGTGAAAAGAAATTAATGGGGCCAGAATTAGTGCAGCAGACAGAGGAGAAGGTGAAATTAATTCAAGATCGGTTAAAAGCTGCAACTGATCGACAAAAATCCTATGCCGATTTGAAGAGAAAGGACATTGAGTATGCTGTCGGAGACAAGGTATTTTTGAAAGTCTCACCTTGGAAGAAAGTACTTCGTTTTGGTAAAAAGGGGAAACTGAGTCCTAGATTTATTGGACCATACGAAATACTTGAACGTGTGGGTCCAGTGGCTTACAGATTGGCCTTACCACCAGAATTAGATAAGATCCACAATGTGTTTCATGTTTCAATGTTAAGGAGATACAGATCGGATCCGACACATGTAATACCTATAGAATCAATAGAGGTACAACCAGACTTGACATATGCAGAAGAGCCAGTGGAAATCATAGCTCGAGAAGTCAAGGAACTACGGAATAAGAAGGTACCATTGGTAAAGGTCCTATGACACAATCATACAGTAGAAGAAGCCACCTGGGAGAGTGAAGAAATGATGAGAACTAAGTATCCTCAGCTATTTGGCTCCAGCTAATCAGGTAAATTTCGAGGACGAAATTTTCTTAAGGGGGAGAGAATTGTAACATTCAGCAATTTAGGCCCCGATTGCGCGTGACCGTAGTGGGGTCCACTAGTTCAATCGGAGTCTAAATTTGAACCCATAAAAAAATGACTAATAATAAGGGAAAATAATTAAGGGTATTATTATTTGGGAATTAAAAAGATTAGGGGTAGAATTAGAAAAAAATAAAATTTCCTATGGACAAAATCGGTATTATGGAGATTGTTTGGGGAAAAAGTGTGAATATGGAGGAAGATGTGGTAAAAATGGAATTTTTCAAAGTTTAAATGTTAATCAAGATTAATTAACTTAATGAACCAATAAGAATTAAGATTAATTTTAATTAGTAGGACCCACACATTAATCAAGGTATAAAAGTCAAAAATGGGAGGAATTTTTCATTTTTCCACCAAAATATCTAAGTCCTCTTCTTCTTCCTTTTCCCATCCTTGTTGCCGTCCACCTCCACTCTCTTAAACCTCCATTTTTCTTTCAATTTCCAGCAAGCTAATAATGAAAAGAAATTAGTTTTGAGAGAGGAAAAATAAGAATTAAGGAGTTCTTACCATAAAAGGTACCAAAGGAGCAAGAAGGAAGGAAGAAAGAAGAAAAAGGGAGAAGAGTAGGGGAATTTCGGCCCACCTTGGAGAACTTTTAAGGTGAGTTTATTCTTCTTAAATTTAACATTTTTCCTTCTATTTGAGACCCATGATGATGATAGATGTGATTAGGTTTGATAGATTTAGGATTAGTTGCAAGATAGAACTTAGAAAATTAAGTTTGTGTTTAGTTGATGAAGCTGTAATTGGACTTTGAGTTGATCATATTTGATGTTAGATAATTATTTTATTGCTTAAAAACTAAAGAAAATATGATGTTAATGGATGAATAAGGGGCTGCCATAATTAAAGAAATTAGGGAAAATTGAAATTAATATGGAAACACAACAATTGGTGATAAGGAAAATATGATTTGAGTGTTGAATTGAAGGAAATGAATTGGTAACTAGGATATGGTTTTTGGGCAGCCATGACATATGAAGAAGGAAGTTTAACCTTTAGTACATTTTAGCTCAGTTAAGGTGTAAATCATATTAGGAGCATTAGAATATTATGTAGACATGAAAAACATTGAAATTGGATGTTGGAATTGAGATGTGGTATAATTGTGTAGGAAAAATAAGTGAACAAGTGAGAGGCCCTCAAGAGGGTGAAAAATGCAAGGAGAAAGCTAGCTAAGAAGGGAAGGAAAAGAAGGTTTAAAGGAAGAATCAAGGCTGATTAGGTATGTGCTTCATTGATAAAAATTTTGCATGTTGTTAATAAGTATGGAATTATATATTAAGGTTTGTTATGTTTGTGTTTTTGAGATGTTATGTGATTTGTTGTGACTTTTGATATTATATATGGCAATGGGACCAAATGGTGTGAAATAATTGAGACATATGAATGTAGTTGTAATTCTGGAAATTTTAGTATCAAAATGAATGCAAATGATGAATGTGGTTGAAATGTTAATTGATGCCAATTGATGGCTCGGGTACAGAATTCCAGGAACATCTCTGTCTATTTTGATGATAACTTGAGTTGTGGAACTCCTTTTTGTATGTTCTTTGTTCGAAATGAAAGCTAGGACACAGGGCTTTAATTTTTATTACTACTATAACATTTAATTATGTCTAGATTTTCCCATAAAAATGCATGAAGTTTAATCTTAGAATCTGTCCAGAAAATTCTGGGCAGAAAATTCTGTGATGATGCAGTAGTGAATTGATCATAACTTTTGATAGAAAACTTTGATTTAAGTGATTTTTGATGCATATGAAAGCTAAGAAAATAAGATAAAAATTATTAGAAGGCCAGAACTCCAAATTATAATTATAAATGGGCTAAAAATGAAGCCCAAAAACAGGTCCAAATTCTGCCATAGGTATAAAACGTGAAGTGTTGGACTTATGCATGTGGTATGTTAATTATATGTAATAATTAATGCAAATATTTACTTTGATGGTAATTATCAATTTTTAACAGATTATTTATATATGAGATTTTATTGTAATAATAATGGAAATATAGAACAAAAATAAACAAGCATACTTATGATAGTTGAAAATATTGCGAATTAATATAAAAATAGTTAAGCCCAAAAACACCTAGTCTAGAACTAGAATAGGGAATAGTTTGGTATGCCAATCAGGGAAATTTAGGCACTCGGTGCCAAATATGAAAGCCAGTAATGCCAATTGATAAATGCGCTCGGTGCAAAATTATTAAGCCGGTAATGACAATATAACAAAAGCCAGTAATGACATTATTATAAAAGCGCTCGGCGCTACATTATGAAAGCCGGGAATGACAACCCCGTTATTCCTATTAGATAGTTCAGTTATAGGTGTTATGGGCACAAGAAAATAATAATAATACTAATATTGAAGTATGTGATTTTGATAAGTGTTACATGAATTAAATTTGTTTCTATTACATGTTGAATGAAATTTATTTGATTTTATAGAAATTTTTATTTTATGCGTTATTTATTAAATGGTTAATTAATATGTGAGAAAATATATATGTATGTAAAATTTTTATCATTGAAGCACCACTAAGCTAGTAGCTTAGCGCGGGTGGTTTTCTCTCGCGCGGGTTTAGAAGGGTAGTCGTAGAAAATAGTCTGTCAGAAGAAGAAAGGTATACGGAGAGAAGCAGCAAAAAACTCTCAGTTTTCTTTTTTGGTATATTTTGTTAAAAAACTTTGTAAATTAAAGTATTGTTTTTATTTCATATATTGTGTATTAAATATGTGAGTTACTATGTAAAAGAACATAGTTTGAATGTAAATTAATATATTTTATAAATAAATAAGATTTTGAGTATTATGCTTGTAATAATTTTATTTCAATGTCTACAAAATTTAAAAAAAAAAAATTTACTTCACTTCATTAATTTTATAAAACAGTAAGACGGGTAATACTCACTTACCTTGCTGAACTATAGTGGGGTAAGGGGGTGTGACATGATATGCCTTATTTTGAATCGTATTATGCGCATTTGAAAAACCCAGATTCATACCCTGTGAATGGGTATTCACGGCCTTGAATCCTTGTACATGAAAAAGTTCAATTCAAATATATTCGTTCATGCCTTGTTTAATGATCAGCTTTATGGCAATGAAAGCTATGAATTATGGATTCGTGCTCGTGAATTCTATGTTACGACTGTGAACCATAAGAAAATACATTTTTGGTTTTAGATAGAATTGTTCATAAATAGAGTCATGGTTAGTTTCATGAATAAAGAACTTGTAACACTCTCTATACAATAAAGCAAACTTTACTATACAGATGGATGTCGTATGACTGAATCTATATAATCCTGTTTTGAATTAATTTTTTTTTTCTAACTTATATCAAAGTATTAGTATAATGTTCATCTTTATAATAACCAATCTTATTTACTGCATAAATACTCATCTGTATCTGTATAAATTCACAAACAATTCAATAACTGGTTTGGGCAAAATTCTGCCCTTTTTACAAATTTATCCTTATTAATAATAAATAAATACAATTACATGTCCATTTCAGAAAACATGAATAACTATCTGTCTTTACCCCATGTCATGAGAAATAATTAAATAAATGAAATGCATGAATAAGTAAATAGACCCAAGACAGGTCAATTCTGACTGGCTCGATCTTCTCTTTCCATTAACTCAATTGTCTATTGGCTCTAAACTTGCGTGCAGAAAAACCCACACGCTAAGTTATTGAAAGTTTAGTAGTACATATAAGCATTAAAAGTCTAGCACACATTCACACATTAACGTAACATTCATATTCATAACCATACATTACATAAGTGAATCCATATCATTATAGTCATAATACATTTCATTCATAGTATTTCTATATCATCATAATTATAGAAAATTTCATCATATAAAGAAATTATCTAACTTTTTATTCCATATATCTGATTTCTAATTTCCCTAATCCTTTTCGAGGATGTAACTGTATTCTGATTCACTTTCTATATTATTGGTATACGTTACCACTGTGTACTACATTACAATTTATTGTATTTTGTATTACCATAATTCACTATTTGTTTGCCTAATAATTTACTGTGTTTTTCCTAATACTGTAATGCTTGCAAGTTAGGGCCTGGAATTAATATGTTAAATAAAGGTATATTGAGAGTATAGGGAAAGTGTATGTGTGGTTATGGGTGTTAGAAACCTTAATATAATGAAAATAATAGGAAAAAGTGAAGTTTCTAGTGTTCCCGCTCGTGACATAGTTAATCACGATCATGAAAATCATGAAATTCAGATTCTAAAGTTGATAAGCTTTATGACTGTGACATTATGGTTCACACCCATGAAAGGTTGCAGTTTATATATGGCAGTTTCATGTTTTGATGAAAAGACTCACATAAAATCACCCTTAACCCTAGCCACCACACCCTGAAACCTTAGAAATTGATTTCTCTCATCCCTTTTTTGATTCCGATTGATTAAAAACAAATAACTAATAAAAATGAGGCTGAAACGGATTGAAAAATAAAGTTTTTGATATAAGAATTGAAGTTAGAACCTAATGAGGGTTTGAAAATATTTTAAACCTTAGTGCCAATCTGTAATAATCGAAATAAAGATAAGGGATGTTGTTTTCATTAACCTTTGATAGTTTTGATTCAGTTTAATGGGAGAGTTAGATTTATAGGCTTAAAATCAATGAAAAATTAAGGTTGTGATAATCTAGGGCATAAATAGATACAATGGCAGATATAAAACATAATTATGGTATCTGTTTCGTGTTAGGGGCTGAGACCGATGGTAGAGAACCCCACCAGAAGCAGTAGACGTGAGAGAAATGAGTTTTAGGGCTCTAATATTAAGGTTTGTACATATACTCATTTTAATTCATTTTTAATATGTTGGTGCTATGAATTTTGTATTATGATGTGTTTAGTGCAAGAAATGTTGATATGGTATATGTTGGAAATATTCTGTGATGTATGAAAATGTTTGATATTTGGAAAATTGATGTCAGAATGTTGATAAATAAGGCATGGATCCTAGTCTGAATGATTGAATACGATATTTTGCATGTTTATGGTTGATTTTACATTCTGGAATACGGGAAGTGTTGATAGGTGTGGCTAATATTGATTAGCGTTAAAATTTTGCATGATTGTTTGTGAAATTGGTTGAAAACAATGTTAGAATATTGTTTATGTGTGATGTATCATGCCCGTGAAGCCAAACTTCACGCCCCTGAAGCAAAGCTTCACTTTCGTGAAAGCATAAATTTTATGCTCGTGAATGATCATGAGCCAGTCACGTTAGGGACAAGGTGGCTTAAACTCATGTTAGAGCACCCTTGTACCCATATGCATGCAGTCATTGCTCATTAGAGTGGCTTAAGCTTGTGTTAGAGTGCTCCTGATTTGAAAAGCTCAGTGGTAGTAATACAGACAAATACAATAGTGAGAAGGGTGGCTTAAGCTCATGTTAGAACGCTCATGTTTCACAACCTATGTAACATCCTTGACCTTCCCCCACATGCATTTCATCGAACATAAGTATCTTGCATACAATTCAATTGAACACGTGCATTTCATACGTATTTTTGTAGGAACAAGTTTATGACACGCACTAGATACGTGTCCTAGTATTTGGCACTTGTATCGAGTCGCACATGTGTAATTATAACCTAAATGAGGATAACAAAGTATTAGAAATGAATTGAATAAGGTGTCTAAATTAAAGTAAGCAAAATGATTAGATTAAGATTAGTAAACAATTACATTGTTAATTGAGTTAAATCGGGTCAAATGATTAAGCTGTATTATTGTGTGAATTAGTGGAATTATAAATATATGTAAATAATAATAATAATATAGACAAAATAAAATGAAAATGACACAAAAGAGAAATACAAGAGAAGAGAAAAGAGAAATGAGAAGAGAAAAGAGAAGAGAAGAAGAGAAAATGAGAAAATGAGAAAATGACAAAAAAAACAAGTTGGCTATATCTTCATCTTATCTTCCCATTTCTGCCTTCTTCTCCAGCCCGACTTCTTCTTCAATTTCCTCCATTTTAGACTTCAATTATTCCTTTTTTCACCTATTTTTTGAAGCTAATTGATCCCTTTCAAGGTTGTTCTTGGTAAGTAATCAATTCTTATTGCTATAGGGTTGATTTGAGTTGCTTAGGTTCAATATTAGGCACTGAATTGCACCCCGAATTTTGATGTTAATAGAAATTGATTCTGGAAATGTGTAAAACACAAACGTTGTTACTTTATGTCTTAGATTTGTGTATATGTAAACATTGTTGCAAGATGTTATGTGTAGAGAGAGATATGCTCCTCTTACGGAAACTGGTCATGGTGTAAACCCTAACCAAATTAGCGACTGTGTGGTTTGATTTCGAATATGTTAAAGCCCTTATTTGAAGTATTTGAAAACATACAAGTTTTAGATATATGTGGTTTGTATCTGTATACCAAATTTCAGGTTCATAGGTCTTGTAAATGGTGAGTTATGGTGAATGGAACTATGACTGTTCCATGGTTTGAACTGCCTACTGAGTGCCCTGGGCAGATCCATTACATTGGTTGGCTACTTTGAGCTTGTTAGAGCTCGATTATGTAAATGATAATAACATGAAAGTTATAGTTATATGTCTTAGATAAATTTTTGTACTAATTTCAGATTAATTGGTTATCTATAGACGAAGTTATGGCCTTTGGAAGTCATACTGGTCCGGAAGCCAATTCAATTTTGGAACAATAAAATGTTTGGTATAATTAGAAGATCTTAGAGACATAATTGGTAAAAGTTGTAAACATGAAACATGTTCCATATGAACCCATATAAGTGTCTGTAAATTTTAATTAAAAAAGGACTTATATATTATAAGTTATGATGAACCCAAATGAATACCCTGAAACTGCCTAAAGTCAGAAAACAAGGTAGAAAACATAACACTCTTAGAAATTCCACCAAATATTGTAAAATGATCCAATTGGTCTGAAATTTGAATATGTTCTATAATTATATTTTATTTTTAATTAGGAACAAGAATCAGATTAATTGGTCAATTATAGAAAACGTTATAGGCTAAACAGTCCCATAAGGTCACACTGCCTCATAGGAAAAATCTTAACTATTGACATGAACAATGCATATTAATTTGTTTAAGCCACATTAAGTCTCTCTAATCATGATTTAATCGATTATGTTTTCATATTAGGCTCGCAACATATTGGAGACCTACAAGGAGTAGATAGACAATAAGTTAGCGGTCGGAATCAAAGAAGAACGGTGAGTCTAATTATCGATTGAATTCTTTAGTGCAAATGAATGTTGCTTGCTATGTGATTCATATGATTGTCATGATTGGTCCTTGATAATGTAATGATGGATAATTTGTGACATTGTGGAACATATAAATGGTATACTTGTGGTATATTTGAGGTATATATTTGACATATATGATATTTATACATGGTATATGTATAGTATATGCAAGGTATATGCTTGACATATGAGGTATATATGGAATATATGTATGTTGTATATGATAAAGATGCAATGGTTGATGAATGCTTAAATACAAGTGCATATGCATATGGACTAAAAAGGCGTTGTGACTAGTTAATCGATATTGTAAAACAAAAGAAGAGGCCTATGGCCCAACAAATGTGCAAATGAAACAAATGATTAAGCTAGCTAGCAAATGCAAATACAAATGTTCACATGGCAAATGTTCACATGGAAACTCGGGACAATGTCTGTTTAACTTAGTCACAACAAAATGAAATAAGCGAAGCATTTGCATACATAAAGAGTAATGATTATATGTTTCAACTTTATTGATACTTATATGATACTGCTGAATGGAATGGAATACATGGTATATATTGGAATTGTGATTTATTACTATGAGTTGTTTGGTACTTTAGAGCTCATTGGATGGTTATTCTCACTGAGCCGCAACTCATCAATTTGCATCTTTTTTCAGGTAAAGAAAAGTGATAGCTCATTTTGAGTAGCGTATAAAAGACATGGAGCACAGGTCACTGGCCGAGCCTCATCACTCTCTCTCCTTGCATTCCACACAAGCATGAAAACATGTCATCTGTATTTTGGACTTATATGCTTGAATATATATTATCACTCTAGATTAGTTTTGAAATGTATAAATGGAAACAACCCGTAATCCTTCGGATGTGAAGTTTATGTTTTAATATATGTGATATATCGTATTGTGGTTTTTAATGTTGACTTGAAAAGTCATTGAGTGATATTACAGGATATAAGACTTGTAAAGTCGTTAGTTGATTTTACAGGATATGATATGAAAAAAAAATTTACTACCACTGTTATCAGGGTATTTTACCTTTCCAGTATGCCATGTATGATTACTTGATACAGGGATAGGTTATACTCAAATGCATAAGGTGTGACGTTACAACCTACATCCGAGTGGTTTGGGTCTAGAGTATTGGACTAAGAAAACCAGAATTTGGTAATACAATATATTAAAATTGTAAGATAAAGCATTGCAATGAAAATATACAGAATTCAGTGAATCAAAATATAGTCACATCCTGGAAAAAGGATTGTGTAAACTAGTAATCATATGCATGATGTTAAAAGCTTGTTATTTCAGAATATGAAGAAATTTAGTACGACTCTGATTGATATACAACATGATCATATAAAATGGATTCACTTATGATAATTATTCTTGACATGTAATTAGATTATGATATTAATATGTATGTTTTACCTCGATGTACATATGACATGGCTAAGTATGCTAGTATTACATATATTGAATATTATAATATTATTGAACTATATAGATAAATCAATGTGAACAAGTAAGTCTAAATGTTATATGTGAATGGATATTAGAATTTAAATGATTATATGTACCACTAAGCCTTCAGTAGTTTAGCGTGTGGGTTTTTCTGTATGCAGGTTTGGAGTTAATAGACTGTTGAGTGACGTGAAGAGAAGACAGAGTTAGTCAGAGCAGTCAGAGTGACCCGTGTTGGGTCTTTTACTATATCTCATTCATTTTATTATTGATTATTCTGCATGATATAGGATAGAGACAAATAGTTATTTCAATGTTTAAATAAAGACATGTAATATATTTTCACAAGTATTATGGATTATGTAATAAAGGATGTTAAATCCCAAAATAGTTTTGAGAGTAAATCAGTTTTGGTATTTTGAGAGTAAATCAATTTTGGTATTTCTATTATAGATTATGTCAAATGTATGTTTGAAATCGTATAATATATAATATGATGATCTTGGTATAGAGGAAAGATATAAAGTTTTAATTCATATAGGTAGATACAAATTTCGTCGAGTGGTATCCACCTGTACAACTGGTTCGTCCATGGCTATAAGGTGGGTGCCATAAATACTCTAGACTCGAACTATTCAAATATGGATTGTGAAATAGAAATACTCTAAAATGAGCTTAAGCCACCATACTCACTAGCTATATCAATTTGCATTGCTATTATCGTCCTTATCAAATTAGAAGTGTTTTAATCGGAGCTTAAGCCACCCTAATGAGTAAATATAATATATGCATGCATATGGGTACAAAGGCACTCTAACCCGAGATTAAGCCACCTTGTCCCTAAATAATCAGGAGCGCTTTGATTCGAGCTTAATCCATCCTGATTATATCATAAGAATATCCTATGACAGCGTAACTCCCTCAATGGGATGCCACATATGCTAAGTTATTCTTTGAAATAGAGAATTGACATATATAATTATATTTTGGTTACCAATATCATTTATAAGTCATTCATGGTTCAACATGTCCATTATATAACATTTTGTAATATAAAGCACTTAATGTAACATCCAGTGATTTAGGCCACGATTGCACGTAATCGTAGTCGGGTGCGCTGGTTGAATCGGCGTCTAAATTTGAACCATAAAAAAATGACTAATAATAAGAAAAAAATTAATTAAGAGTATTATTATTTGGAAATTAAAAAGATTAGTACTAGAACTAGAAAATAAAATTTCCTTACGGACAAAATCTGTATTGTTGGAATTGTTGGAGAAAAAGTGTGAAGATGAGGAAATTGTTGGAAAATAAGGAATTTCTCAAAGTTTAAATGTTAATCAAGATTAATTAAGTTAATGAACCAATTGAAATTATGATTAAGTTTAATTAATGGGGTCCACTCCTTAATCATAGTATAAAAATCAAAAAGAGAAGGATTTCTACATTCTTCCGCCCAAAATATCCAACTCATCTTCATCCTCATTTTTCTTCTTGGTTTCCATCCACTCTAGCCTACCAAAAGCTTCCATTTTAAAGCTTGAAAAAGAGAGAAAAAAATAGTTTTGACAAAGAAAAATTCAGAAATTAAAGAGTTCGTTCCATAAAGAGAGCGAAAGAGCAAAAAGGAAGGAAGAAAGAAGAAAAGAAAAGGGATAAATTTTGGGATAGATTTGACCCACCTTGGAGAGCCATTAAGGTGAGTTTATTCTTCTTAAATTCAACTTTTTTACTTCCATTTGAGACCCATAAGAATGATAGATATGATTAGGATTGGTAAATTGAGGTTATTTGGCAAGAATGGACCTAGAATTTGAAATTTGTAACTAGTTGAAGAAAAGTGAAGTTACACTTTTAATTAATGATAATTGATGTTAGTTAATTATTTTAGGACTTAAAAACTAAAGAAAGACAACTCTAATAGAGGAAGGAGAGGTTGCCTTGGTTAAGGTAAGTTGGGTAAAATTGAAATTAACCTAGGTGCAACACAATTGGTGATAAATAAAGTGTGATTAGAATGTTGATTTGAAGAAAATAAATTGGGACCTATGATAAAGTTTTTGGGAAGCCATGACACATCAAGAAGGAATTTTAACTGTAGCAATTTTTGGCTAAATTAAAGTATAAAACATATTAGGAGCATTAGAATTTTATGTAGACATGAAAAGTTTTAAAAATGAATGATAGAAATGAGATATGGTATGGTTGTGTAGGAAAACCAAGTGAGCAAATGAGAGGCCCTTAAGAGGGTGGCAAAGGCAAGGAGAAAGCAAATTAGTGAGGGGGAGGGGGGGAAGAAGGAAAAAGGGAAGCTCCAAGGATGATTAAGTATGTGCTTCATTGATAAAAATCTTACATGTTGTTTAAATGTGTGAAATTATATTAATGCTTGATATGAATGTGGTTTGCCATGGAATGTGATTGGTTGTTGCTTTTAAATTGTTTTTATGATAATAGAACTAAATGGTGTGAAAACATTAAGATATGTGAATGTAATTATGATTTGGAAACTTTGGCATAAAAATGAATGCATATGATGGATGTAATTAGTAGATAGGTGTGTGCTAATGGATGACCCTGTTGTAGAAATTTTGGAGCAGTCTTGAATTTTTTGATCATAACTAATGCTATGGTAATGATATTGAGGTGAAATTAATTGAAAATGAAATTGACTCATAAGAATAAAACTTTTATTCGGAACTTGAGTTCCAATTCTAATTATAAATGGGCTAAAATTTGGATATAAAATTCCGGACCTGTAGGTACCCAGAAAATACTGGGTAAGACTAATGAAATGCCATTCAGTAAAAGGACCATAACTTTTAATAAAAAACTTGGATTTGTATAATTTATGATTAATTTGAAAGATAAGACAATAAGCTACAAAATATTGTGATAAATCCAAATTCGAACTATAAATGGACTAAAAATAAAGCCCAAAATAAGGGCCAAAATTTGTCATAAACAAAAAATTGATATATTGGGCTTTTACATGTGGTATGATGAATATATGTATTAATTGATGAGAATTTTGACTTTAATTATAACTATAAATGTTTAATAAATTATTTATGTGTGAGGTTCTAATGCAATAACAATGGAAACAAATAACAAAAATAATTAAACATATATGTAAAATTTTTTTAGTACAATTATCATTTTTTTGAAAATATTGTGAATAAATATAAAAATAGTTAAATCTTGGGACACCTAATCTATAACTAGAATAGAGAATAGTTTGGCATGCCAATCAGGAGATTTAAGGCACTCGGTGCTAAATATAAAAGCCGGTAATGATAAATTTATATATGCGTTCGACGCAAAATTATTGAGCCGGAGATGACAATATTACAAAAGCTGGTATGATACTATTATAAAAGTTCTCGGCACAGAAAATAAAAAATAACAATAATATAGAAGTATGTCATTTTGATAATGTTGCATTTAATCAAAATTGTTAAATATTAAATGTTTGATGACATTTATTTAATTTCATATAATTCTTTTATTTTATGCCGTATTTATGAAATTATTAAATGATATGTAAGAAAATATATGTATGTAAGATTTTTATTCTTGAAGCACTACTAAGTTAGTAGCTTAGTGCGAGTGGTTTCCTCTTGCACAAGTTCAAAAGATTAGCCCTAAATAGTATAATTGTCAGAAGATGAAGGGTACCCGAACGAAAAGTGACTTAAAGTTTTGAATATATTTTGGTATATTTTGTCAAAAATTTTGTAAATTATATTATATATTTTTTTATCTTATCTTGTATGTATTAGGGATGTGTAACTTTAATGTAATGCACATAGTTTTGATGTAAAATAATATATTTTATAAATAAATAAAATTTTGAATATCGGTGTTGGTAATAAATTTATTTTAGTATTTGTAATATTTTTGCAAAAAAGAAAATTTATACTTCATTTAGTTAATCTTATAAGACAGTTAGTTGGGTAATGCTCACTTACCTTACTGAACTAAAGTGGGGTAAGAGGGTATTACACCTAATGCATGATCATTTTTCATAGTGAAGTATCATACTATATACCATCTCAATTAATCATGCCAAGTGTGTGTGTACAACAAACTCATGTAATTCCATCATAGGATTCAAATATTAAAATTTTGGATACAGGACATTCATGGGCATGAATGGTATAATCACAGACATGAAGCCTTCTGTCATGGGTTGTCTACCTATAACTCAACCGTGACTGGCTCTGTGTGGACATTCATCGGTGTGAACTTATTCTATGCAACAATTCATGGGTGTGCAATACATTTACAGGCATGAATACTACCTTCATAGCCGTGAAACATCAGTCTGTAAAAATATTTCAACACTGTTTCAAGCCAAAGTCACACACAACATGTATTGGTACTAAGGCTAACCAATGTTAACCACTACTATCAATACTTTCTAGCATTTGTCATCATATTTCAAACTATAAACATGCCATTTACTAATTGATATCATATACTTAAACTCACACAACCATTTCCAATATTACCACCTTATCAAACTTCATATATCAATCTTCTATATCCAATTCAGGTTCAATCATGACATTTAATTTAGTTTTAGTAATTACTATAAATCCATATGAACCAAATACCATGTCATTCACACAATATATCACACAAACATACCATATTTTGAATTAGAATGCATATATATAAACCTTAATAATGGAGCCTATTACTCGATTCCTCTCATGTCTACTTCCTCTAAGGTTATCTCCACCCCCTGTTTCGGTTCCTAGCATGGAATCAAGGACCATGTTATAATCTATTTCATCCAAGCTATTTATGCCATAATCTAATAAAACCTTAACTTTTACATTAATTTAAAGCCTATAATTCTTAATACCCATTAAATCGAATTGAACTAGATCGAAGGACAAAAGATAATATGTTTTCTTACTTGAAACAATAGGGATTGGTACTCCATGAAGTTACTCTATCTCGTTAACATATATCTCTGCTAGCCTGTTCAAAGGGTAATCCCTCTTGATTGGCAAGAAGTGGACTTCATAAGCTTATCCACTATAACCCATACAACATCATATTTTTTAGGAGTAATTGACAACCCAATCATGAAGTCTATAGTAATCCGCTCCCATTTCTATTTTGGTATAGTGATAGGCTGTAGTAATCTTGATGGTACCTGATGTTCTTCCTTGATTTGCTAACAAGTCAGGCATTTGGTCGTATACTTTATGATATCTCTTTTCATGTCTGTCCACCAGTACTTACTCTTTTGTTCATGATACATCTTGTGCTTTCTAGGTGCATCATATACCTGATTTTATGTGTTTTTTGTAATATCCTCTATCTCAGCTCATCAACATTAGGCACACATAAATGACCGTGGTAGTATAACCCACCATATATTTCAATTGTATACTCTGGTCTCTCCCCCTTAGAGACCAACTCAATAATCTCAACAAGTTTACTATCCTGCCTTTGCGCATCAATAATCTTTTGATCAAGTATAGGTCAGATGTGCAACTCTAATATCATCTTCCTACTCAAAGAATCAGCCATTACATTGGCCTTACCTAGGTGGTAATCAATAACACAGTTATAACCTTTTTTGGTCGAGTTTGATGTTTTGATATGGTTTTATATATGGTATACTATGATGTATTCTATATCTAGAAATATGTTGCGAGTATGATACATACAAAAACTACAAAATATGGAATGATGTTGGATTTGTTACATAAAGATGTAAACATGATAAATGAGTATGGTTATGTATATGCATGTGATGATGGTAACCAAAATCACATGATTATATGTGCACATTAAATCATAAGATTGATGCATGTTATGTTACAATGGTTTATGAGAATCCCAAGATGAATAGTGTATATATATATATATATATATATATATATATATATAAACATGATATAAGTGAGAATATGCATGAGATCCTAAAACTTGGTATGAGAAGTAAAATTGCTATGAAATTATGTTATGATAGAATAACATGAACGTTGAATAAGAATCTAAGTATAAATCATGATGTGATATGAATTAGTCACCTTATATACATGTATGTGGTCATGATAAACATTAGTTGGCATGATATATAGGTAAATTATTCAAAAATATTACTAAGCTCATGTGAGCATACAAAGGTTGTAATTATGAATAAGATATTTATGGAATGATGAATTAATTTGAGTTACTTGCTTTTCACTTGAATTGAATCTTGATATGCCATGACATCTACCATGAAAACATGTTATGAGTAAGAAAGTGCAAGAATGAGTTTATGATAATGATTATATGATTTGACAATCATGAACTTAAGTCATGATGTGATGATACAAGTTATATAAATATAATGATACGATATTGTTTTGTATGCGATATGGAATATGGACTGTGTAATGAGATATAAGCCTATTACTTTAACCTATGGCATGCCATTAAGGGCTTATATAGTACTATAAGATAAGGAAAATTAATGAGAGGATTATGATTTTAGGACAAGGGGTCTTAACCTTGTGTGAGTGCCCTTCATCCATGTATGCAAATATAACTATATGATTATACTCAGTCAAGGGCTCTTAAGCTTGTACAAACACTCATGACTTGAAAAACTCATTTGAGCACAAATAGAGTTGGATAAAAGGTTTTAAGCTTACGTGAGCACTCTTAGTCCTTAACCCTTATCTGGATAGTCTGGTTTAAAGTATCTTAGGCAAAATGAAAAGAATGTGATAAAGTATATTTATGGATTTTATTAAGACAAATAGATGGTATGACAAATGTGAATTATTTGTTGAGCATGACTATGATTATTGGTATGATATATTGTGAATTATGGTATAAGATGATGCATGCTCATATGTTAAGTTAGTTGCATCATAATTGAATCTATCTAGCCATGACTATGCACATAATTGAATTTATGTATATGGTTAGTACATGCTATGACATTTTTTATTATTCTATTCCTATTTATTCTTCTATTAAATTTATTCTATTAAATTTATTCTTCTAATTTATTCTTCTATCTAATTTATTCTTCTATTAATTAATACTATTATTTGGATGGGTGTATAATTATATGTGAAACAATAAACTGAGAATCTGCATGTTTAGGCAAGCATCTAAAAGGATAGTGAAGTAAACTTGGCATATAAAGCTTGAACATAAGAAAATGTAGAGTAATATGGTTGATTTGTCATACATACATGATTATGCACATATATACCACTAAGCACGAGTTGTTTAGCATATGAGTATTTCCCACATGCAAGTTTGGAGACGATTAAAGAGTTGTTGATAGAGACGAGCCCAATTTGTAGAGTCACAAGACAAACATTATTGGATGGGTGATTCACTGTAGTGTTTTTTTGGTTTAAAGTCATGCAAACTTTTAAATATGTATTCTATTTGAACATGTCTTTGTAAATCTTGAGGCTAGTAAAGGCCCAAAATATTATATTTAAATGAGATGATGTCTTTTATAATTGCATCCCATTTTCTTATTTCTTATAAGGTTTTAAAAATAGTGATCATGGCCATAATGCAATCAAAGTGATTTAAAAGAAGTTTCATTTTAATTGGATTTTAAAAATGAGGTATCATAATACTAGCTTATATAGTTATATTTATTTTAATTATATGAGAGGGTGTTACATTTAGTAGTATCAGAGCTTAGATTTAATTGTTTCTAGACCAAAGTGGGATATGGGTGTATCATGTGTACATGGTGTGTCCTATATGGCTTTGATAAAGGCTCTTCATTATCAAGTGTAAGTATCATACGATATATAACTAGAGAGTTTATGTGAAAGTAGGCAGATAGTAACAACCTAGACAATTATGAGACCTCAAACTAGTGGAGTCAAGCTAATGTTAATAGGTATATTTATATACTTGTACAACCACAATGTGTTGTGAGATCGATATAGAGTCCCTAAATACAACTCAGGTAAGAGTTAATAGACCTTTTTAGTGTATGAATTGGGTTGCTTCATCCATATTATAATTTGACAAATTGCAAGGGTGGAATCCCTAAGTTGTAGTGTCATAAAGGTAATAATTTAGGTACCGATAAGTAATAGATAATAAAAGTTGCATGAGTATTTCAATTGTAATACCTACTAATTAGAGTTTAATTAGAATAAGTATGTAGTATAAATAGGAAAAACCTGACAAATAATAGAGATTAAAATAAATGGAATAGTTGATTAAATTAGAAATTAAAATAAATTAAATTTGATTAAATGATACCACATAATTAAATTGTAGTTTTGCTGAAAAATTAAAGGGGCTAGATATAAGTAAATATGTGAAAATAAATAAATAAAATAAAAAAAATTATAAAAAAAAAGTGAATAGAAAAATAGTGGACACAGCAGGAAAAAAAGAAGATGATGAAAACGGGAGAAGGGAGTGGGAGGGGAAAGTCAATTAAGACTTTGCCCCATTTTCTTCCAACTTCAACTCTCTTCTTCTTATCATCATCATCCCTTTCCTTCCTCCATATAACAGCCCCAATTATTCATCCACTCCTTCATGATTTGCAAGAAAATTCACTCCAAATAAATCTGATCTTGGTAAGTAATATCTTTCCCCTTATTATTGTGTTATTAGAGTTTTTAAGATTATGTTTCTGCAGTGTATTTTGTTCTATTTTTTAGTACTCCATGAACCGAATTTGAAGAGTTATAAAAATTAAAAGTTGTTCATATATGTGTTTTTTATGTGTTTATCAAATTTTATGTAATTAGTTTAGGTAGATAAAGAGATAAATTTGTTTGAGTGAAACTGGTTCAGGGAGACGTGTCAACAGAATAACCTACAGTTTTTGTTTAAATTGATTATCTTAATGGCTGAATCCGAGGTTTTATAAAACATAAAAGTTGTAGATATATGTGTTATTTAGGTCTCTACCAAATTTTATATAAATATCTCTTGTTTAGGTTGAGTTATAATGAAATGAACTATATATGTTCCTTGATTGAGTTGTGTTCTGGTACCTATTTAGCTGTAGTAAATTTGTGTTCCTTTTTGAGCTTCTTAAAGATTGGATTAGCCAAATTTAAAAATATAAAATTTTTATTTCTATGTCTTATCTAAGTTCCTGTGAAAGTCTCACCTTAAAACTTCATTTATTTTGTTAGTTATAAGCTGAACAATTGAACCGGTCGGGTTGGTACTCTATGCTGAACCAGTGGTAGATTATCTAGTGTTTGAGGACCTTAGAAACCGAATTTGTAAAAGTGGTAAACATGAAAAATGTTTCCAATTATCTTTTATAAATTTTTTAAAATTTTAGCAATAAACAAAGCTACACGTTGAAAGATATGAATTTTTAAACATGGTACCCTGAAACTGCCTGAGGGTAGAAAACAGAGCAATATTTAAAATTATACCAAAAATTGTGTAATGGTTCAAAAATTCTGAAATTTTAGTATGTTTTAGTCTTACATGCTAGATTTAATTAGCAATATGAATCATATAAATTAGATAAGTGTAGAAAACGTTATTGTTTCAATAGTCCTAAGAGGTCCTATTACAGCTTATAAAAAATTGTGCTTATTTATTTAAATTATATTAAGAATAAATATTTTATCAAGGTATTAATTAATTATATTTTTAAATTAGGATCTCAACAAGAAGAACAATAAAAGTGAATAAGCTCTGAGTTTATATTTTAGAAAAGAAAAACACTATCAAGGTTTGTATATATATGTATTCTAGTTTGCCCCTTGTGCATAATTATGTGTGCATGACATAAATTATGTCACAATGATGAAATTATATATTATGAAATGTTTTAAAATTATAGAAATGTTATTAACTATAAACTTAACATTATGCTAATATTTGATAAAATATCATACTATTACATGATATTGAAATAAATTATGAGTATATGATTATGTTAATATGGAATGAGAATTGGTTATAGAAACAAGTAATTAATGTTGTTAATTGCCCATTTCTCTACCTGAGGACTGACATAGGATAGATGGTGCACCATTATGGGGAAGTTATAGTACCGATATGGATATGATTTAGGGACAAGGTGGGTTAATCTCTGAGAGCACCCCTGATCCTGATTACACACAGATGATATGATTATATTCGGTCAAGGTGGGTTAAGCTCTGGGAGCACTCTTGACTTGAGATTATAGTGAGTAGGGTGGCCTAAGCTCCGCGAGCACCCCTATTTCTCATCCTGTATCCGGACAGTCTAGGAACGAGATTTTGGGCTAATAAATCATAGAATAAAGTATGAAATTTTATTAATTGATGTAAGTAACAAAGCGTAAAATGCTTATATGAGGTGGTACAAATTTAATTAATGAATAAGGTTGTTATGTTTATTCTTTTATGTTACGTATTTATTTATTTGATATGACAAATATGTAATAAAATTTGATGTGCCATGATTTTATTTGAGACATGCTTTTGTATGACTGCCTGGGAAAAACTTTAATACTTATATATATCACTAAGCTAGATGTTAACCTTGAGGGGCATTTTCATCATTTTGATGATAATAAATAATATAGCAATATTGTATTTAACATACTTGTTTTTGTAAGTATACAGGACATGAATTAAAATAGCAAGAATGGAGAATTGGAAGAATAAATCCTTGAAAAACAAAAAGCAAGAAGTAGCATGTTCACTGTCGTGACTCTAGGAGTCACCCCCGTGAAGGAAACTAACCGTTACCAAAACCAACATATGAAGTTCACGGCCATGAAGGAAAACCAAACCGTGAAGTAAGCATTTCAGTGACCCCCGTGACTAAAGGTGTCACCCCCGTGAAGAGTCATGTAATTTCAACCAGAGAGCTTCACGACCAGAGTCACCACTTGGGTCACGGCTGGGAAGATGTTCACCACCGTGAATGAAGGTGTCACTCCCGTGAATGATTCATTCAATTTCATCCAGAGAGCTTCACGACCTGAGTCACCACTTGTCTCACGGCTGGGAAGAGTGTGACGCCCGTGACTAATTAAAGTCACGCCCGTGACTCCATAAGTCAAAACATACCAGAGAGCTTCACGACTAAGGTCACCACTTCAGTCACGACTTAGGAAGAACTGTCACCCCCATGACAGGCATAGTCACGCCCGTGAACAATGAAAGAGAAAAATGTCAGGCGCGATGTTTTGGTTGGTATAACGGCTAGTTTCTTATTTAATGCACCCCAACGGCTATATTCAACCATGAGAGTATAAATGGAAGTCATTTATGCATTAAGAAATATGAGAATGACAAGAAAAACAAAAGATTAGCATATACTTCAAATCACAAGCTATCTTGTACTTTTATACTTTGAGAACAAATCCATTCTCTGTAAAAATCTTATTGCTCCTCATATTTGAGCAATAAAGATTTATAAGTAGTTCTCTCTGTAATCTTTACTCAAGTGAGCATTGGGTAGTTCTGGGTTAAGAGAAGAACACTTGTAAGGGTTAGTTGTGTGAACCTCCAAAATACAAAGTGTAGGTTGTTTGTGTGAGCCTGTAAAACACAAAGTATAGGTTGTTTGTGTGAGCCTGTAAAATACAAAGTGTAGGTTGTTTGTGTGAGCCTGTAAAACACAATGGAATTGGTTATTGTGTGAGCCATTAAAACACAAGGGTTTTCTGGGTTAGGTGTGAGCCATTGTGAGAAACACCATAGTTGGGAGTGACCTTGTAAAACTCCATTGTAACACTTAGTGTGTTAGTGAAACTCCCAATTGCGATTGGGGAGAGGAGTAGGGTTTGTTAATACCCGAACCTCTATAAATCTTTGTGTCTGATTTTCTCTATCCTTTCTAAAATTAACAATTTTATTTCTGAACTTTAAAGTTTAAGTTTTTGAAACTCCAATTCAACCCCCCTTCTTGGTCTAATATCTGGGCAACAATTGGTATCAGAGCCTTGTCTAGCATTGAAGCCTAAAAAGCGCTAGTAAAGAGTAAAATATGGCCAGTGAAGGATTTCAGAGTCTAAAACCTTACTTTGATGGAGCAAATTATGCCCATTGGAAGTTTAGGATGGAGACATACTTGGATAGTGAAGGAATTGAAGTCTGGGATAGTGTACGAAAAGAATGAACACCACCAACCAGAAGAGGAGCTGATGGTGAAGAGGAAATCCTATCAAGAGACGATTGGACAGAGCCCCAAAGAAGAGCAAATTTCAAAAACAAGAGGGCAATGACAATTCTATCAAGCTCATTATCTATTGAAGAATGTGGGAGAATACAGCACTGCTCAACAGCATATAGTATGTGGAAGACATTGGAGAACTATCATGAAAGAACTAAGCAAGTCAAATCCAAGAAGATTCAACTTCTAACCTCAGAATATGAGCTCTTCAAGATGAAATCAAATGAGTCAATCACTGACATGACCAACCGTCTTCTATCCATTATAAATGGAATGAGGAAACATGGGAAGCATCTGAGCTTGGAAGATGTAAACAATAAAATCCTAAGAAGTCTTCCTCTTAAAGACTATGGTTCAAGAGTTGCTGGCATAGAAGAAGCAAATGAAGATATTGTTGTGCTAAATGGAATGAGTATCATGAACACTGATGTGCTGATTGGCAAGCTTCTCACACATGAGATGGCAGTAAAGAGAGATAGAGAGCTTGAGGCAGAGCCAGAGAAAAGAAAACCATTAGCACTCAAAGCCTCTATTTCAAAATCTCAAGAAGAAAGTGAAGATGATGAAGAGATGAGTGATGATGAAAATGAGGACATCGCTATGCTTTCAAGAAGATTAAAAAGAATCATTGAGAAGAAAATGAGCAATTCCAGAAAATTCAGGCAAAGAAACCTCAAACAAACTTCAAATGATACACACAAAAGTAAGGAAGAGGTAAAATGCTATGAATGTGGAAAGAAAGGACATATCAAACCAGAATGTCCAAGGCTCAAGAAGCATAAGAGCAAATACCAAAGAGACAATGGGGAGAAAGGTCACAAAGCCACATGGGATGACAAAAGCTCTTCAAGTGAAAAAGATGATAATGAAAGTGAAGAGGTCAACCTATGTTTCATGGCTATTGAGGATCACGTCTCGGACAAAGTAAGATCACTACACTCATACTCTTTCAATAATGATAGTAGTGGTAATGATAATGATAGTGATGATGATGATGATGAGTAAAGCCTAATAGAAGAATTAAATATAGAATTAGAGAAATATAGAACTAAATTTAGTATCTATAAAAATAATATCTCTAATTTGAAAAATAAGATAGATGGCTTAGAAAAGGAGAACATAAAGCTTAAATCATCTAATGAATCACTTCAAAAGTCATTAGATGAATACTCATCAAGACCCTCAACAGCTTCATTGTTAAAAGAAAATAATACTTTGAAAAATGAAGTTGAAGAACTTAGAAATTCCATTTCTAAATTTCACAAGGGTAAAGAGAGCTTAGATACTCTCATTGTGTCTCAAAGACCACCTTTAGTTAGGCATGGTCTAGGGTTTAAGGACACATCATCATCTTCTAACAAAACAGTATTTGTTAAAGAACATAACATCTCCACACCTATTAGAACTTCACCAAAAAATAAGAATGTTAAAACCTCTACACCGAAAAAGAATCATGCCTTTATATATAGGAAGAATGTATCTAGAAAAATGCAAATTAATCATGGTTATGCATGCCATTGTTCTCAAATTCAGCCTAATCAAATTATGGGATTCAAATACATTGAAAGACCAAAAAACAAGTTTACACCTAAACAATGTAATTACTGTATAAAATGGGTCATATAAATAGAAATTGCTGGATAAGGAAGGCTCATTGGCAACCTTCATGTGCTAACCCCCAAGGACCCAAACTCATTTGGGTACCTAAATATCATACTTGATTTGTAACTCTGTAGGTATGCCTCAAGTCCACAATAAACAAAAATGCATGGCTAGTAGATAGTGGATGCTCAAGGCATATGACAGGAGACAAGGAACTCTTCAATGAAATCAAAAGTATTGATGGAGGTAAAGTTACCTTTGGAAACAATGCAAAGGGTAATGTAATTGGCATTAGTTCTATTGGTGTTAATAGTACTACTTTTATTAAAGATGTTTTACTTGTTGATGGCTTGAAACATAACTTGTTAAGTGTAAGTCAATTATGTGATAAAGGAAACAAAGTAATTTTCACTTCAAATGAATGTCTTGTAATCTCTATTGATGGTCAAGAAATATTTAAAGGAAATAGAGATATCAATACGTACATAATAAACTTACATGGACTATCTAACCATTGCTCTAAGTGTCTTGTGACTACTAGTGATGAATCTTGGCTGTGGCATAGAAGACTTGGTCATGCTAACATGGATTTAATAGAAAGTCTCAGCACAGGAGAGCTAGTAAAAGGATTACCAAGAGTTAAATATGAAAAAGGCAAGACATGTGATCCTTGTCAAAGAGGAAAGCAACACAAGTCATCTTTCAAAGCCAAAAACATAGTAAGTACTTCAAAACCTCTTGAACTCCTACATTTAGACTTATTTGGACCTACTAGGATTGCTAGCTTAGGAGGAAAACATTATGCATTTGTCATCGTAGATGATTACTCTAGATTTACTTGGGTATTTTTCTTAGCTCAAAAGAGTGATGTTTTTGAAAATTTCAAAAACTTTACTAAAAGAGTTCAAAATGAAAAGGGTACTGCATTTCAAAAATAAGAAGTGATCATGGGAAATAATTTGAAAATGAAAACTTTGAAAGTTTTTGTCTTGAACATGGCATTTCACATAATTTCTCATCTCCTTGAACACCTCAACAAAATGGACTAGTTGAAAAGAAAAATCGAACATTAATTGAAATGGCAAGAACAATGCTTAATGAATATGATTTACCAACTTATTTTTGGGCAGAAGCCACAAACACTGCATGTTATATTTCAAATCGAGTTTTCAAAAGACCTCTTTTAAACAAAACCTCATTTGAGCTATGGAATGGAAGAAAGCCCTTGGTATCATACTTTAGAGTATTTGGATGCAAGTGTTTTATATTGAACACCAAGGACAATTTTGGAAAATTTGCCTCTAAGTCTGATGATGGTATCTTTTTAGGATACTCTACAACCAGCAAAGCATATAGAGTATTTAATAAAAGATCATTAACAGTGGAAGAATCCATGCATGTTGTTTTTAATGAATCTAGTAAACTTGATCTTATGAAAGGTAGTGCTCTTGATGATGTTGTAGATAATATGGAAAAACTTGTCATTGAAAATGGGAAAGAAGAAAACAATCAAGAAAATCTACTACCTCAAAATCAAGAACAAATGGAGCAAGAACTTCCAAAAGAATGGAGAATGAACAGAAATCATCCAAAAGAGCAAATAATTGGTGATCTATCAAGGGGAGTAAGTACTAGATCTCATTTCAAGCATTTAGTCACTGACATAGCTTTTATTTCACAAATTGAGCCTAAAAACATTGATAAGCTCTTAATGATGAAAGTTGGGTAATTGCCATGCAAGAGGAACTCAACCAATTTGAGAGAAATAAGGTATGGAACCTAGTACCAAGACCTAAGAATCATCCAATCATAGGCAGCAAATGGGTATTTAGAAATAAGTTAGATGAACAAGGGTTAATAACCAGGAATAAAGCAAGACTAGTTGCAAAAGGATATAATAAGGAAGAAGGTATAGACTATGATGAAACATATGCACCGGTAGCTAGATTAGAAGCTATAAGAATACTCTTAGCATATGCATGTCACATGAATTTCAAACTTTTTCAAATGGATGTGAAAAGTGCATTTCTAAATGGCTATATAGATGAAGAGGTGTATGTGGAACAACCACCAGGTTTTGAAAGCTATGATTTGCCAAATCATGTTTTTAAACTTTCAAAAGCTTTGTATGGTTTAAAACAAGCTCCAAGAGCTTGGTATGAGAGACTAAGTTCTTTTTTACTAGAAAATAGCTTCACAAAGGGAAATGTTGACACTACACTGTTCATCAAAAAGCATAAGCATGAGATACTAATTGTTCAAATGTATATTGATGATATAATATTTGGTTTTACTAATGAGCTGCTTTGTCAAGAATTTGCTAAGTGCATGACTAGGGAATTTGAAATGAGCATGATGGGAGAACTTAAGTATTTCCTTGGTCTACAAATCAAACAAAGCAATGAGGGCATATTCATCAACCAATCCAAATATGCCAAAGACTTAATCAAAAAATTTAGTATGGAAGGATGCAAAAATGCCAAGACTCCTATAAGTACATCAACAAAACTGGACAAAGATGAAAAGGGTAAAAGCATTAATGAAAAGCTTTATAGAGGTATGATCGGATCACTTTTATATCTCACTGCTTCTAGACCCGATATTATGTATAGTGTTTGCTTATGTGCACGATTTCAATCATGTCCTAAAGAATCTCATCTAAATGCTGTAAAAAGGATTCTAAGATATTTACATGGAACATTGCATCTAGGTTTATGGTATCTTAGGAATTCATCTTTCTATATTATTGGATATTCAGATGCAGACTATGCTAGTAGTCTTTTGGATAGGAAAAGCACTTCAGGTACTTGTCACTTCATTGGAGAATGTTTGATTTCTTGGTTTAGCAAGAAACAAGTTTCAGTTGCTTTATCAACTGCTGAAGCTGAATATGTAGCAGTTGGATGTTGTTGTACACAAATATTTTGGATAAAACAACAACTTAAGGACTATGGTCATGAGATGAACCATATACCTATAAAATGTGACAACACCAGTGCTATAAATCTTTCAAAGAATCCTATTCAACACTCTAGAAGTAAACATATTGACATTAGACATCACTTTATTAGAGATCATGTTCAATATGGAGATGTTGAATTAGAATTTGTATGCACAGAAAATCAATTAGCAGATATTTTCACTAAGTCTCTAAATGAGGAAAGATTTAATTTTATTAGAAGAGAACTAGGTATGATTGATGGATTAACCTTGTGATTACAAGAATATGAAATTTTAATTGTTAATCTTAAAACATATCACAAGTTATAAGATATAATTTTTTGATGAGAATTCAAGCTTTATGAAGTAAAATCTTTGTTGAAATGATTTAGTCTTGTTGCAGAACTTAATCTCAATTTGATGAAAATTATAGGGGAGTCACGCCCTTGACTTATACTCACGCTCGTGACTTAAGTGGCCCAAAGAGGCAGTGTCGTTCACAACTTTGGTTAACGACATGCTTCACGGCTTCAAGTGGTGAAACATAGTTTCACAGCTTGAGTCACGCCCGTGGATAAGAATATTCACGCCCGTGATGCATTTTCACTCCCGTGAAGAATTACTCCTCAAAAACTCACAGAAGCTTTCACACTTTGGGTCACTGCATGATTCACGGCTTCAAGTGGTGAAACATAGTTTCACGGCTTGAGTCACGCCCGTGGATAAGACCATTCACGGCCGTGACGCATTTTCATGCCCATGAATAATTACACCCCAAATTCACAGAAGCTTTCACGCCTTGTGTCACGGCTTTATTCACGGGCATAAGTAGTGAAATTCAACAGTTCACGCTTGTGACATTGTATTCACCCCCGTGACCTATGATCTTTCACTCCCGTGATCTTCATCGATAACGCCCGTGAACTTATTCACGCTTTCATTCACGGGTGGAACACTGCTTCAGCAAATCGTGAACATGACTATTCACGCTCATGAAACCATAAGTCACGCCCGTGAATGTATCGAATATATAAGAAAACAACCGGTTACAATCTTCATTTCAACTCTCCATCTCCCAAAACCGCTCTCATTTACTCTCATTCATTGAGACATTGAAGATTCCGACCCCAAAGCCTTGATATTTCACTATAAATACCACCAAAAGTTCAAATCTTCAGCAGAAATCATACATTTCTAGGGTCTTTCATCATTTTTTCCCTCAAGAATTTTTTCTTTAACTCCATCAACAACTAAATCTTCAAATATGGAGTCTGCTTCATCAAAGGGAAAGAGAAAGAAGTCCCATGCACCGAAGAGGTATTCAGATTACCTCATGAACATCATTCCAGAAAGTTGCCATCCTCGGTATGCAACTTTGAAGAAGAGACTTATTTTATCATCAAGGTCCTTTGAATGGCAAGCAGTCCGTAATCTCGGGCTTGAGATGGCTATGACAGAGCAACTTCAAGCCTGTCATCTAAAAGAATTTGTTGAAATTCATCAGCCAACTCTACGGGAGCCAACGCTGGAATTTCTCAGCACCTTGCAGGTTTCACCAACTGGAGCGGTGAAATTCCAACTCTGCAATAATGCAACCACCCTCAGCGCCATCGCATTTGGAGAATTGTTCAACCTACCATCTGATGGCATTCTCAATGAGACTGAGGTAGAATTCTTTGCTCCTCTAGCCTGGACACATTTTGGCACCGGTTGCAGCTGGGATGTCAAGAAAACTAAGAGTACACATCTCAGGACCCCAGTACACAGGTATTTGCATAGGTTTCTAACCTAAAGCTTTTTTTCTCGGGGAGAGAGCAATGGAACTATTAGGAAGTCAGAACTCTTCCTATTCGAGATGGCTCGTAGGGGAGTCACTGTGGCGCTTTCCAGATGGTTTGCAACCCATCTTCTCTCAATCGCCACCAAGCCCACAGGAGATATCTTGATTGGGGCTTATGTCACTCATATGGAAGTGAAACTCAATTACTTGAAGCTGGATAACCATCACTTCAACATCATTCCTGCACACCCACGAGATAGGCTGGATGTAGAGTCTTTCATCAAGATGGGAGCAGCTGTCAGAATCATTTTTCAAAACGATATCTTCTACCGCTTCACTGATACTGCTGGAGAGATTATTTGGGAAGATCATGACACGGAGGATTTTAAAGCAGGCCTCCAGGGAGTCCAGCAGAAAAAGAGGGCTAGGATTGAGGAAGCAACTCCAGCCATCGAGCAGGACATTGGACAGTCCTCTGCCTCCACACCGTCTTTAGCACAGCAGGTGGTAGACCTCTTGGCACCACGTGTCGAGCAGCTGCAGACTTCCATGGATGAGAGGTTGGAAAACCTCAAGGACTTCATGGAGTCTCGGATAGACAGTCTTAAGGCTGAAATAGCTAGGCTTCGTGATAGGATGTCTGGCTAGGATATAGGCTAGAGTGTAGCCTAAATTTGTTATGTTTGATCATTTTTGTTGTTTGTTATGTTTATGTAGGAAATCTTAAATTTCCTTTCATAGCTTGTATCCCTTTCTTGATAATATATTTGCTTACTTCAATCTACTTATTCTTTTTGATTGAAGACAAAAGGGGGAGAAAACTAGCAATATATGATAAGGGAAAGTAGTATCAAACTAGCAATAATAAGAATAGTGAATCAAAAAGTGAAACAAACTTTGAATTGATTTAAAAATCTTGATTCAACTTTTCAGATGCAAAGTAGATAATATACTTTAAATATACCCTAAGTATACTTTGCATACACCTTAAGAGCAAGTTACAAATAAAAACATGCCATGATATACCTTACATATACTTTCTATCTTAAAAAGGAATTATGGTATGTATTGGATATACTTCTCATATAACTTGCATATACTTAAAATCTTATTTAATGCTACATCTTTATTTACTATTCTTGCACATTATAATTTTTATCCTAAGTATATTTTGAGGGGGAGACTTCTCAAAATCACATATTGCTAGATTATTTGTCACCATCAAAAAGGGGGAGATTGTTAACCTTGAGGGGTATTTCTGTCATTTTGATGATAATAAATAATATAGCAATATTGTATTTAACATATTTGTTTTTGTAAGTATACAGGACATGAATTAAAATAGCAAGAATGGAGAATTGGAAGAATAAATCCTTGAGAAATAAAAAGCAAGAAGTAGCATGTTCACTGCCGTGACTCTAGGAGTCACCCCCGTGAAGGAAACTAACCGTTACCAAAACCAACATATGAAGTTCACGGCCATGAAGGAAAACCAAACTGTGAAGTAAGCATTTCAGTCACCCCCGTGACTAAAGGTGTCACCCCCGTGAAGAGTCATGTAATTTCAACCAGAGAGCTTCACGACTAGAGTCACCACTTGGGTCACGGCTGGGAAGATGTTCACCATCGTGAATGAAGGTGTCACTCCCGTGAATGATTCATTCAATTTCATCTAGAGAGCTTCACGACCTGAGACACCACTTGTCTCCCGGCTGGGAAGAGTGTCACGCCCACGACTAATTAAAGTCACGCCCATGACTCCATATGTCAAAACATACCAGAGAGCTTCACGACTAAGGTCACCACTTCAGTCACGACTTAGGAAGAACTGTCACCCCCGTGACAGGCATAGTCACGCCCGTGAACAATGAAAGAGAAAAATGTCAGGCGCGATTTTTTGGTTGGTATAACGGCTAGTTTCTTATTTAATGTACCCCAACGGCTATATTCAGCCATGAGAGTATAAATGAAAGTCATTTATGCATTAAGAAATATGAGAATGACAAGAAAAACAAAAGATTAGCATATACTTCAAATCACAAGCTATCTTGTACTTTTATACTTTGAGAACAAATCCATTCTCTGTAAAAATCTTATTGCTCCTCATATTTGAGCAATAAAGATTTATAAGTAGTTCTCTCTGTAATCTTTACTCAAGTGAGCATTGAGTAGTTCTGGGTTAAGAGAAGAACACTTGTAAGGGTTAATTGTGTGAACCTCCAAAACACAAAGTGTAGGTTATTTGTGTGAGCTTGTAAAACACAAAGTATAGGTTGTTTGTGTGAGCCTGTAAAACACAAAGTGTAGGTTGTTTGTGTGAGCCTGTAAAACACAAAGGAATTGGTTGTTGTGTGAGTCATTAAAACACAAGGGTTTTCTGGGTTAGGTGTGAGCCATTGTGAGAAACACCATAGTTGGGAGTGACCTTGTAAAACTCCATTGTAACACTTAATGTGTTAGTGAAACTCCCAATTGCGATTGGGGAGAGGAGTAGGGTTTGTTAATACCCGAACCTCTATAAATCTTTGTGTCTGATTTTCTCTATCCTTTCTAAAATTAACAATTTTATTTCCGCACTTTAAAGTTTAAGTTTTTGAAACTCCAATTCAACCCCCCTTCATGGTCTAATATCTGGGCAACACTAGAGATAGCTTAGCGTGGGTTCTTCTCACACAGGAATTGACGCTGTAGCTAGTAGATAGTGAAGTTGATCAAGAAGAAATTCAAGCCCATATCAGCAGAGCCACAAAAGACATTGTTAGATGGTTGGTTACCTATTATGTTTTTTTAGTTTGACCATGTATATGATTTGTGGTAGACATGTCTCATATATTAATATTGTATAATTAAATAATTATGTAACATAATCGGGTGCCATATGTGTATACAACATAATAAAAAATATATATTGTTCATTAGAACAACTTGCTAAACCAATATAAATAAAAAGTTTAATTCAAACAGATTTATCGAGTTAAGTTTGTGGCATCCTTCTTATATATGTGGGATTATCCCTAATATATAGTTGGGGTGCCACATCAATAACCTTGGTATCCATTAGAACAAAATTAAGGGAGTGTAGTTTCTTGGTATTATAAACATGGTTGTGCCAAACAAAGGATTATGTTATTAAATTAAGAATGGATACTCCACTCTTATAGAAATTTCTAAATCAAGCTACATGATGGATTGGAGCAATAAGATTTATGTTTACAATAAGAGGTAGAAGAGCTAGTATGTAAAATACAAAAGTACTAAATTTAAAGTCGAAGTTGTTAGGCTCAATATATGTGATACAAAAGATATAAACAATGAGGAATATAAATGTCAAAGACACGATGAGAGGTTAAATGAAATGATTATCTTCGAATTAAGATCCTAAATTCACAAGTTGAATAATTGGGATAAAATATCAAAAGTTCTAGAGCAATACAATCTCTACTGCAAGTAGGGGAAAATAGTCAGATAACAGGTAAGATTAAGAGTAAAGAAATAAAGAGGTGACGGTTGATGTGATGATTTGCATCACCCTAACTTGAGTACATCAATAGACCTTAGTTCCATCCACGAATGCATTGATACAATAATCCAAATTAGTTTAACAATAAAGAAGTTAGAGTACGATGTCCTGAATCTAGGACAACAAAACATAAAATCAAACAAAGTATGCATACATATATGTACATATATATACTAGCAAACAATGGTATAAAAGAAAAAAAAAGGTTTATTATTAGCATAACAGAGTAACTAGTTAAGCTTAAGTTGTCACACTAAGGATGAATTGGTTTTAATAGCAAAAGACTATAAACTAGAGTTGTTAAAAGGAGGTTAGTCACATAATTCTCGAAACCTAAGGGATGATTCAAACTAGGGTAGAAGATTTACTAGATTGTTCATCATTATCCTTGTTGTAAAAATAAAGAATTTAAGTTTACAAAGACAACATAATGTAAAGAGAAATACTAATAGAAAATAAGATGGTCCATGTGCTCTAAATGTCTTGTCTAGGTACACTAGACAAAGATATAAAGTTTGATATGGATTTAGATTCGAGTGGAGATAGTTCTAATTCTGCATTGCAAATGTTTATGACTATATTGAAGAGACTGGTAATGCAACTTTAGGAGTTGTTAGAAAAGAAAGACCCGTATATGGAGAGAATATTACCCTATCATTTTAATATATAATAGTTATCGAATTATAATATTTTAACAAGGAAGCATCAAAGTTTTTTGTTTTCTTTATTTTTTTTAATAAATTTGTAATATTACTGGTAACCCATCATTGAGAAAGGACCAATGAGAAATGGGAGACCTGTAAGAGACCGGTGGACATTATGAGCCTAGAGACTTGTAAAAGACTGGTGCAAATTTAAAGTTTAGAGACCTGTAAGAGACTGGTGGACATTAAGAGTCTAAAGGCTTATGAGAGACCGGTGGACATTAAGAATATGGAGACCTGCGAGATACCGATGGACATTGAGAATTTGGAGACTTGTAAGAAACTGGATATTCAAAAGATATGATCACATAAAGAAGACTAGTGATACTTGGTTAACCCGATGGAAGGCCTAAGAATCACCTTATTTGTACCTAACATTGACAGTGGTAGGTATAATGCATTTAATGAATAGCTAGTAGGAATAAGGCTAATGTACAAAACTTAGGTAACAAGAAATAGTTCTAGTCTAATAGAGGCATCATTACAGAACATCAGCTAAGTCTTTATAAGGTAGGCTCCATCAATAGAATTCCAACAATCATTTGATGGACATAAATTGACATGATAAGACCATAGAAAGAAGAAGAATATATAAAAGGAAGACTCTTCCACTAGGTAAAGCATTATTGAAAAACCTCATAACTGAAAACCTTTAGATATTCATTTTTCCTCTCTATTGTTCATCACTAACTTTAGCATCAGAGTGGATGTGTCAGAATAGCTTCAACACACCTCTTTTAATTCCTTTTTGGCTTATAGGACCTGGAGCTTAGAGACTTAGTTATCAATTGGTGTAATGAGCATGACATGGCAGAGGAACAGAGGAATGATAGAGGAAAAAACCTTCAAAACCAAAATCCTAAGAAAACCCCATATTCCACAACTGCTACAAGTACACATTCACCTATGAATTTAAAAGCCAATTTAGATGTAGAAGGTCAAAGTCCTGAAGGACCTACCCAATCAAACTTCCTCACTCTTATGAGGGAGTCAAAAACACAGTGAGTCAAATGTAGGAGATGAAAAGGGAGCTATACGAGCTCAAAAAAATGAGACCCTACAACACTCACTGCACCATCCTCACTTGAGTTGAGCCACACTATGCAGTAAGAAACCTAAATACTAGACCACCCACGCCCATAAAGAAATACACCAAATTTCATCACCCAAGGAAACCTTTATGATGCTGTAAAAAATATGTTAAAAGAATTGCAACCTTAGTCTCTTGACTTTCATTACAACCTTATACACATATCCTTAATAGCATACCATATTATGAGTGAGCCTTATGCAGATATAAATTTACCTCAGTTTTCTACCTACGATGATGCTG
This sequence comes from Triadica sebifera, assembly GCA_023653625.1. NCBI lineage: Eukaryota > Viridiplantae > Streptophyta > Magnoliopsida > Malpighiales > Euphorbiaceae > Triadica > Triadica sebifera. Next base: position 22,207,835 of record CM042907.1, on the reverse strand, counting down.
GTGAATCTAAAAGCCATATATCCTAGTTTCACACAATGACGAGCTTATACACAAACCAAGACTTTATAATATACAAAGTTTTCTCAACTACATTTGTTGGCCTAACACAACAATGGTACTAAGGATAAAAACTAGGAATTTTCCACTCTTTTGAACAACATGCATAAATGTTCAATACACAGTTCATCACTAGTCTCTATATCAGAAAAGTCTCAACAGACCTCCAAAAGATCTACCAGCGAAAGGAAAAAGCAGTCAGGGAGTTTGTAGAAAGATTCAATAGGGAGACAATTATGGTAGATGACTTGGACCATATTGTTGCCATAAGATATTTCACCATGGGAACAACATCAAAGTTGCTCTACAATTTGTTGAATCTAGACAAGCCTAGGATAACATATCCAACGTAAAGAAAACTATAAGAGTGGATGGTGACCTACCTATGCTTAGGGTGCCTAATATGGCACAATTTGCATTAAACCACGTAGGAAGTTTGGCAATAAAAAATCTCAACTATCATCATTAGATGGAAATGATGGTAAAGATCACAATATCATTGAGTGAGACCAGAACGACACAATTGCTATAGAGATCGCCGCACTCAACCTCAATATGAGAAAAGGCATAGTCCCCTCAATGCATCTAGAGGCAATGTCCTGGTGGCCACTAGATAAGTAGGGAAGAAGTTGAAATGGCTATAAATGATGAGCAACAAATATGTAGATAGGAAAGATCATAGAAAATTTGTGATTATCATAAGGACTATGTTCATGAGACTGAATAATGTTGGCTATTAAAGGAAGGGATTGAAAGATTCATTTAGAGTGGAGCCTTGATGTAGTTTGTGGATAAGAAGACTCAACAAGAAGATCAAAGCGACTAAAAGCCCACATCACAAGCAAAGGGAAAAAGGACTTATAGAGAACCTTTTTTAATGATCAATGTCATTATGAGAAGAGTAGATCAGCATTGACCCAAGTCAAAAAAAAAATCTTATAGGACATATGAAATAAGCAATAAAGCTCATCCACCTCCAATCACCTTCTCATTAACATATGGAAATTAGGTCAAAGATGGACATAAAGATGCCCTAGTTATCATCAAGAGAATCCATAATGTCCTTGTAAAGTGCATCTTAGTTGATAATGAAAATGTTATGAATTTGATCATTTTACAGGTATACAAAATGTTGGGAGGATCAACAACAGATCTCTAGTAAATCAAAGTCCATTTAGTTGGTTTTGGAAGTTAGTCTATACCAATGGAATGTTCAACATGGATGAACATCCAGATAGGTGATGATGAAAGGTATCGAGACTTCATTATCAATTTCATTATTGTAGACATTCCCTTTCCATACAATGTAATATTGGGAAGACCTTTCCTCTACAACACATGTGCTAGTACAAATGTCAAATATCTCACCATAAAGATCCCTATTAAAGAAGGTGAGATCATTATAAAAGGCAATCAAAGGGTAGCCAACAAAGCTTGTATGACATGATAAAGAATGTTATTAAAAGCCTCACTATATACATGATGGATTTATAACAAACTAAACAGGAAATAACATAACCACTTGAAGGACATGTCACAGTGGACATTAAAAAAGGAAAGGTATTGAAGATAAGAGCTGAGACCAGTGGAGAACTAAAGGAAAATATCATTTGTGTTTTAAGAGACCATGTGACAGTCTTTGCTTTGTTTCTAAAAAACATAGGTAGATATCAAGATGATTACACATAAGCTCAAGGTAAGAGAGCATTGTAAACTTGTTAAGAAAATGAAGAGGAGACACACACCAGATAGATAAGTGGTTATAGCTTTAGAGGTGGAGAAGTTGCTTAGAGTTGGATTTATCAGGGAAGCATTCCAACTCGATTGGATATCAAATGTGGTCATGGTTAAAAAACCCAATGGAAAGTGGAGGATATGTGTAGACTTCACAAACCTTAATAAAACATTTCCCAAAAAACAGTTACCCCCTACCAAGCATTGACCAACTTGTAAACTCCACAATAGGGTACCAGATGTTCATTTTCATATATGCATATGTAGGGTATCACTAGATCAAGATACTTATTGAAGTCCAATAGAAGACAACATTAATAACAAACATGGGACTATATTGTTATGTAATAATGCCTTTTGGATTGAAGAATGTTGAAGCCACATATCAACACCTTATTAACATATGTTCAAATATCATATAAGGAAAATGGTGAAGGTCTTGGTAGATGACATGATTATGGAAAGAGCTAAATAAGAAGACTATACAAAAGATCTAAAGGAGGCATTCTTTATCCTAAAGAAATTTGGTATGAAACTTGATCCTAAAAATGCATTTTTAGGGTGAAAGCAGGAAAATTCTTAGGTTTCATTCTCTTAGAAAGGTATAGAAGCCAACCCTGAAAACATACAGGTGGTCATCAACATGTATTCTCCCAAAACAATAAAAAAAAGTACAAAAGCTCAATGGGAGAATTACAAAACTGAGGAGATTTATATCCTACTTTGCAAAGCAGTGCCTGCCCTTCTATCAATCCCTAAAGTGTTTGAATAAATTACAATGGAATGATCACTATCAAAGAGCCTTTGAAAAGCTAAAGAATTTCTTTAGTTCTCCACCACTCCTGAGTAGGCCACTTCCCATAGAGACCTTGTTCCTTCACCTTTTAGTAACAAAAGAAACAATGGGTTTGGTCCTCATAGAAGAAGAGAAAGACGAGCAATTCCCAATTTACTACATTAGTTAGGTTCTCAAAGGAGGAAAACTTAGGTACCTATAGTAGGAAAAGCTAGCATATATGCTCTACATAGCAACCAAAAGAACAAGACCATACTTTGAAGGCTTTTAGGCCATAGTCAAAACATATCAACCAACCTCTATGAGAGATTTTGTAAAATTTGGGGACCATGGTTAGGTTTTCTAGTCATGTTTGCAGCTCAAGTATTGGGAGAAATCCTAATCCAATTAGGATTCTATGAGTCAAACACTTTTGACCCATAATTAATTTCTAATCAATTTTCCTTAACTTAGTAGATTATGAGCAGTATCTAGCAACACATCATGACCATCCAATTGATCAGAAAGTCAGTGGTTTAACTTTTAACCCTTCCATAGATAATTACCATGCAATTCAGCTTTTCACCAAACTATACCTCATTTGGTTCAGAGTATGGACTGTGTGTCAACTCCCACTAGACTGACTATATCACATCTAGTCCAAATGATATTAGTTCTTATGCATAAGGCTTATTACTCTATTAGATATGTCCTTAAAGACCTTCTTCAACACACATCCACCTCGACTAAAGACTTCTGAGTAATGATCTCTATAAGAGGCCATAGGCATACTCTCCTTCTATTAAGAGTGGTGAATCCTTTATTGACTACTCAACTACCTTCGAATACCTCATGCAATATCCATTCACCACCCAATGAGCAACCTTTGAGAGGCAATAAGGAATGGAGTCAAAATATAGGATTCTATATCCAAGATAACCTAGAGCATCTCAAGTCTAAGGATACTTGCACCATTTCCATGATGAGACTATCACTGACATTGAATAGATATCCATGTGATTGTCTCATAGTAGTTCATCCAATGTACTTGACTACTTTAGCAAGCATCCATATGTTAACTCTAAATATCTCATATCTTCTGCTTATGAGATCAGCTGTTTGACCCAGTCAATGAGTATAACATGTGCTAGTCTATTCAGATTAACAATGTCTCATCTTGTTAATCCTATGACTAGGGAAAATTTAGGTATAAACACAATTGCATATGATAAGAATCTCATCATCATGATCTCATCATGATTTCCTTCATACTGTGTTACATACCATGGACTTTATTAAATGATTTAAGATCTATATGAATTCATATGCAACAAATATCATTTAATAAAAATGCCTTTTATGAATAATAAATGAGTACATCAAGTGCCTAAGATGATTATAATGCTTGATAATTTAGGCCACAGTCACGGTTGACCGAAATCCAGTGCATCAAACCGATCGGGGTCTAAATTCGGACATGAAAGAAATAAATTAAAATAATAATAAGATGTGAGAGAAATATTTTGGATATTATTAATTGAGAATTTTGAAGTTTGGAATTAAAATTTGGAAAAAAATAGTTTTTCGCTAAACGAAATTAGAAATTGCAGTGTTTTTGACACAAATATTTTAAGAAGGCATAAAAATGGAATATTCTCTCTCTAGGGAAAGAAATATTCTTTTGATTAAAATAAAGTAAGAGTGATTTAAATTAATGGACCAATGGGAAGCAAGATTAGTAATTAATCCTAACCATCCACCTAATCCAACTATAAAATTCAACTTTCGCTTTTTGCCTTTATTCTTCTTCTTCCTCATCTTAATCAACTGATTTCTCTCCCTTTTCTTCTCTTTTTGTCGTGACTTCCTCCTCCTTTTATTCTTCTTTCATTTTATTCAATCAAGCTAAGATTAGATGGAAAAAAATGGGATTAAGGTAAGATCATCAAAGAAATAAAGCTAAGTAAGTAAAACTAAGGAAGAGGAAGGAAGAAAAGAAGAGAAAAAGAGAAAGAACACTTTGGCCATTTTAAAGATCATCAAAGGTGAGTTTAGATTTTTTTATCTTCTCACTTTTCTTCTTCTCTTTTCTTTGATTTTAGGGTTAGTTGCCATTAAAGTTAGTAATTTAGGGTTATTATTATGTTAATGATGATTAAGGGTGCATTAGTGTGATTAGTGCTTGATTAGTGTAAAATTTGTTGTTAGACAAGGAAGTGAACAAATTTTGAACCAAAATCAAAGAGGAAGTAAGGGCAAATAGAAAGCTAGCTAGGAAGAAGATAACAGTGAAGAGAAGTGAATTTTGTGAGGTATGTACATTTGGCAAAAATTCAATGTAGAAAAATGTTGATTTTGATTTTGTGATATTGTGAAATTTTGTATGAATTTGTGATTAAATGATGCCATGAATGTGAAAATAAAAATTAGAATATGAGGTCAATGTATGAAAATGGAAATTGTATGAATTAATTGATGTGCTGAAAAATTCGTCTTATGAATAGTGTCTAGTTTTTTTTTTTATCATAACTTGAGTTCTGGAAATGCTTTTTAAGTGATTCTTATTGGGTGGGAAAGCAAAGACATATGAATTCAACTTTAATTCAGACCATGATACCTGAATATGCTTGGAATTAGGTTAAAAATGGACTCAAAGTTTGTACTAGAAATCTGTCCAGTAAAATACTAGACAAATTGCAGTGAACGTAGATTAGAACACAAATTCATAACTTTTGCTACAAAATTGGGTTTATTATGATTCTAGTTATAATTAAAGATAAGACATGTACTTACATTTTTATAGTTGATCCTTGTCCAAATTCCATCTAAACAAGGATGAAAAATATAGAGAAAAATAAGGCAAAAATTTGTCCAGTAAAATACTGGACAGATTGGAATGAATATTGCTTAGAGGAAAATCCATAAATTTTGCTACAAATTTTGGTTTAATATGATTCGAGTTGAAAATTAAAGATCAGACATGTACCTACATTTTGTTAGTTGATTACTTGTCCAAATGCCATCTAAAAATAGATGAAAAATACAGGGAAACACAAGGAAGAAATGCTATCTAGAATAGGGGAGTTTGCACATATGTGTTGATTGTAGAATTTTGTTATAGAAACATATATAATTTATTTTATTGCAGTTCTAATGATTAAATGAGCAATTACAAGGTTCTAAAATGTTTAATGGGAATTATTACATTTATGTGGAATTTATATTAGTATTACATACATAATTTATATAAATAATAATAAAGGTAACAAATATAATTAAGCCCTATAACATCTTGTCGAGAACTAGAAATTAGGATAAGTTGGTATGCCAATAAAAGGGTAGAAATGTAGACACTAAAAATAATTGTACTGAGATTTAATTTACGTAGACACTAAGAAATAATGCTGAGTTGAAATTACGTAAGGACTAAGAAATAGTGCTGAATTCAAAATTACGTAGGCACCAAAAAGGTGCTGAGTTGTTATTGGAAATGTAGGCATTAAACACCGAGTTATAAAATAATTATATAGGTGTTGAGTATACTACCGGAGAGCAGAAACCCTGTATCCAGTGTTTAGTTCCAGTCTAAGATGTCGTGGGCTATTAAACAAATAGCAAAAAAAATGTGAATTATGAAATTTATATTGTAAATTTTATATTTTGAATTGTTACGCAATTTCAAGCATGCTTAATGAAATGACCGTTAAAATTGATGAATTGTATATTTTTGCATGAGAAAAATAATTTTTGTTGCCCAGATATTAGACCAAGAAGGGGGGTTGAATTGGAGTTTCAAAAAATTAAACTTTAAAGTGCGGAAATAAATAATTAATTTTAGGAGGGATAGAGAAAATCAGACACAAATATTTATAGAGGTTCGAGTGTTAACAAACCCTACTCCTCTCCCCAATCGCAATTGGGAGTTTCACTAACACACTAAGTGTTACAATGGAGTTTTACAAGCTCACTCCCAACTATGGTGTTTCTCACAATGACTCACACCTAACCCAGAAATCCCTTGTGTTTTAATGGCTCACACAATAACCAATTCCTTGCGTTTTGCAGGCTCACACAAACAACCTTCACTTTGTGTTTTTACAGGATCACATAAACAACCTTCACTTTGTGTTTTACAGGCTCACACAAACAACCTTCACTTTGTGTTTTGGAGGCTCACACAACTAACCCTTACAAGTGTTCTACTCTTAACCCAGAAATACCCAAAGCTCACTTGAGTAAAGATTACAGAGAGAACCACTCACAAATCTTAATTGCTCAAATATGAAGAGCAAAAAGATTTTTACAGAGAATAGATTTTGTTCTCAAAGTATGAAAGTACAAATAGCTTGTAATCAGAATTAAATTCAAAGTATATGCTATTCTTTTGTTATTCTCTTCATTCTCTCGTTCTTAATGCATAAATGACTTCCATTTATACTCCCATGGCTGAATATAGCCATTGGGGTGCATTAAATACGAAACTAGCCGTTGTACCAACCAAAAAATCGCGCCTGACATTTTTCTCTTTCATTGTTCACGGGTGTGACTATGCTTGTCACGGGAGTGACAGTTCTTCCCAAGCCGTGACTGAAGTGGTGACCTTGGTCGTGAAGCTCTCTGCAATGTTTTGACATATAGAGTCACAGGCGTGACATACTCATTCACGGGCATGACAATCTTCCCAGCCGTGATCCAAGTGGTGACTCTAGTCGTGAAGCTCTCTGGATGAAATTGCATGAATCTTCACGGGGGTGACACCTTTATTCACGGGGGTGACTGAAATGCCCACTTCACGGTTTGTTTTTCCTTCATGGTCGTGAACTTCAAAAGTTGGTTTTGGTAACGGTTAGCTTCTTTCACGAGAGTGACTCATAGAGTCACGGTAGTGAACATGTTACTTCTTGAATTTTGTCTGTCAAGGATTATTCTTCCAATTCTCCATTCTTGCTATTTTAATCCATGTCCTGTATAATAGACTTAGAAGACAAATATGTTAAATGCAATATTACTATTTTATTTGTTATCATTAAAATGACGGAAATACCCCTTAAGGTTTAACAATTTTAATACTATGTGAATATTTGGCATGCTTAGTAAGTTGATTGTAGTTTTAAAGGTTTATTTTGGAAATATTTATATAATTATTGGATTTTTCCAAACGTACCACTAAACTAGTAGCTTAGCGTGTGTGTTTCAAGCGCAGATAAATAGACGTAGCTGTTACGTTAGAGCCATCGAAGATAAGGGGAACTCTAAGATTAGATTACAACAGTCTTTTTTCTTTTTGTATGTTTTGTAAATTATTTTGTAAAAATTAAATTTAAGAATTTCTTTTGATGTAAAATTGTGGCATGTAATATTTATAAGGAATGAATTTGGTAATTTTATATATCTAGTATTATTTGTAAAAATATTTCTAAATATTATAGTTTAATTGAATAAATTTTTTTAAATCAAATTATTCACATAAGGAGTTGCATATTTTAAATAAAAAAAATATATGGTGATAAATATTCTGCTAATAATAAACTCGAAAATTGAAATAGAAAAATATATATACAATAAATTAAGCGTATTTTTAAAACAAATGAGCTTAGTAGCACTTCCATATCCTATTAACGATTAATAGGGTAAGGGAGCGCTACAATGATTGCCTTTAGGGCTCCTCTCTAACAACCCTTTCATATAAATAGGTGCCATCCCAAATATGTGGAGGAATACTACAATGTTGCATAAAAAATCTACTAAATTTATAATCCACTTTGCTCCATTGCCATGATGACTTAATTTAAAACATAAAGAAAGGAAAATTGCTTGAAATGGAATTTCAAATCTCAAAATAATGGAATTGAGGCTAACAATTGCCTAGGAGTTTACAAAATAAAATGACTAGTTATAAGATTACATGTCCTTACAAGAATTTTAAAAGCATGTACACATGTAACTAATCTAATCCTAAAACAAAAAGAATGAAAAGTAGTATATAACCAACCCTCACAGTTTTGTCCTTTGCTCTTCCTCCCTCTCTCGAGAGGGAAAGAGATTGAATAAGGCTTGTGAGGTGTCTTTGAAGCTTTTTTATTATTGAAGTTCGTACATAACCACATCCATAACATATTTGATTTAAGTTACTAAATCTATGATTGTTGTTATGATTTAATGTATGAATTTATAAAAGGTTGCATGTCGTAGTATGAAATGATGCATTAATGGGTTTAAGTATGCCATAAAAGTAAAGTAATGTATTTAATGCTAGTTTGGTTTGTGTTAAATGGATTTTGATATGTTGAATGATTAATGATGTGCTTAGAATGGAAAACTATACTTATAAACAATGATTCCTACAAATTATTGCATATTGATGTGAAAATATATTGAGAGATGTTTATGGCATAATTATGGGATTTAATTTACTCTTTTGCATGTGTTTTAATTAGTGGCAAGTTAAATCATAGATTTCATGCTTGAATGAGTGAATTGGTAAACCTTAGGATTTTGCATACGGAATGGCACATGGCATGTTTGAAGCATAATCTGTTGAAATTCTAAGTTTCAAAGCAGTGAAATAACTGGTTCATGGGCATGAAACATGTCTTGCTAGTGGGCAAATTCATTCACAGAATGAGTGATTCATAGGCATGAAGAGTCTTTCACAGCATTGAATCACTGGTATGCTGATTTTGAAAGATCATTCACAAAAGGTGTCATGGCTTAGGTCATAGACAAATAAGTCGTGAATAAGGGATTCACAGGCTTGCAAAGGTCTTTTGACGACCATGAATCACCTATATGTTGATTTTTTATTTATTTTTGGTTGAATGAATCATGGTTGATTTTAATGTATATGGAACACATTCGTTGTTTATTTGTAAAGAGAATAAATTGTGATTATATACATATATAATGGGTGAATGATTTGAGAATAGTGATGTTCAATAAGAAAATGTGAAATTAATTATGCCAAACACTCTAACTAGGACTAAAGTTTGGATAAATGACATACCATTAAGGGAATTGGTATCAGAAGACCTAGGTTGGCCAATGCAGAGATGAGATTTATATTTAGGGGTTAAAGCTCAGGTGAGCTTCCCTAGAGACGATAAGTATGCATACTCTTATTTGCTTAAGCAGGTGTCTTGAATGGCTCAGGTGAAAGCTAGAGATCTTTTATACCTATATCAATTTTAGTTTGATTTAGAGTTATTGGGCAACATTGGTTAAATAATTTATCTTTCATATGCAATTTGGAGTAGAGGATAGTGTTGAAAAGAGAAGACAACTTCGTCACCAATAATGGTTCCTTTCATATAATAACAATTACGAGCAACATTAAAATAAGGATTTCCTAGTGGTTCCACCTCTCCCTACTCAACATTCATCAAAAAGGGATTTTCCTAACCTAAACTAGATTAACCATACCTAACCTCAAACCCATGAAAAAGAAACAATAAATTGAAGATTAAGAGAGAGGAAATGAGCTACTTACTTTATACGATAATCTATGGTGCCTAGGGTCTTAAAATTCCAGCTCCCATCTCCACTCTTCCTCCTCTTCTAGCACTTAGAAATTTTCTATTCTTTTTATTTTCTCACAAGATTAATTGTTCTCATTTAGCTTTTGGTAGGTTTTGAGGGAAGGGATGGGTGGAATGGTGTCTGGTCTCTAGAAGGGGTGGAGGGATTAGGGTTTGTTCTGGCCAAAAATTAAAAAAACAATGAAGGGTACTTTTCTTAAATACTTCATGATTGACCATAGTGCTCATCATTCACAGGCGTGAATCACTTGCTATGTTTTCTCTCTCTTATCTCCCGTGATTCACAGTCATGACTCATCATTCACAGGCATGAATCACCTGCAAACCCATTTTTCTGTTATTTCTTATTTGTTTTAACTCTAAAGCATTAACTCCCTATGCCCACTTATTTGTTAAATATCAACCACATTAACATTTTAACATCTATTGTAACACCACATCTTATGCATTTTAGTATAACCTATCCAAATATCAAGTAATCATACATGGCGTACTGGAAAGGTAAAATACCCTGTTAACAATAGTAGTAAAATTTTTTTTCATATCCTGTAATATAATTCCAAGACTTTGCAAGTCTCATATCCTATAATTTCATTCAATGACTTGCAAGTCTCATATCCTGTAATATTATTCACTGACTTTAAAAAGTTAACACTGAGGTTTTCACTACAATATAATATATCACATATATCAAAACATAAACTTTACACATAAGTATTTTCGAGTTTATTTCATTTATACATATTTAGACTCATTCCAAAATGACTATACATATTCAAGCACGTAAATACAAAAACACATATGACATATTTTCATGCTTGTGTGGAATGCAAGGAGAGAGAGAGTGATGCGGCTCGGCCAGTGACCTGTACTCCATATCTTTTATACGCTACTCAAAATGAGCTATCACTTTTATTTACCTGAAAAATGATGCAAATTGATGAGTTGCAGCTCAGTGAGAATAACCATCCAATGATCTCTAAAGTACCAAACAACTCATAGTCATAAATCATAATTCCAATATATACCATGTATTCCATTCCATTCATCAGTCAATAACATATAAATATAGATAAAATCAAGTATTCAATAATTGTTATTTACTTATGCTTTTCTTGTACATTTTATTTTGTTGTGACCAGATTAAACGAACATTGCCCCGGGTTTCCATGTGAACATTTGCATTTGCATTTGCTAGCTAGCTTGATCATTTGTTTCATTTGCACATTTGTTGGGCCATAGGCCTCTTCTTTTGCTTTGCACATTTGTTGGGCCATAGACCTCTTCTTTTGCTTTGCAATGTCGATTAACTAGTCACAATGCCTTTTTAGCCTATATGCATATGCACTTGTATTTAAGCATTCATCAACCATTGCATCTTTATCATATACAACATACATATATTCCATATATACCTCATATGTCAAGCATATACCTTGCATATACTATACATATACCATGTGTATATATCACATTTGTCAAACATATACCTCAAATATACCACACGTATACCATTTATATGTACCACAATATCACAAATTATCCATCATTACATTATCAAGGACGAATCATGACAATCACATGAATTACATAGCAAGCAACATTCATTTGCACTAAAGAATTCAATCGATAATTAGACTCACCGTTCTCCTTTGATTCCGACCCCTAACTTATTGTCTATCCACTCCTTGTGGTTCTCCAATATGTTGCGAGCCTAATATGAAAACATAATCGATTAACTCATGATTAGAGAGACTTAATGTGGCTTAAACAAATTAATATGCATTGTTCATGTCAATAGTTAAGATTTTTCCTATGAGGCAGTGTGACCTTATGGGACTCTTTAGCCTATAACATTTTCTATAATTGACCAATTACACTGATTCTTGTTCCTAATTAACAATAACACATATATATAGTACATATTCAAATTTTAGACCAATTGGATCATTGTATAATATTTGGTGGAATTTCTAAGAGTGTTCTATTTTCTGCCTTGTTTTCTTCCTTTAGGCAGTTTCAGGATACTCATTTGGGTTCATCATAACTTACACTCTATAAGTAATATTTTAATGAAACTTTACAGACACTTATATGGGTTCATATGGAACATGTTTCATGTTTACAACGTTTACCAATTATGTCTCTAAGGTCTTCTAATTATACCAAACATATTACTGTTCCAGAATAGAATTGGTTTCTGGACCAGTATGACTTCCAAAGGCCATAACTTAGTTTATAGATAACAAATTAAGCTAAAATTAGTACCCAATTTTATCTAAGACATATAAATATAACTTTTATGTTTTGATAATTTACATAATTTAGCTGTAACAAGCTCAAATTATCCAACTAATTTACTAGATCTGCCCAGGGCACTCAGTAGGCAGTTCAAACCATGGAACAGTCATGGTTCCATTCACCATAACTCACCATTTATAAGACCTATGAACCTGAAATTTGGTATACAGATAAAAAACACATGTATCTACAACTTTTATGTTTTGAGAGACTTCAAATAAGGGCTTTAACATATTCGATATCAAACCACACAGTAGCTAACTTGGTTAGGGTTTACACCCTGACCAGTTTCAGTACGAAGAGCATATCTCTCTCTATACATAACATCTTGCACAAATGTTTACATATCCACAAATATAAGATATAAAGGAACAATGTTTGTTTTTTACACATTTCCAGAATCAATTTCTATTAATATCAAAATCGGGGTGCAATTCAGTGCCTAATATTGAACCTAAGCAACTCAAATCAACCTTATAGCAATAAGAATTGATTACTTACCAAGAACAACCTTGAAAGGGATCAATTAGATTCAAAAACTAGGTGAAACAAGGAATAATTTAAGTCTTAAATGGAGGAAATTGAAGAAGAAGTCGGGCTGGAGTGAGGAGGCAGAAATGGGGAAAGATATATGAAGATAAAGCCAACTTGTTTTTTGTCATTTTGTCATTTTCTCTTCTCATTTCTCATTTATCTTCTCTTCTATTTCTCTTTTGTATCATTTTCATTTTATTTTGTCTATATTATTATTATTATTATTTACATAGATTTATAATTCCACAAATTCACAAAATAATACAGCTTAATCATTTGACCCCATTTAACTAAATTAGCAATGTAAATGTTCACTAATCTTAATCTAATCATTTTTCTTACTTTAATTTAGACACCTTATTCATTTCATTTCTAATATTTTGTTATCCTCATTTAGGTTATAATTACACATGTGCGACTCGATACAAGTGCCAAATACTAGGACACATAGCTAGTGCATGCCATGAACTTGTTCCTATAGAAATACGTATGAAATGCATGTGTTCAATTGAATTGTATGCAAGATGCTTATGTTCGATGAAATGCATATGGGGAAGGTCAAGGATGCTACATCTATACCCTATTTATAGGCTTAACAATTCTTCCTCCTTAAGAAAATTTCATCCTGAAAATTTTTACCTGATTGTCCAGCTGAAAACAACTGTGGATATTGAGTTTGGATGATTTCTTCACTCTTCTAAGTGCCTTTTTTCATTATGTGGTTCCTCTAAAGCTTTTTTACCAATGACAATCTTTTATTTCTCAATTCTTTCACTTATTGTGCTAAACTTTCCATCGCGTTTCCTCAAAAGTCAAGTTAGGTCGCACTTCAATGGATTCCTATACCTCTAAAGCATTAAGACAAGAAAAATATTGTGAATCTTTGCCAACTTTGAATGTAAGGCAAGCTTATATGCAATTGGCTTAAACCTCTTTAGGATCTCATACGATCCAGTATACTGATGACTTAACTTTCCTCTCTTGCCAAAGCGAAGAACTTTCTTCCATGGAGATACCTTAAGGAAAAATTTGTCATTCATATAGTACTCAATGTCTCTTATCTTTAAGTCTGCATAAGACTTTTGCCGGTTCGATGTAGTTTTCAACCTATCATTGATAATTTTGACATTTTCTTTTGTGTCTTCCACTAACTTGAGTCCCACAAGTTTCTTTTTGCTGAGCTTCATCCAATAGAGAGTTATACAATGCTTCTTACCATAAAGTGCCTTGTATGGCGCCACGCCAATGCTGTACTAGTAACTATTATTGTAAGCAAACTCCTAAGGGGAAAATACTTCTCCCAACTTCCCTCAAACTCAATAACATAGCACCTCATCATGGCCCCTAGAATCTGAATGACTCTCTATTATTGCCCATCTATTTGAGGATGGAATGTTGTGCTAAAAATAATTCTAGTACCCAAAGCCTTTTGTAGACTACCCTAAAACTGCGATGTAAACCTGGGATTCATATTTGATATGATAGAAAGGGAACCTTGTGCAATCTAACTACCTCACTCACATACAATTCTACTAACTTGTTTAAAAAATAATCTCTCCTGATGGGTAGAAAGTGAGTCGATTTGATTAAATGGTGCATAATAATATGCTATGCATCATGTTTTCTAGGAGTTAAAGGAAGCTCAATCACAAAGTTCATGGTAATCCTCTCCCATTTCCTCTCCAGAATGGTAGTTGGTTGTATGAAACCCGAGAGTACTTGATGCTCAGCCTTAACTTTCAAATAGGTTAGGTATGTATTGAATTCTATAATGTCATTCTTCATTCCTGACTTGAAACACATTTCCCTTAAATCCTGATTCATTTTTGTTGAACCTTGAGGGGTATTTCCGTTATTTTGATGCTAACAAATAAAATAGCAATAATGTATTAACATACTTGTTTTCTAAGTTCCTTGAACAGGGTATGGAACAAGATAGCAAGAATGGAGAATGGAAGACTAACCTTAAAAAAGACAAAAAATGAAGAAATAACATGTTTACGCCCGTGACATTATATGTCACGCCCGTGATGAAGCTTATCGCCAACTTTCCAACATTTAAAGTTCACCACCATGAAGAATGATAGCAACCATGAATGATCATATCAGTCACGACCGTGAAAGAAAGTCACACTCGTGAGAAGACATGACTAATTCCTCTAGAGAGCTTTACGGCCAGATTCACTACTTGGACCACAGCTAGGAAGGATGTTCACACCTGTGAATATATAATGTGATGCCCATAATCAAACACTTGAAATCCTTTCAGAATGCTTCACGGCCAAAGTCACCACTCAAGTCACGGCTTCGAAGAACAGTCACGACCGTGACACTCATACTCACGACAGTGAAAGAGGAAAGAGAAACATGTTAGGCGCAAAAATAAGAGTTGGTGCAACAGCTATTTCCATATTAAGTGCAACCAAACGGCTATAATTCACCATGAAAGTATAAATGCAAGTCATTTATGAATCCAGAACAAGAAAATAGCTAATAGTTCAGATCAAAATCTTGTTGTAAGCCATTTGTGCATTTAATACTTTCCAAACAAACATTTATTCTCTGTAAAATCCTTTTTTCTCATTATTCTCTGAGCATTATAGATTTGTAAGTATTTCTCTTTGTAATCTACTACTCAAGTGAGTTAGGGTACTTTGGGTTAAGAGTAGAACATTTGTAAGGGTTATTTGTGTGAGCCTTTAAAATATAAGGAATTGGTTTATTGTGTGAGCCATTAAAAGACAATGGATTTCTAGGTTAGGTGTGATCCATTGTTAGAAACACCATAGTTGGGAGTGAGTTTGCAAAACTCCATTGTAACACTTAGTGTGTTATTGAAACTCCCAATTGAGATTGGGGAGAGGAGTAGGGTTTGTTAACACCCAAACCTCTATAAAATTCCTATGTGATTTCTTCCTATCTCTACTAAACTTAACTTTTTCTTTCCGCACTTAAAAGTTAAATTTTTAATATCCAATTCAACCCCCTTCTTGGTTTAATATCTGGGCAACAATTGGTATCAGAGCTAAGTCTAGCATTGAAGCCTAAACAACCCTAGCAAAGATCAAGATATGGCCAATGAAGGATTCCGAAGTCTCAAACATTACTTTGATGGAGCAAATTATGCTCATTGGAAGTTTCGGATGGAGACATATCTAGATAGTGAAGGAATTGAAGTCTAGGATAGTGTTTGGAAAGAATGGACACCACTAACTAGAAGAGGAGTTGATGGTGAAGAAGAAATCTTGTCAAAAGATGATTGGACAGAGCCTCAAAGAAGAGCAAAGTTCAAAAACAAGAAGGCAATGACAATTCTCTCAAACTCATTATCCATTGAAGAATGTGGTAGAATACAACACTGCCCAACTGCTTACAACATATGGAAAACATTGGAAAACTATCATGAAGGAACAAAGCAAGTTAAATCCAAGAAGATTCAACTTCTTACTTTAGAGTATGAGCTCTTCAAGATGAAATCCAATGAGTCAATTACTGACAAGACCAACCATCTTCTAGCCATCATAAATGGCATGAGAAAACTTAGGAAACACCGTAGCTTGGAAGATGTTAATAACAAAATCCTGAGAAGTCTTCCTCTTAAAGATAACGGTTTAAGAGTTGCCTGTATAGAAGAGGCTAATGAAGACATGAGCATCATGAATACTAATGTGCTTATTGGCATACTTCTTACACATGAAATGACCGTGAAAAGAGATAGAGAGCTTGAAGCTAAGCCAAAAAAAAGAAAGCCTCTAGCACTAAAAGCCTCTACTTCAAAATCTCAAGAGGAAGTTGAAGATGATGAAGAAAAGAGTGATGATGCAAAGAAGGACATTGCTATGCTCCCAATAAGGCTGAAAAGAATTATTGAGAAGAAAATGAGCAACTCAAGAAACTTCAGGCAAAGAAACCTCAAACAGACTTTTGATGATGCACATAGAAGTAAAGAGGTGGTAAAGTGCTATGAATGTGGGAAGAAAGGGCATATTAAACTAGAATGTGCAAGGCTCAAGAAGCACAAGAGCAAATACCAAAGAGACAATAGGGAGAAAGGTCACAAAGCCACATGGGATGACGAAAGCTCTTCAAGTGAAAAAGATGATAATGAAAGTGAAGAGGTCAACCTATGCTTGATAGCTATAGAGGATCACGTCTCGGATAAGGTAGGATCACTTCACTCATACTCTTTCAATAATGATAGTAGTGACAATGATAGCAATAGTGAAAATGATGATGAGCAAAGCCTAATAGAAGTATTGAATCTAGAACTAGAGAAATATAGAAGTAAATTCAATACTTATAGGAATAATGTTTCTAATTTGAAAATCAAAATAGATGTTTTAGAAAAGGAGAACTTTAAGCTTAAATCATCTAATGAATCTCTTCAAAAGTCATTAGATGAATACTCTTCAAGACCCTTAACCAAATCCTTGCTTAAAGAAAACAATACTTTGAAAAATGAAGTTGAGGAACTTAGAAACTCCATTTCAAAATTTCACAAGGGAAATAAGAGTTTAGATACTCTCATTGTGTCTCAAAGACCACCCTTAATCAGACATGGTCTAGGATTTAAGGGTACATCATCATCTTCTCACAAGACTACTTTTGTTAAGTCAAGTGAACCTCACATCTCCACATTTGCTGTAACAGCCCCAAGGGCTAACTACACAAAATACACTAAATCTTCTATACATAAGAGGGATGATCAAGGATCGATAAACCTAAGAAAGAAACCTTAAAAGGCTAATCATACCTTTATGTATAAAAAGCATGCATCTAGAAAAGCACCAATTCATCATGATTGTGCATGCCATTGCTCTCAAACTCAGTCTAATAGAAATATGGCATTCAAAAGCATAGTAAGACTAAAAAGCATTTTTAGACCTAAACAATGTAATTATTGTATGAAATTTGGTCACATAAATAAATATTGCTGGATAAGGAGGCTCATTGGGAACCTTCATGTGTTAACCCCCAAGGACCCAAGCTCATTTGGGTACCTAAAAATCATACTTGAATTGTGATTCTATAGGTATGCCTCAAGTCCACAATAAACAAAAAAGCTTGGCTAGTAGACAGTGGATGCTCAAGGCATATGACAGGAGACAAAGAACTTTTCAATGAAACCAAAGTATTGATGGAGGTAAAGTTACCTTTGGAAACAATTCTAAGGGTAAGGTAATTGGCATTGGCTCTATTGGTATTGATGGTACTAATTTCATTAAAGATGTCTTGCTTGTTGATGGCTTGAAACATATGTTGTTAAGTGTAAGTCAATTATGTGATAAAGGAAACAAAGTAATCTTTACTTCCAATGAATGTCTTATAACCTCTATTAATGGCCAAGAGATATATAAAGGAAATAGAGATGTCAATACCTACATAATAGACATACACAAAATATCTAACCATTCCTCTAAGTGTCTTGTGACTTCTAGTGATGAATCTTGGTTATGGCATAGAAGGTTTGGTCATGCAAGCATGGATTTAATTCACAGCCTCAGCATAGAGAGCTGGTAAAAGGACTGCCAAAAGTCAAATTTGGAAAAGACAAGACGTGAACCTTGCCAAAGAGGAAAACAACACAAGTCATCCTTCAATTCCAAAAACATTATAAGTACCTCAAAACCTCTACAACTCCTGCATCTAGATTTATTTGAACCTACTAGAATTGCAAGCTTAGGAGGTAAACACTATGTTTTTGTCATCGTAGATGATTACTCTAGATTTACTTGGGTAATTTTCTTAGCTTAAAAGAGTGATGCCTATGAAACTTTCATAAATTTTGCTAAAAGAGTTCAAAATGAAAAAGGATATTGTATTTCAAAAATAAGAAGTGACCATGGAAAACAATTTGAAAATGAAAAGTTTGAAAGCTTTTGTCTTGAACATGACATTTCATAGAATTTTTCATCTCCTAGGACACCTCAACAAAATGGGGTAGTTGAAAGGAAAAATCGAACTTTAATTGAAATGGCTCAAACAATGCTCAATGAGTATGGTTTACCAATTTACTTATGGGCTGAAGCCACAAATACTGAATGTTATATTTCAAATTGAGTTTTCAAAAGACCTCTCTTAAACAAAACTTCATTTGAGCTATGGAATGGAAGAAAACCTTTGATATCATACTTTAGAGTATTTGGATGCAAGTGCTTCATATTGAATACTTGGAAAATTTGCCTCTAAATTTGATGAGGGTATCTTTTTCGGATACTCTACAACTAACAAAGCATATATAGTATTTTATAAAAAGTCATTAACTGTTGAAGAATCTATGCATGTTGTTTTTGATGAATTTAGTAGACTTGATCTTGTAAAAGATAGTGTTATTGACCATGTTGTAGGTACCCTGGAACGACTTGATCTTGAAAATGAAAGAGAAGAAAATGATCAAGAAGATTCACATCAAGATGATTCTCTACCTCCAGCTCAAGAGGAAAACAGGGAAGAGCTCCCAAAGGAATGGAGATTAACAAAGGATCACCCCAAAGAGCAAATCATTGGTGATCCTACAAGGGGAGTAAGTAATAGATCTCATTTGAAACATTTAGTTTTTGACCTTGGTTTTGTTTCTCAAATTGAGCCTAAAAATATTGATGAGGCTCTTAATGATGAAAGTTGGGTGATGGCCATGTAAGAGGAACTCAACCAATTTGAGAGAAGTAAGGTATGAACCTTAGTATCTAGACCTAAGGAGCATCAAATCATAGGAAGCAAATGGGTATTTAGAAATAAACTAGATGAACAAGGTTCAATAACTAGGAATAAGGCTAGGTTGGTTGCAAAATGATATAATCAGGAAGAAGGAATAGATTATAATGAGACCTATGCTCCTGTACCTAGATTAGAAGCCATAAGAATACTTTTAGCATATGCATCCACATGAATTTCAAACTCTTTCAAATGGATGTAAAAAGTGCCTTTCTAAATGGCTTTACAGAAGAAGAAGTTTATGTAGAACAACCACTAGGTTTTGAAAGCTATGATTTGCCCAACCATGTATTTAAACTTTCAAAAGCTTTATATGGTTTGAAACAAGCCCTAAGAGCTTAGTGTGAAAGACTAAATTCTTTTCTCTTAGAAAATAATTTTACAAAGGGGAACATTGACACTACATTATTCATTAAAAAGCATAAGCATTATACTCTAATTGTTCAAATTTATGTTGATGATATCATATTTGGTTCTACTAATGAATTGCTTTGTCAAAAATTTGCTAAGTGTATGACTAGGGAATTTGAAATGAGCATGATGGGTGAGCTAAAATTCTTCCTTGGTCTACAAACAAAACAAGGCAATAAGGGTATATTTATCAACCAATCCAAATATGCCAAAGAGTTACTTTAGAAATTTGGAATGGAAGGATGCAAGAATGCCAAGACTCCAATGAGCACATCAACAAAATTGGACAAGGATGAAAAGGGTAAGAGCATTCATGAAAAGATCTATAGAGGTGTGATCGGATTATTTTTATATCTTATTGCCTCTAGACCCGACATAATGTATAGTGTATGCTTATGTGCTCACTTTCAATCATGTCCTAAAGAGTCTCATTGAAATGTAGTAAAAAGAATTTTAAAATATTTACATGGCTCATTGCATCTAGGTTTATGGTATCCTAGAAATTCATCCTTTCACATTGTAGGATATTCAGATGCTGATTACGCTGGAAGTCTTTTAGATAGAAAAATTACTTCAGGTACTTGTCACTTTATTGGAGAATGCTTAGTTTCTTGGTGTAGCAAGAACAAGTTTCAGTTGCTCTTTCTACCGCTGAAGCGGAGTATGTGGCAGCAGGATGTTGTTGTACACAAATTCTTTGGATGAAACAACTTAAGGAATATGGTCATAGTATGGACCATGTACCTATTAGATGTGACAATACTAGTGCTATAAATCTATCTAAGAATCCCATTCATCACTCTAGAAGTAAGCATATTGATATAAGACATCATTTTATTAAAGATCATGTTCAATAAGGAGATATTATTTTGGAATTTATAAGCACAGACAATCAATTGGCAGATATCTTCACTAAGTCTCTAAATGAGGAAAGATTTAATTTCATAAGAAGAGAGCTTGGTATGATTGATGGATTAACTTTATGATTGCCAAAATTGTTGAACATTGATTGATAATCTTGTATTTTTTGTCTCATCTTGTTAGATATGATGTAGCTAATTTCATAGAAATATATGTCATAGGGGATAGAAGCTCCTTAGAAATGCTTTAGTCTTCTTTTAGACTTAATTTTATTTGATGAGTATTTTAGTCAATTCACGCCCGTGACAGATATTCACGGTCGTGATCAAAATCGCTAAAAGCTCCAGTAGCTTTCACGACTTGCTTCATGACATGCTTTATAGCTGAAGGTTGTGAATACTATGTTTCACGCCCATAACCTTTTTCTATCACCCCCGTGAAACCCTTTGTGCACGCCCGTGAACATTTCCACCAGAAACTTACTTCTGCATTCACGCTTTGTGTCTTCACGCCCGTGACTCGTTTGTCACCACCGTGATAGTTCATCATTCATGTCCGTTACCTTTAATTTTAACGAAACTCTGTCACCAAACTCTGTTGTTATTTCTCTCATTTTAAACTCTCTAACTTCTCTTAACTTCTCTCATTTATCACCCTTGAATACATTTTTAAGATTTCGGCCCCCTAGCAACTCATTCCATCTATTAATATCTTCAAAAACTTTCTCCATCATCAGAAATTAAAAAACTTTCTCCAAAATTTCCATCAGATATTTCACTCTTCAAAAGTATATTTCTCAATCAAAAATGGAAACCAACTCCTCCAAAGGTACCAGAAAGAAGTCTCATGCTCCAAGAAGGTACACGGACTACCTTCTAAACATTATTTCGGGGCACTGTCATCCAAGATACTCGGTTTTCAAGAAAAGACCACTCATTTCCTCTCGATCATTTGAGTGGCAAACTATCAGAACACTTGGACTCGAGACAAGCATGATGGAACAACTCTAGGCTTGTCATCTGAAAGATTTCGTTAATATTCATCAACCGACACTGAGGGAACCAACTCTAGAGTTTCTGAGCACCCTGCAAGTCTCTCCTATCGGCACAGTGAAATTCCAACTTTGCAAACATCTGAACACCCTCTCCGCCACAGAGTTTGGTGACATGTTCAACCTTCCCTCTGACAGTATCCTGAATGAGAGTGAAGTGGAGTTCTATGCTACTCAGGCATGGACTCACTTCGGGCTTGACTACAGCTGGGACATCAAAAAGAAGAAAAGCACCCACCTTTGATCCCCAGTGCATAAGTACTTGTATAGGTTTCTAACCTATATCATTTTTGCCATAGGAGACAATAATGAATCGATTAGGAAGTCCGAGCTCTTTCTCCTGGAGATGGACCAAAGAGGCCTAATAGTGGCTTTATCTCGATGGTTTGCAAACCACCTTCTATCAATTGCCACCAAGCCCTCCGGAGACATTCTGATTGGTGGGTACGTGACTCACCTTGCTATCAAGATGGGATATTTAAAGCTAGAGGAGCACCACTTCAACCTTGTACCAGCACATCCTCGAGACTGACTAGATGTCGAGTCCTTTATCAAAATGGGAGTGGTTGTTCGTATAGTACATGAGAACAACATCTTCTACCGCTTCACCAACACTACTGGTGAGATTATTTTGGAGGACAATGACTCAGATGACTTCAAAGCTGGCCTTCAAGGAATCCAGCAGAGGAAGAGAGTTTGAGTTGAGATGACGCCTCTAGAGGTTGAGCAGGAAATTGGACAATCCTCTGCCTCCACACTAAACTTGGCTCAGCAAGTGGTTGATCTCTTGGCACCACGGTTTGAGCAATTGCAGGCTTCAATGGATGAGAGGTTAGAGAACCTCAAGGATTTCATGGTGTCTCGCATAGAGAGCCTCTAGGCGGAAGTAGCTCGCCTTAGAGATGGGATGTCCGGCTCAAAATCTAGCTAGACTAGATGTTAGCTATGTTATTTTTTAGCTTGTTTGATTTAGGACTTTCAATTCATTTTCAAATCTTTGTATTTGTCTTTTTATATTAATATAATTGCTTTTGTTTTCCATTATGATTTATCTTTTTGTTATTCTTTTTGTTGATGACAAAAGGGGGAGAACCTAGCAATATATTATATTTAAAGTTAAATGCAATACTTATTTTGAGTAAAATGAATATGCAAGTATGCAAATGAGTTGATATACGTTAAATATACCTTAAGTATAGTTTGCATATATCTTAATGCAAGTTACATGAATGAATATGCACTTGATATAATTTAATTATACCTTAAATATACTTTGCATATACTTAACATGTCTTAAGTAAAAATTTGGTATACATTGGATATACCTTGCATATAACTTGCGTATACCTAAAACTAGGAAGCATATTTTGATGTTACACTTCATCATTCTTTACAATTCTTGCACTTTAGTAATTTTTTATCTTAAGCATCTTTTGAGGGGGAGACTTCTCAAAAGCACATATTGCTAGATTATTTGTCACCATCAAAAAAGGGGAGATTGTTGAACCTTGAGGGGTATTTTTGTCATTTTGATGCTAACAAATAAAATAGCAATAATGTATTTAACATACTTGTTTTCTAAGTTCATTGAACAGGATATGGAACAAGATAGCAAAAATGAAGAATGGAAGACTAACCTTAAAAAAGACAAAAAATGAAGAAATAGCATGTTCACGCCCATGACATTATATGTCACGCTCATGGTGAAGCTTAGCGCTAACTATCTAACATTTAAAGTTCACGGCCATAAAGAATGTTAGCAACCATGAATGATCATATCAGTCACGACTGTGAAAGAAAGTCATGACCGTGAGAAGACATGACTAATTCCTCCAGAGAGCTTCACGGCCAGAGTCACTACTTAGACCACGGCTAGGAAGAATGTTCATGCCCGTGATCAAACACTTCAAATTCTTCCAGAATGCTTCACGGCCAAAGTCACCACTCAAGTCACGGGTTTGGAAGAACAGTCACGACCGTGACACTCATACTCACAACCGTGAAAGAGGAAAGAGAAACATATCAGACGCAAAAATATGAGTTGGTGCAACGACTATTTCCATTTTAAATGCAACCTCACGACTATAATTCACCATGGAACTATAAATGCAAGTCATTTATGAATCTATAACAAGAGAATAGCTAATACTTCAGATCAAAATCTTGTTGTAAGCCATTTGTGCATTTAATACTTTCAAAACAAATATTTATTCTCTGTAAAAATCTTTTTTCTTATTATTCTCTGAGCATTATAGATTTGTAAGTGTTTCTCTTTGTAATCTACTACTCAAGTGAGTTTGGGTACTTTGGGTTAAGAGTAGAACACTTGTAAGAGTTATTTGTGTGAGCCTTTAAAACACAAGGAATTGGTTTATTGTGTAAGTCATTAAAACACAAGGGATTTATGGGTTAGGTGTGATCCATTGTTAGAAACACCATAGCTGGGAGTGAGCTTGTAAAACTCCATTGTAACACTTAGTGTGTTAGTGAAACTCCCAATTGAGATTGGTGAGAGGAGTAGGGTTTGTTAACACCCGAACCTCTATAAAAATTCCTGTGTGATTTCTTTCTATCCCTACTAAACTTAACTTTTTCTTTCCGCACTTAAAAGTTAAATTTATCCAATTCAACCCCCCTTCTTGGTTAAATATCTGGGCAATAATTTTGTTGCTTTTGGGATGCATGACATACTTAGAGTCATGGGCCTCTTTTATGATTCTCTGTCTTTAACTCTTCCACACTAGGCACACACAGCCTATACTGGAAGTATAAGCTTCCATCTATCACAACTCTGAAATCCAGCCTCCTTCCCCTAGAAACCAATTCTACAATCTCTATTAGCTTCGGGTCCTATTGTTGAGCATCCTTCACCTCTTGATATAAGGTAGGCGAAATATGAAATTTTGCCAATGTTTTCCTACTCAAAGTTCAGCTACCACATTAGCTTTGTCCTGATGATAATCAATGATGCAATTATTGTCCTTGATCAATTTCAACCAACTCCTTTTTCTGAAATTCAACTATTTTTATGTAGGGAGATATATGAGACTTTTGTGGTTGGTGAAGATGTAACACTTCTTGTAATGCCACATCTTATGCATTTAAATATAACCTATTTCTGTATCAAATAATCACATCCTGCAGATTGGAAAGAGAAAATACCCTAATAATAGTGGTAGTAAATTTTTTTTCCATATCATATCCTGTAAAATCAACTAATGACTTTACAAGTCTTATATCCTGTAATATCACTCAATGACTTTTCAAGTCAACATTAAAAACCACAATACGATATATCACATATATTAAAACATAAACTTTCCATCCGAAGGATTATGGGTTGTTTCCATTTATACATTTCAAAACTAATCTAGAGTGATAATACATATTCAAGCATATAAGTCAAAATACAGATGACATGATTTCATGCTTGTGTGGAATGCAAGGAGAGAGAGAGTGATGAGGCTCGGCCAGTGACCTGTGCTCCATGTCTTTTATACACTACTCAAAATGAGCTCACTTTTCTTTACCTGAAAAATGATGGAAATTGATGAGTTGTGGCTCAGTGAGAATAACCATCCAATGAGCTCTAAAGTACCAAACAACTCATAGTAATAAATCACAATTCCAATATATAACATGTATTCCGTTCCATTCATCAGTATCATATAAGTATCAATAAAGTAGAAACATATAATCATTACTCTTCATGTATGCAAATGCTTTGCTTATTTCATTTTGTTGTGACTAAGTTAAACAGACATTGCCCCGGGTTTCCATGTGAATATTTTCCATGTGAACATTTGCATTTGCATTTGCTAGCTTGCTTGATCATTTGTTTCATTTGCACATTTGTTGGGCCATAGGCCTCTTCTTTTGCTTCGCACATTTGTTGGGCCATAGGCCTCTTCTTTTGCTTTGCACATTTGTTGGGCCATAGGCCTCTTCTTTTGGTTTGCAATGTCGATTAACTAGTCACAACGCCTTTTTAGCCCATATGCATATGCACTTGTATTTAAGCATTCATCAACCATTGCATCTTTATCATATACAACATACATATATTCCCTATATACCTCATATGTCAAGCATATACCTTGTATATACTATACATGTACCATGTATATATATCACATTTGTCAAACATATACCTCAAATATACCACAAGTATACCATTTATATGTACCACAATGTCACAAATTATTCATCATTACATTATCAAGGACCAATCATGACAATCACATGAATCACATAGCAAGCAACATTCATTTGCAATAAAGAATTCAATCGATAATTAGACTCACCGTTCTCCTTTGATTCCGACCCCTAACTTATTGTCTATCTACTCCTTGTGGTTCTCCAATATGTTGCGAGCCTAATATGAAAACATAATCGATTAACTCATGATTAGAGAGACTTAATGTGGCTTAAACAAATTAATATGCATTGTTCATGTCAATAGTTAAGATTTTTCCTATGAGGCAGTGTGACCTTAAGGGACTGTTTAGCCTATAACTTTTTCTATAATTGACCAATTACTCTGATTCTTGTTCCTCATTAACAATAACACATATATATAGTACATATTAAAATTTCATACCAATTGGATCATTGTATAATATTTTGTGGAATTTCTAAGAGTGTTCTATTTTCTGCCTTGTTTTC
Source organism: Triadica sebifera (assembly GCA_023653625.1). Taxonomy (NCBI): domain Eukaryota; kingdom Viridiplantae; phylum Streptophyta; class Magnoliopsida; order Malpighiales; family Euphorbiaceae; genus Triadica; species Triadica sebifera. The sequence continues at coordinate 22,181,197 of CM042907.1, read as the reverse complement.
TGCCTTTAGGCAGTTTCAGGGTACTCATTTAGGTTCATCATAACTTACACTCTATAATTCCTATTTTAATGAAAATTTACAGAAACTTATATGGGTTCATATGGAACATGTTTCATGTTTACAACGTTTACGAATTATGTCTCTAAGGTCTTATAATTATACCAAACATTTTACTGGTCCAGAATAGAATTGACTTCCGGACCAGTATGGCTTAAAAAGGAAATAACTTAGTCTATAGATAACAAATTAAGCTAAAATTAGTACCAAAATTTAGCTAAGACATATACCTATAACTTTAATGTTTTGATAATTTACAGAATGTAGCTCTAACAAGCTCAAATTATCCAACCAATGTACTGGATCTGCCCAGAGCACTCAGTAGGCAGTTCAAACCATGGAACAGTCATGGTTCCATTCACCATAACTCCCCATTTACAAGACCTATGAACCTGAAATTTGGTATAAAGATAAAAAAAACATATATCTACAACTTTTATGTTTTTAAAGACTTCAAATAAGGGCTTTAACATATTCGAAATCAAACCACACAGTAGCTAACTTGGTTAGGGTTTACACCCTGACCAGTTTCAGTACGAAGAGCATATCTCTCCCTATACATAACATCATAAAAAAATGTTTACATATCCCAAAATCTAAGATATAAAGGAACAACTTTTGTGTTTTACACATTTCCAGAATCAATTTCTATTAATATCAAAATCGGGGTGCAATTCAGTGCCTAATATTGAACCTAAGCAACTCAAATAAACCCTATAGCAATAAGAATTGATTACTTACCAAGAAAAACCTTGAAAGGGATCAATTAGCTTCAAAAACTAGGTGAAAAAAGGAAGAATTTAAGCCTGAAATGGAGGAAATTGAAGAAGAAGTCGGGCTGGAGTGAGGAGGCAGAAATGGGGAAAGATATATGAAGATAAAGCCAACTTGTTTTTTGTCATTTTGTCATTTTGTCATTTTCTCTTCTTCTCTTCTCTTTTCTCTTCTCATTTCTCATTTCTCTTCTCTTCTATTTCTCTTTTGTGTCATTTTCATTTTATTTTGTCTATATTATTATTATTATTTACATAGATTTATAATTCCATAAATTCACACAAGAATACGGCTTAATCATTTGACCCCATTTAACTAAATTAGCAATGTAAATGTTCACTAATCTTAATCTAATCATTTTTCTTACTTTAATTTAGGCACCTTATTCATTTCATTTCTAATACTTTGTTATCCTCATTTAGGTTATAATTACACATGTGCGACTCGATACAAGTGCCAAATACTATGACACATAGCTAGTGCATGCCATGAACTTGTTCCTATAGAAATATGTATGAAATGCATGTGTTTAATTGAATTGTATGCAAGATGCTTATATTCGATGAAATGCATATGGGAAAGGTCAAGGATGTTACACTTCTCCTCATAAAGGTAGTGATGCTATGTTTTCAAAGCAAACACAATTGCTGCTAGCTCCAAATTATGGGTAGGATAATTCTTGTCATGTTGTTTAAGCTAGCTATAAGCATGTGCCACAACTTTTCCTTCCTGCATCAAAATACAACCCAATCCATTATGAGACGCATTACTATAGATGACATAATCCCTGTTATCTATTGGTTGTGTCAGAACTAGAGCCTCTATCAAAATATGTTTGAGTCGATCAAAGCTACCTTGGCACTTGTCATCCCATTTAAATATCACATCTTTTCTCAACAATCATGTCAATGGAGAAGCAATGATGGAGAAACCTTTTACAAGTCTCTTGTAATACCCTGTTAGACCTAGAAAACTCCTAATCTCTGTTACATTTATAAGTGGCTTCCAATTCATTACAACCTCTATCTTATTAGGATCAACTATAATACCCTCTACTAATACAATGTGTCCGAGAAAAGTAACCTCCTTGGGCCAAACTCACATTTAGAGAGTTTGGCATACAATTGATGTTCCTAAAGTGTCTACAAAACAATCCCCAAGTGTTGGTCATGTTCCTCTTTATTCTTGAAATATACCAATAAGTCATTAATAAAAATCACCATAATCTAATCAAAATACAATATGAAAATCTGATTCATTAAATCCATAACTGTCACAAGAACATTGGTTATCCCGAAAGGCATAACTAAGAATTCATAATGGTCATATCTGATTTTAAAAGCAGTCTTGGCAACAACCTCTCACTTGATTCATAACTGATGATACCCTAACCTCATATCAATTTTAGAAAATATGCTACCTTCTTTCAATTCATCGAAAAGATCATCAATCTGTGGTAATGAATACTTATTCTTTATAGTCATTTTATTCAACTGCTGATTGTCTATGCATAACCTCACAAACCCATCTTTCTGTTTGACAAAAAGGATTGGCCTGATAAAACCCTTGTTAAACAATTGTTGTAACTATTCTTTCAACTCCTTCATCTCTGAATGTTTCATCCTCTATGGTGCTGCTGAAATGAGAGTAGTACCTGGTATAAGTTATGGAGAACACCACCTCTCTTTTTGGTTGCAACCTGGGTAAATCCTCCGGAAAGACATATGTGTATTCTTCATTATCGGAATATTTTCTAAGTTCAGACTCTCATTTCTTGCATCTATCACATGAGCTAGATATGCTTCACATCCTTTATTAATAATTCTTCATGGCTACATAATGGTAATCACTATCAATTGTTGTGAGAACCTCTCACCCTGAACTACCACTATTTGCCCACTGAGATTTCAATCTAACTATTTTATTCTTACAATCAACCACTACACTATGTTGAGAAAGCTAATTTATACCTAGAAAGGCATCGTACTCACGGAAATGTGACTCAATCAAGTCCATAGAAACTCTTTCCCTTTTACCATGATAAGATAATTCTTGTGTACTCGATTCATCATTGCATTATGCATGCCTCAAAAGATTTGTGACCTTTGTGTCATAGCCTAGTTTCTATACTGACATCTCATATTATTTAGCTAAGTTGGTACAAATATAAGAGAGGGAAAAACCTAGATCTATTAAAGAAATTAAATTAGAATCTTGAGTAGAAATGTACCAACACCCACATCGGTGGTGCTCTTATCCTCTCGAGTTTTCATTGCATAAGCTCTCATTGGTGTTCAGCTAGGCCCTAGCCTATTCAGTTTGTGACCACTTCTGCCATCATTAGCCTATTCCTAGCCCCTATCCTGAGCCGGCGTTGACACTTGTGTCTGTGTGGGGGGCCTCACTAGTCTGGAGGGGCCAATCTCTCTTGTACTGATCTTTGGAACCACATTTATAATAAGCGCTTAAGGTCTTTAGCACTCTCTTCTATACTTCCCATCATAAGATAAACATTCTTGTGCCAACTCTCTTTGAGTCTAAGTCTGGTTGTTGGCTATAGTTTAGGGCTCTAGAAGGTGGCGCCTGCCTAGTGGGTGCTGATTAACTCTGACTCTAACTCGGTCCTCTTGGATGAAATTGGCTTGGACCTATGCGAGCCTTCTTGCTTGAAGTATGTGTGGCACTAAAAGATGACTTCCTACAGAGCCTCTTTGATGACTTATTGGGACTTTGCATACTTTTTAGATTCTCAATACTGATGGTTGAAGACACCAACTTGGAGAAGTCCAGACACTGGTGGGAAACCATATGAAATTCAATGTCTGAATCAAGCCCATACTTGAATCGATGACATTTATCCTCCTCATCAACAATCAATCCAGCTGCATACCTATACAGCCTTGTAAAATTCCTGTCTTACTCATTCATTGTCCTACCCATCTGCCTCAAGTTGAGAAATTTCTACTTCTTCCCGTCAACATAGATAAGTGGCACATACTTTTTTTTAAACTCTGCCATGAAAAAGTCAGAAATGCGTGGTTGCGATGTTTATGGGCTCACCAATACTAATTTCCACTAATCATATGCATCCACTTAGAGTAAAGAGACTGCATATCTAGTTTTAAGCTCTTCTAAACACTAGAGCTCTTCAAACACTCTATTGGTCCTTTTCAGCCATTATTCCATAGTAGCAGGATCACTCTCACTCTTGCCTAGGAAATTTGTAGCTTTTAATTTCCTCACCTTATCTATCTGCACTCTAAGTTATTGTGGAGGAGGAGGTGGTGGTGAAAGTGGCAGTGGGACTTATGGCATAATTTGTGTTATACTCTGTATAATTGCAACTAGATGTTGCATCACCAAATCCAAAAATTGACCCGCTATCCCTACCATGGGTGGTAGTGGAGAAGAAGGAGTAGCATCTGGCCCCTAAACAATAGCATGGCTCGACTGATTTTGAGCCTTATTGTCTATAGGACTATTACTCCCATCATGATCATGAGAGTCACTCTCCATATTCCGTACCTAAACCTATTCACCGATAGAGAAGAGCCCACATTAGAGTAATATAGGAAAAAATATGTATTTTGTGATACAACCCTTTTCCTACCTTAGTTCAGAACCAACTAAACCTAAGCTCTGATACCACTAAATGTAACACCCCTTCATATAAATAGGTATCTTCCTAATTATATAAAGGAATATTACAATGCATGAGTTAAAAACCTTCTCAATTTAAAATCCGCTTTGCACCATGATCGTGATGACTTAACTTAAAACATAAAATAAGGAACAATGCTTAAAATATAATTTAAAAACTTCAAAATAATAAAATTAGGTCTAACACTTAACCAAGAGTTTAAAAAATTAAATCATTGGTTATAATCTTAAAAGCATGTATACATGTAACTAATCCCATTCCAAAACGAAAAGAATGAAAAGTGGTTTATCACTAACCCTCACAATTTTGTCCTTTGGTCTTCCTTTGGGCGTTTTCACTTTTCAACAATATCCTCGGCATCAACATGTAAACTATAATATAACATGTCTGCATGACTATCAATTACACATGCCAAAACATGTATATATTGTTGAAACTTGAGATGTATTTCCGTCATTTTGATGATAACAAATAAAATAGCAATAATGTATTTAACATACTTGTTTTCTAAGTCTAATAAACTGGAATGGAATAAGATAGGAAGAATGGAGAATGGGAGATTAATCATTGAAAGATAAAATTGAAGAACAACATGATTCACGCCCGTGACCATATGTGTCACGCTCGTGATTAAGCCTAGCGCAAACAAACCAACATTTGAAGTTCACGGCCATGAAGGAAGACAACAAACCATGAATGAACATTTAAGTCACGCCCATGAAAGAACTGTCACGCCCGTGAAAGACATGACAAATTCTTCCAGAGAGCTTCACGACCAAAGTCACCACATGGACCACGTCTTGGAAGGTTGTCACGCCCGTGAAGATATATGTCACGCCTGTGACCCAATATTTCAAAACCTTCCAGAATGCTTCACGGCCAACGTCACCACTTCAATCACGGCTTGGAAGAACAATCACGACCATGACACATATAGTCACACCCATGAAAGATGAAAGAGAAAAATGTCAGACGTAATTATTAGGGTTGGTGCAATGGCTAGTTTCATATTAAATGCATTCTAATGGCTATAATTTGCCATGGAAGTAAAATGCAAGTCATTTATGCATTCAGCACAAGAGGATAGCTAATACTTCAAATCAAAATCTTGTTGTAAGCTATTTGTGCATTTAATACTTTCAAAACAAACTTTTATTCTCTGTCAAAATTTTTTGCTCATCATTTATTGAGCAATAAAGATTTGTAAGTGTTTCTCTCTGTAATCATTTTTACTCAAGTTTTTGGGTATTTCTGGGTAAAGAATAGAACACTTGTAAAGGTTAGTTGCGTGAGCCTCTAAAACACAAGGTAAAGGTTGTTTGTGTGAGTCTGTAAAACACAAGGTAAAGGTTGTTTGTGTGAGCCTGTAAAATACAAGGTAAAGGTTGTTTGTGTGAGCCTTTAAAACACAAGGAATTAGTTATTGTGTGAGCCATCAAAACACATGGGATTTCTGGGTTAGGTGTGAGCCATTGTGAGAAACACCATAGTTAGGAATGAGCTTGTAAAACTCCATTGTAACACTTAGTGTGTTAGTGATACTCTCAATTGCGATTGGGGAGAGGAGTAGGGTTTGTTAACACCCGAACCTCTATAAAAATTCTTGTGTCAAATTTCTCTATCCCTACTAAGCTTAATTTTTATTTCTGCACTTTAAAGTTCAAGTTTTTTAAACTCCAATTCAACCCCCCTTCTTGGCTCAATATCTAGGCAACAATTGGTATCAAAGCCTTGTCTAGCATCAAAGCCTAAAAAGCGCTAGTAAAGATTAAGATATGGCCAGTGAAGGATTCCAAAGTCTCAAACCTTACGTTGATGGAGTAAATTATGCCCATTGGAAATTTCGGATGGAGACATACCTGGATAGTGAAAGAATTGAAGTCTGGGATAGTGTACGAAAAGAATGGACACCACCAACCAGAAGAGGACTGATGGTGAAGAAGAAATCTTATCAAGAGATGATTGGACAAAGCCTCAAAGAAGAGCAAATTTCAAAAACAATAAGGCAATGACAATCCTCTCAAGCTCATTATCTTTTGAAGAATGTGGAAGAATACAACACTGCCCAACAGCCTACAGCATGTGGAAGACATTGGAAAATTATCATGAAGGAACTAAGCAAGTCAAATCCAAGAAGATTCCACTTCTTACCTCAGAATATGAGCTCTTCATGATGAAATCCAATGAGTCAATCACTTACATGACCAACCATCTTCTAGCTATTATAAATGGAATGAGGAAACTTGGAAAGCATCTGAGCTTGGAAGATGTAAACAACAAAATCCTGAGAAGAAGCAAATGAAGACATGAGCATCATGAATACTGATGTGCTTATTGGAAAACTTCTCACACATGAAATGGCAGTGAAAAGAGATAGAGAGCTCGAAGCAGAGCCAGAAAAAAGAAAGTCTCTTGCACTAAAAGCCTCTACTTCAAAATTATAAGAAGAAAGTGAAGATGATGAAGAAGTGAGTGATGATGAGAATGAAGACATTGCTATGCTCTCAAGAAGGCTGAAAAGAATCATTGAGAAGAAAATGAGCAACTCCAGAAAATTCTAGCAAAGAAACCTCAAACCAATTTCTAATTATGCACAAAGAAGTAAAAAAGAGGTAAAGTGCTATGAATGTGGAAAGAAAGGGCATATTAAACCAGAATGTCCAAGGCTCAAGAATCATAAGAGAAAATACCAAAGAGACATTAGGGAGAAAGGTCACAAAGCCATATGGGATGACGAAAGCTCTTTAGGTGAAAAAGATGACATTGAAAGTGAAAAGGTCAACCTATGCTTTATGGCTATTGAGGATCATGTCTCGGATAAGGTAAGATCACTACACTCATACTCTTTCAAGAATAATAGTAGTGATAATGATAGTAATAGTGATAGTGATGATGATGATGATGATGAACAAAGCCTTATAAGAATAATATTTCTAATTTGAAAATCAAAATGGATGCTTTAGAAAAGGAGAACCTTAAGCTTAAATCATCAAATGAATCTCTTCAAAAGTCATTAGATGAATACTCATCAAGACCCTCAACAAAATCCTTGCTTAAAGAAAATAATACTTTGAATAATGAAGTTGACGAACTTAAAAATTCCATTTCTAAATTTCACAAAGGAGAAGAGTGTTTAGATACTCTCATTGTGTCTCAAAGACCAGCTTTAATCAGAAATGGTCTAGGATTTAAGGACACATCATCATCTTCACATAAAACTATTTTTGTTAAGTCTAGTGAAATTCACATCACCACACTTGCTGGAACAACACCTAGGAATAATTATACTAAACCTTCTATACATAAAAAGAATAATCATGCCTATATGTATAAGAAGCATGTATCTAGAAAAGCACCAATTAATCATGATTGTGCATGCCATTGTTCTCAGAATCAGTTTAATAGAAATTTGGCATTCGAATACATTGAAAGACCAAAAAGCAATTTTAGACCTAAACAGTATAATTATTGTATGAAAATTGGTCACATAAATAAACATTGCTAGATAAGGAAGGCTCATTGGAAACCTTCATGTGTTAACCACCAAGGACTCAAGCTCATTTGGGTACCTAAAAATCATACTTGAATTATGATTCTATAGGTATGCCTTAAGTCCACAATAAACAAAAATGCTTGGCTAGTAGATAGTGGATGCTCAAGGCATATGATAGGAGACAAAGAACTCTTCAATGAAATCAAAATGGCATTGGTTCTATTGGTATTAATGGTACCACTTTATTAAAGATGTCTTACTTGTTGATGGCTTGAAACACAACTTGTTGAGTGTTAGTCAATTATGTGATAAAGGAAAAAAAGTAACCTTTACTTCAAATGAATGTCTTGTGACCTCTATCGATGGTAAAGAAATATTTAAAGGAAATAGAGATGTCAACACATACATAATAGACTTACACGAATTATCTAACCATTCCTCTAAGTGTCTTGTGACTACTGGTGATGAATCCTGGTTGTGGCATAGAAGGCTTGGTCATGCTAACATGGACTTAATTCAAAGCCTCAGCATAGAAGAACTAGTAAAGGGACTGCCAAGATTCAAATTCGAAAAAGACAAGACCTGTGAACCTTACCAAAAGGGAAGCAACATAAGTCATCATTCAAAGCCAAAAACATAGTAAGTACCTCAAAACCTCTACAACTCCTGCATTTAGATTTATTTAGACCTACTAGAATTGCTAGCTTATGAGGTAAATATTGTGCCTTTTTCATCGTAGATGATTACTCTAGATTTACTTGGGTAATTTTCTTAGCTCAAAAGAGTGATGCTTTTGAAAATTTCAGAAATTTGCTAAAAGAGTTCAAAATGAAAAAGGATATTGTATTTCAAAGATAAGAAGTGACCATGGGAAAAAATTTGAAAATGAAAACTTTGAAAGTTTTTGTCTTGAACATGGCATTTCACAGAATTTTTCATCTCCTAGGACACCTCAACAAAATGGGGTAGTTGAAAGGAAAAATCAAACTTTAATTGAAATGGCTAGAACAATGCTCAATGAGTATGGTGTACCAACTTACTTTTGGGCAGAAGCTACAAATACTGCTTGTTATATTTCAAATCGAGTTTTCAAAAGACCTCTTTTAAACAAAACCTCATTTGAGCTATGGAATGGAAGAAAGCCCTTGATATCATACTTTAGAGTATTTGGATGCAAGTGCTTCATATTGAATACCAAGGACAACCTTGGAAAATTTGCCTCTAAATCTGATGAAGGTATCTTTTTAGGATACTCTACAACTAGCAAAGCATATAGAGTATTTAACAAAAGATCATTAACTGTTGAAGAATCTATGCATGTTGTTTTTAATGAATCTAGTAGACTTGATCTTGTGAAAGGTAGTGCTCTTGATGATGTTGTAGGAACTATGGAAAGACTTGATCTTGGAAATGGAAAAGAAGAAAATGATCAAGAAGATTCACATCAAGATGATTCTCTACCTAAAACTCAAGAAGAAAACAGGCAAGAACTTCTAAAGGAATGGAAAATGACAAAAGATCACCCCAATGAGCAAATCATTGGTCATCCTTCAAGGGGAGTAAGTACTAGATCTCATTCCAAACATTTAGCCACTGACCTTACTTTTATTTTTCAAATTGAACCTAAAAATATTGATGAGGCTTTTCAAGATGAAAGTTGGGTGATTGCAATGTAAGAGGAACTCAACCAATTTGAGAGAAGTAAGGTATGGACCTTAGTACCTAAACCCAAGGATCATCAATTTATAGGTAGCAAATGGGTATTTAGAAATAAACTAGATAAACAAGGTTCAATAACTAGGAATAAGGCTAGATTAGTTGCAAAATGATATAATCAGGAAGAAGGTGTAGATTATGATGAAACCTATGCACCTGTAGCTAGATTAGAAGCCAAAAGAATACTCTTAGCATATGCATGTCACATGAATTTCTAACTCTTTCAAATGGATGTGAAAAGTTCATTTCTAAATGGATATATAGAAGAAGAAGTTTATGTAGAACAACCACCAGGCTTTGAAAGCTATGATTTGCCAAATCATGTTTTCAAACTTTCAAAAGCTTTATATGGTTTGAAACAAGCACCAAGAGCTTGGTATGAAAGACTAAGTTCTTTTCTCTTAGAAAAGAACTTTTCAATGGGGAATGTTGACACCACATTATTCATTAAAAAGCATAAGCATGATATTCTAATTGTCCAAATTTATGTTGATGATATCATATTTGGTTCTACTAATGAATTCCTTTGTCAAGAATTTGCTAAGTGTATGACTAGAGAATTTGAAATGAGCATGATGGGAGAGCTTAAATATTTCCTTGGTCTACAAATAAAAAAAAAGCAATGAGGGCATATTCATCAACCAATCCAAATATGTCAAACATTTACTTAAGAAATTTGGAATGGAAGGATGCAAGAATGCCAAGACTCCAATGAGCACATCAACAAAATTGGACAAGGAGGAAAAGGGTAAGAGCGTTAATGAAAAGCTCTATAGAGGTATGATTGGATCACTTTTATACCTTACTGCTTCTAGACTTGACATAATGTATAGTGTATGCTTATGTGCACGATTCCAATCATGTCCAAAAGAGTCTCATTTGTATGCAGTAGAAAGAATTCTAAGATATTTACATTACTCATTGCATCTAGGCTTATGGTATCCTAAACATTTATCTTTTATATTGTAGAATATCCAGATACAGATTATGCTAGTAGTCTTTTAGATAGAAAGAGTACTTCAGGTACTTGTCACTTTATTGGAGAGTGCTTAGTTTCTTGGTTTAGCAAGAAACAAGTTTCAGTTGCTCTTTCAACTGCTGAAGCAGAGTATGTAGTAGCAGGATGTTGTTATACACAAATCCTTTGGATGAAAGTACAACTTAAGGATTATGGTCATGATATGAACCATATACCTATTAGATGTGACAATACAAGTGCTATAAATCTATCAAAGAATCTCATTCAACATTCTAGAAGTAAGCATATTGATATTAGACACCACTTTATTAGAGATTATGTTCAATATGGAGGTGTTAAATTGGAATTTATAAGCACAGAAAATCAATTGGCAAATATATTCACTAAGTCTCTAAATGAGGAAAGATTTAATTTCATAAGAAGAGAACTTGAAATGATTGATGGATTAACCATGTGATTTCCAAATTGCCAAACCTAAATTGATAATCTTGTTTTTTAAATCATCTTACTAGATATAAGGTAGTTAATTTGATGGAAATTTATGTTATAAGGGATAGAATCTTCATAGAAATGATTTAGTCTTGTTTTAGGACTTAAATTTATTTGATGAAAACTTTAGGCAATTCACGCCCATGACATATGTTCACGCCCGTGAATTAAATAGCCAAAACAACCAGTAGCTTTCACGACTTGATTCATGACATGGTTTACGGCTTCAAGTAGTGAAGCCTATGTTCATGACTTCATTCACTCCCGTGAAAAGCCTTGTTCATGCACGTGATGCATTTTCACGCCCGTTAACATTTTCACCAAAAACTTACAGAAGCGTTCATGCTTTGTTTCACGGTCATAAGTAGTGAAATGCAACACTTCACGCCCGTGACTCATTTTTCACCACCGTGATAGTTCATCATTCACGCCCGTGACCTTTAAATGTCACGACCGTGGACAATTTCACACCTGTCTTCATGGGTAGAGCACCCTTTCAGTAAATTGTGAATACGACACTTCACACCCGTGACGACGTGTTTCATGCCTGTGAAGGGGTCGGCTATATAACGTTTCTGTTGGTTATTTTTCACATTTCAACTCTACAAATTCTTGGAACTGCTCTTATTTACATACATTGAATGTCACATTGAAGATTCTAGCCATCTAGGCACAAATTTCTTCTATAAATACCATCAAAAACCCCTTCCATCATCACAAATCATCCTTCCTTAGGGTTTCCTCACAAATTCTGTCAAATTTCTTCAACTTTTCAAAAGTTCATAATTAAGATGGAAACCGGCTCATCAAAGGGTACTAGGAAGAAATCTCATGCTCCTAGAAGGTATTCGGATTACCTAATGAACATAATTCCGGAGCAGTGCCATCCTAGGTATTCTGTGCATAAGACAAGGCCTCTCATTTCATCAAGGTCTTTTGAGTGGCAGACGGTACATACTCTCGGGCTCGAGATAGCGATGACAGAGCAACTCGAGGCCTTTCACTTGAAAGAATTTGTTGACATTCATCAGCCCACCTTGCAGGAGCCCACTTTGGAATTCTTGAGCACTCTGCAAGTCTCTCCCACTAGCATAGTGAAGTTTCAACTGTGCAGGAATCCGAACACCCTCTCTGCCACAAAATTCAGAGATTTATTCAACCTACCCTCAGACGACATCCTCAACGACAGCAAAGTGGAGTTCTATGCCATTCAAGCATGGACTCACTTTGGTCTGGATTGGAGCTGGGATGTAAAAATGACCAAGAGCACTCATCTTCGGTCTCCAGTTCACAAATATCTGCATAGGTTTCTGACCTATAGCATATTTGCCTAAGGAGACAGTAATGGCACCATTCGGAAGTCTGAGCTTTTTCTCTTGGAGATGGCCCGAAAAGGCCTCACAGTGGCACTATCTCGATGGTTTGTGAACCATCTCCTCTCCATTGCTACTAAGCCCTCTAAAGATATTCTTATTGGTGGGTATGTAACCCACATGGCCTTGAAGCTTAGATATCTGAAGCTGGATGACCATCACTACAATCTCATCCCAGGGCATCCTCGAGACTGATTGGATGTAGAATCTTTCATCAAGATGGGAGCAACTATTCGAATTGTCTATGAGAACAACATCTACTACCACTTCACCAACACTGATGGCGAGATCATATGGGAAGATAATGACTCAGAGGACTTTAAAGCTGGCCTCCAAGGTATCCAGCAGAAGAAAAGGGCTCGAGTTGAGATGGCACCTCCTGAGGTTGAGCAGGACATTAGACAATCCTCTGCCCCCAAACCGAATTTGGCTCAGCAGGTGGTTGACCTCCTAGCACCAAGATTTGAGTAGCTACAGGCTTCTATGGATGAGAGGTTGGAGAACCTCAAGGACTTCATGGAGTCTAGGATGGACAGCCTCGAATCAGAAGTTGCTCGTCTTAGGGATAGGATGTCCGGTTAGATATTAGGCTTTATGTTAGCCTTGCCATGTTCTTGTTTGCTTGTTTATTTGTTTGTAGGAAATTTTAAATTTCCTTTTTGACTTTTAATTACTTTGTTTGTACTTCCCTTTTTACAATTAATATAATTGCTTTGTTTTCCATTATGGTTTATCTTTAATCTTTTTGTTGATGACAAAAGGAGGAGAAACTAGCAATATATTAAGATAAGTGCAAACAATACTTAATTTTGAATCAAAAGGGAGAAACTAGCAATATATTGAGTTAAGTGCAATATTGAAATTTTGATTCAAAATGAATATGCAAGTATGCAAATGAGCTTAATACACATTACATATATCTTAAGTATACTTTGCATTTACCTTGATGCAAGTTACATAAATGAATATGCACTTGATATACTCTAAATATACCTTAGATATACTTCATGCTTTAAAGAGAATTTTGGTATACATTGGATATACTTTGCATATAACTTGCATATACTTAAAACAAGAAAGTTTATTTTTATGCTACACTTCATCATTCTCTAAAATTCTTGCACTTCAACATTTTTTGTAACATCCTCAACCTTCCCCACATGAATTTCATTTGAACATATACATCTTGCATATAATTCAATTGAACACATGCATTTCATACGTATTTTCGTAGGAATAAATCCATAACACGCACTAGCTACGTGTCCTAGTACATTGCAATTGTATCGAGTCGTACATGTGTATTTATAATCTAAATGAGGATAAAAAGTATTAAACATAAATGAAATAAGGTGACTAAATTAAAGTAAGAAAAATGATTAGATTAAGATTAGTAAACATTTACATTGTTAATTTAGTTAAATCGGGCCAAATGATTAAGCTGTATTATTGTGTGAATTAGTGGAATTATAAATATATGTAAATAATAACAATAATATAGACAAGATAAAATGAAAATGACACAAAAGAGAAATAGAAGAGAAGAGAAAAGAGAAAAGAGAAGAGAAAAGAGAAGAGAAGAAGAAAAAAAAAAGAAAAAGAGAAAAGGACAAAAAAACAAGTTGGCTTTATTTTCATCTTCCTTCCCCATTTCTGCCTTCTTCTTCATTTTCCTCCATTTTAGAATTAAATTATTCCTTGTTTCACTTAGTTTTTAAAGATAATTGATCCCTTGCAAGGTCATTCTTGGTAAGTAATCAATTCTTATTGCTATAGGGTTGATTTGAGTTGCTTAGATTCATTAATAGGCACTGATTTGCAACCCCATTTTGATGCACATATAAATTGATTCTAGAAAAGTTTAAAACACAAAAGTTGTTCCTTTATGTCTTATAGTTATTTATATGTTAACTTGTTTTCATGATTTGGTGTATAGGAAGATAAAGCCTCTCTCTACTGAAACTGGTCAGGGTGTGAACCCTAACCAAGTTATCTACTGTGTTCTTTGATTTTGAATATGTTAAAGCCATTATTGGAAGTATCTCAAAACATACCAGTTGTAGATATATGTGTTATGTATCGTTATACCAAATTTCAGGATCATATGACTTTTATAGTTTGAGTTATGGTGAATGGAACCATGACCGTTCCATGACTTGAACTGCCAATTGAGTGCCCTGGGCGGATCTAGCAACCTATTTGGCCCATTTGAGCTCGTTAGAGCTAGATTATGTACCTTTTCAAAACTGGAAAGTTATATGTATAAGTCATAGCTAAAGTTTGGTACTAGTTTCAGCTTAATTGGTTATGTATAGACTACGTTATGTTCTTTGGAAGTCATACTGGTCCGAAAGCCAATTCTATTCTGGACCAGTAAAGTATTTGTTATACTTTGAACACCTTAGAGACATAATTGATAAAAGTTGAAAACATGAAACATGTTCCTTATGAACCCATATAAGTGTCTATAATTTTTAATTAAAATATGACTTATAGATTATAATTTATGATGAACCAAAGTGGGTACCCTGAAATTGCCTAAAGGCAGAAAACATAACACATTTAGAAATTCCACCAAATATTGTACAATGATCCAATTGGTCTGAAATTTTAATATGTTATATAATTATATATTAATTTTAATTAAGAACAAGAATTGTATTAATTGGTCAAGTATAGAAAAATATATAGGCTAAACAAGCCACGTTAAGTCTCCATAATCATGAGTTAATCGATTATGTTTTCATATTAGGCTCGCAACATATTGGAGACCCACAATGAGCGGATAGACAATAAGTTAGGGGTCAGAATCAAAGAAGAACGGTGAGTCTAATTATCGATTGAATTCTTTAGTGCAAATGAATGTTGCTTGCTATGTGATTCATATGATTGTCATGATTGGTCCTTGATAATGTAATGATGGATAATTTGTGACATTGTGGAACATATAAATGGTATACTTGTGGTATATTTGAGGTATATATTTGACATATATGATATTCATACATGGTATATGTATAGTATATGCAAGGTATATGCTTGACATATGAGGTATATATGGAATATATGTATGTTGTATATGATAAAGATGCAATGGTTGATGAATGCTTAAATACAAGTGCATATGCATATGGACTAAGAAGGCATTGTGACTAGTTAATCGATATTGTAAAGCAAAAGAAGAGGCATATGGCCCAACAAATGTGCAAATGAAACAAATGATTAAGCTAGCTAGCAAATGCAAATAGAAATGTTCACCTGGCAAATGTTCACATGGAAACTCGGGACAATGTCTGTTTAACTTAGTCACAACAAAATGAAATAAGCAAAGCATTTGCATTTGTAAAGAGTAATGATTATATGTTTCAACTTTATTGATATTTATATGATTCGGATGAATGGAATGGAATACATGGTATGTGTTGGATTTGTTTTTTATTACTATGAGTTGTTCGGTACTTTAGAGCTCATTTGATGGTTATTCTCACTGAGCCGCAACTCATCAATTTGCATCATTTTTCAGGTAAAGAAAAGTGATAGCTCATTTTGAGTAGCATATAGAAGACATGAAGCACAGGTCACTGGCTGAGCCTCATCACTCTCTCTCTTTGCATTCCACACAAGCATGAAAATATGTCATATGTGTTTTGTATTTACGTGCTTGAATATGTATAGTCATTTTGGAATGAGTCTAAAAATGTATAAATGGGAGATTAATCTTTGAAAGATAAAATTGAAGAAGTAATATGATTCACGCCCGTGACCATATGTGTCACGCCCGTGATTAAACCTAGCGCCAACAAACCAACATTTGAAGTTCACGGCCATGAAGGAAGACAACAACTTGTGAATGAACATTTAACTCACACCCATGAAAGAATTGTCACGCCCATGAAAGACATGACAAATTCTTCCAGAGAGCTTCACGAGCAAAGTCACCATTTGGACCACAGCTTGGAAGGTTGTCATGCCCGTGAAGATATATGTCACACCCGTGACCCAATATTTCAAAACCTTCCAGAATGCTTCATGGCCAAGGTCATCACTTCAGTCGTGGCTTGGAAGAACAGTCACGACCATGACACACAGAGTCACGCCTATGAAAGATGAAAGAGAAAAATGTCAAGCGCAATTATTAGGGTTTGTGCAATGGCTAGTTTCATATTAAATGCATTCTAACGGCTATAATTTGCCATGGAAGTATAAATTCAAGTCATTTATGCATTCAGTACAAGAGGATAGCTAATACTTCAAATCAAAATCTTGTTGTAAGCTATTTGTGCATTTAATACTTTTAAAACAAACTTTTATTCTATGTCAAAATCTTTTTGCTCATCATTTATTTAGCACTAAAGATTTGTAAGTGTTTCTCTCTGTAATCATTTTTACTCAAGTGAGTTTTTGGGTATTTCTAGGTTAAGAGTAGAACACTTGTAAGGGTTAGTTGTGTGAGCCTGTAAAACATAAGGTAAAGATTGTTTGTGTGAGCCTGTAAAACATAAGGTAAAGGTTAGTTGTGTGAGCCTGTAAAACACAAGGAATTGGTTATTGTGTGAGTCATCAAAACACAAGGGATTTCTGGCTTAGGTGTGTGCCATTGTGAGAAACACCATAGTTGGGAGTGAGCTTGTAAAACTCTATTGTAACACTTAGTGTGTTCGTGAAACTCCCAATTGCAATTGGGGAGAGGAGTAGGGTTTGTTAACACCCGAACCTCTATAAAAATTCTTTTGTCAAATTTCTCTATCCCTACTAATCATAATTTTTATTTCTGCACTTTAAAGTTAAAGTTTTTTCCCCCTTCTTGGCTCAATATCTAGGCAACATATATGAACATGTGAGCCTCATCACATATTTTATATCTTACCTTGTTAAATAGTACACACCACAATTACAAAAGATTATCATTCTTATATCACAATCACAACGTTGTCATCACACATCCCATACAAGGTGTAACATCCTTGACCTTTCCCCATATGCATTTCATTGAATATAAGCATCTTGTATACAATTCAATTGAACACATGCATTTCATACGTATTTTCCTAGGAACAAGTTCATGGCACGCACTAGCTACGTGTCCTAGTATTTGGCAATTGTATCGGGTCACACGTGTATCCTTATAACCTAAACAATGATAACATAGTATTAGAAATAAATTGAATAAGGTGACTAAATTAAAGTAAGAAAAATGATTAGATTAAGATTAGTAAACATTTACATTGTTAATTTAGTTAAATCGGGCTAAATGATTAAGTTGTATTATTGTGTGAATTAGTGGAATTATAAATATATATAAATAATAATAATAATATAGACAAAATAAAATGAAAATGACACAAAAGAGAAATAGAAGAGAAGAGAAATGAGAAATGAGAAGAGAAAAGAGAAGAGAAGAAGAGAAAATGACAAAATGACAAAAAAAACAAGTTGGCTTTATCTTCATCTTTCTTTCCCATTTCTGCCTTCTTCTCCAGCCCGACTTCTTCTTCAATTTCCTCCATTTTAGACTTCAGTTCATCCTTTTTTCACCTAGTTTTTGAAGCATATTGATCCCTTCCAAGGTTGTTCTTGGTAAGTAATCAATTCTTATTGCTATAGGGTTGATTTGAGTTGCTTAGGTTCAATATTAGGCACTGAATAAAACCTCAATTTTGATATCCATAGAAATTGATTCTGGAAAAGTGTAAAACATGAGAGTTGTTCCTTTATGTCTTATATTGATGGATATGTAAATATTTTTGCAAGAAGTGGTGTATAGAATGAGATATCCTCTTTGTACTAAAACAAGTTAGGGTGTGAACCCTAACCAAGTTAGCTACTGTGTGATTTGCTTTAGAATATGTTAAAGCAATCATTTGAAGTGTCTCAAAACATAAAAGTTGTAGATATATGTGTTTTGTATCTGTATATCAAATTTCAGGTTCATAGGTCTTGTAAAGTTTGCGTGATGGGGAATGTAACCATGACTATTTTATGGTTTGAACTGCCTACTGAGTGCCCTAGGCAGATCCAGTAAATTGTTTGGCTAATTAGAGCTTGTGAGAGCTCAATTCTATAAATTCAAAAAACTGGAATGTTATATTTATATGTCTTAGCTAAATGGTGGTACTAATTGCAGCTTCAGCGGTTATGAAGACATACTGGTTCGGAAGCCATACTGGTTCGGAAGCCATTTCTATTCTGGACCAGTAAACTGTTTGCTATATTTTGAAGACATTAAAGACATAATTGATAATGGTTGTAAACATGAAATATGTTCCACAGGAACCCATAGAAGTGTCTGTAAATTTTCATTAAAATAGAACGTATATATGATAAGCTATGATGAACCCAAATGAGTACCCTTAAACTGCCTAAAGGCAGAAAACATAACACACTTAGAAATCCCACAAAATATTGCACAATGATCTACTTGGTCTGAAATATTAATATGTTCTATAATTATATGTTAGTTTTAATTAGGAACAAGAATCATAGAAATTGATGAAGTATAGAAAATGTTATAGTCTAAACAGTACCATAAGGTCACACTGCCTCATAGGAAAAATCTTAACTATTGACATGAACAATGCATATTAATTTGTTTAAGCCACATTAAGTCTCCCTAATCATGAGTTAATCAATTATGTTTTCATATTAGGCTCGCAACGTATTGGAGACCCACAAGGAGCTGATAAACAATAAGTTAGGGGTCGGAATCAAAGGAGAACGGTGAGTCTAATTATCGATTGGATTCTTTAGTGCAAATGAATGTTGCTTGTTATGTGATTCATATGATTGTCATGATTGGTCCTTGATAATGTAATGATGGATAATGTGTGACATTTTGGTACATATAAATGGTATACTTGTGGTATATTTGAAGTATATGTTTGACATATGTGATATATATACATGGTATATGTATAGTATATGCAAGGTATATGCTTGACATATGAGGTATATATGGAATATATGTATGTTGTATATGATAAATATTCAATGGTTGATGAATGCTTAAATACAAGTGCATATGCATATGGACTAAAAAGGCATTATGACTAGTTAATCGATATTGTAAAGCAACAGAAGAGGCCTATGGCCCAACAAATGTGCAAATGAAACAAATGATCAAGCTAGCTAGCAAATGCAAATGCAAATGTTCACATGGCAAATGTTCACATGGAAACCCGGGGCAATATCTATTTAACTTGGTCACAACATAATGAAATAAGCAAAGCATTTGCATACATAAAGAGTAATGATTATATGTTTCAACTTTATTGATACATATATGATACTGATGAATGGAATGGAATATATGGTATATATTGGATTTGTGATTTATTACTATGAGTTATTTGGTACTTTAGAGCTCATTTGATGATTATTCTCACTGAGCCGCAACTCATTAGTTTGCATCATTTTTCAGGTAAAGAAAAGTGATAGCTCATTTTGAGTAGTGTATAGAAGACATGGAGCACAGGTCATTGGCCGAGCCTCATCACTCTCTCTACTTGCATTCCACACAAGCATGAAAATATGGCATATGTGTTTTGTATTTACGTGCTTGAATATGTATAGTCATTTTGGAATGAGTCTAAAAATGTATAAATGAAATCAACTTGAAAATACTTATGTGTAAAGTTTATGTTTTGATATATGTGATATATTATATTGTGGTGAAAACCTCAGTGCTAACTTTGCAAAGTCAGTGAATAATATTACAGGATATGAGACTTGTAAGTCATTGAATGAAATTATAGGATATGAGACTTGCAAAGTCATTAAATTATATTATAGGATATGAAAAAAAAATTTACTACTATTGTTAACAGGGTATTTTACCTTTCCAGTATGCTATCTATGATTACTTGATATAGGGATAGGTTATACTCAAATGCATATAAGATGTGGTGTTACATTTTTGGTATCAAAACAGGGATAGGTTCCATGGGAACATGCATAAGCATAAGAGCATGATAACATATGCATCCTATGTGTTGAACTTTATGTAGTGACATATTTTCATTTATTTTAGGGACATCATAAGACATGATACACCAAGGAGGGAGAGGCCGGCTGAAATGCATTCTCATGAGGCATCACCTCATTTACATAGAGATCAACCAGCACTAGGAGCTAGAGCTCTAGTACATGCACCACAGTCATCTCATGCAGAAGTACCCTATGAAAACCTAGAAAAGGAAGTATATGGTCCTGAAATATAAAAGGAAAGACGTTATGAAAAGCTGAGGAAACATGGTGCAACTAATTTCAATGGCACAACTGACCTAGCAGAAGCTGAGACATGGCTGAAAAGGACACAGAGGGTACTGAATGAGAAATTTGATTATGCAGTATCCTTGCTGCAAGGAAATGCTTGTGAATGGTGGGAGAGAGTCCCCGACAGTGATGCATAACCACCGGTGTTGACATGGAATGATTTCCTCCTGGAATTTTAGAACAATTACATGCCTGAAGCATATAATGATGAGAAGAGCAAGGAATTCCTGAATCTAAAACAGGAGAATATGTTTGTTGCGGAGTATGAAGTACAGTTTAATAAACTTTCCCATTATGCCACCTTCATGGTCTCTAGTGAAAGAGACAAATGCAGGAAGTTTGAGGAGGGCCTCAAATATGAGATCAGAAATAGAATCACGACTACTGATCTTGATAGTTATGCCAGACTCAGAGCTGCTGCAATCAGAGCTGAACGGTTAATGAAAGAAGCTGGGGAGCAACAAATTAAAAGGGTAGCACGTGAGTTCTTTGGTGAGTCTAGTAGAAGGTCAGGAAAAAGAGGTAGATATATGCCTGCACAGTCTGGCAACAGAAGTGGGTACTCCAGTTCTAGAGGTTGAGGCATGACTTTCTCTTACCCAAGCAGAGGGCAGAGCCAATATGTTGAATAGAGGCCCACATGTAGTCATTGTGGTAGACAGCATACGGGTGAATGTAGAAGGCTCATAGGAGCATGTTATTTCTGTGGATCGATGGAGCACATGTATAGAAACTGTCCAAATAGAGCCAAACTAGCAGAGACCAACAGAGGTAGAGGAATATCTGATACTACAGTTAAGGCACCGAGGGTCTACCCTACTAGTGGGACACAGGGCAGAGGAAGAGGCAGGGGTAGGACTGGTACAATGGGCAGAGGAGTGACCAGATCTGAAGGTCAGAGTTTTAGACCCCCTAGTCCGGCTAGGGTGTTTGCTCTAACTAGACAAGAGGCAGTGGATGCTCCCAAAGTAGTCACTGGTAATATTTATATTTCTGAAATATTAGCATATGCATTGATTGACCCAGGCTCCACTCATTCATTTATATCATTGCATATGACATCTAAATTGTATCAAACGCATGAGCCTTTGGGAATTGACATAAATGTGAGTACACTATTGGGAACAGTGGTAGTTGTGAATAATGTCTGTCGTGATTGCATGATATGCATTGACAGAGCTGAGTTAATAGCTGATCTAATTTTATTGTCAATATATGAATTTGATGTGATACTGGGAATGGACTGGTTAACTAGACATCATGCAATAGTGAATTGTTTTACTAAGGAAGTAATTCTAGAATCACCCAACCATCCAAGGGTAGTATTTCTAGGTGAAAGAAAACTTGTGCCTACATGTCTAGTCTCAGCCGTAAAGGCATTTCGAATGATCAAAAGGGGATGTGAAGCATATTTGGCATATGTGACTGATACTAAAACCACTGATAGCTTGCTTGAAAATATACCAGTGGTAAGGGAATTTGCTGATTTATTCCCAGATGATCTACCTGGTTTACCACCAGATAGAGAGATAGAATTCACTATTGAACTAGTGCCAGGAACAGTACCAATATCAAGGTCACCCTACAGAATGGCCCCAGTTGAGTTGAAAGAACTGAATGCCCAATTGCAGGAGTTACTTGACAAAGGGTATATTAGACCTAGTGTATCACCTTGGGGAGCTCCAGTATTATTTGTTAAAAAGAAAGATGGAACAATGAGATTGTGCATCGATTATAGGCAACTGAACAAAATGACAGTGAAGAACAAATATCCATTGCCTAGAATAGATGATTTGTTTGACCAGTTGCAAGGAGCCCAAATATTCTCCAAGATTGATTTGAAATCAGGCTATTACTAGCTGAAAGTAGCAAAAGCGGATGTTCCAAAGACTACCTTTCAAACCAGGTATGGACATTATGAATTTTTAGTAATGCCATTTGGATTGACTAATGCTCCAGCTGCATTTTGGCATTAATGAATAAAGTGTTTCAACCATATCTGGATAGGTTTGTGATAGTATTTATTGATGACATATTGGTGTACTCAAAGAATAGGGGAGAACATGAACAACATTTAAAAGTTGTGTTACAAACTTTGAGGGAGAGACAATTATATGGAAAATTGAGTAAATGTGAATTCTGGTTAGATCATTTGGTGTTTCTTGGACATGTGGTGTCGAGCAAGGGCATAGAGGTTGACCCAAAGAAAATTGAGGCTATGCTAAATTGGGAAGCTCCTAAAAATATTTCAGAAATGCGTAGTTTTCTGGGATTAGCCAGATACTATCACAGATTTGTTAATGGATTCTCCTTAATTGCTAGCCCTTTGACTAAATTGTTGAGAAAGAATGTGCCTTTCAAGTGGACTCCAGAATGTCAGAGGAGTTTCGATGAACTAAAACACAGACTAACATCAGCACCAGTGTTAACTATCCCTTTAGGTACATGTGGGTTTACAGTATATAGTGATGCTTCTCACCATGGCTTTGGATGTGTATTAATGCAACATGGTAAGGTGATAGCTTATGCATCTAGGCAACTGAGACCACATAAGATCTCATATCCAGTGCACGATTTAGAATTGGCTGCAGTTGTATTTGCATGAAGATTTGGAGGCATTACCTGTATGGTGAGACATTCCAAATCTTCACATACCATAAAAGCTTGGGTTATTTGCTGACACAGAAAGAATTAAACATGAGGCAGAGACGGTGGTTAGAGCTATTGAAAGATTATGACTATACAATTGAATACCATCCAGGGAAAGCCAATGTGGTAGCAGATGCATTGAGTAGGAAGGCCAGTAGCAGTGTAGCTCATTTACAAACATCCTCTTTTCCATATTTGATTCAATTATGATCTATGAATGTTGAATTAAATATACATGATGTCGGATCACTGATTGCTACTCTTCAAGTTAGACCTATACTAAAAGAGAGGATCAAAAAAGCACAAAGCAAAAATCCTGAATTATGTGAGAAAATTGATGTGGTAAGGCAGGGAAATAATACAGAGTTTCATTTGCAGAATGATACACTGATGTTAAAATCACGCATATGTGTTACAGACACTGAGAATATGGAAGAGGCACACAATGCACCATATGCAATGCACCCAGGGATGACAAAGATGTATCATAGCTTAAAGCCTCATTACTGGTGGCCAAGAATGAAGAAATACATAGCAGAATATGTTTCCAAATGCTTAACATGTCAGTAGATTAAGATAGAACTCCAGGCACCAGTTGGTAAACTACATCCTTTACCAGTGCCAGAATGGAAATGGGAAAAGATAACAATGGATTTTGTTTATGGATTGCCTAGAACTCCACGGAAAAATGATGCAATATGGGTAATTATTGATAGGTTAACCAAGTCAGCACATTTTCTACCTATCAGATGGGGGTGTACACTTGAGATTTTGGCCAAATTATATGTGAATGAAATAGTTAGATTGCATGGCATTCCAGTATCCATTGTGTCTGATAGAGATCCACGGTTTACTTCACATTTTTGGGTGAGTTGACATAATACATTGGGAACAAAATTGAATTTCAGTACTGCATTCCACCCACAAACTGATGGACAATCAGAGAGAACTATATAGACATTAGAAGAAATGCTTAGAGCATGTGCTATGGAATTCAAGGGAGCTTGGGATGAGTATATAGCATTGGTGGATTTTGCATACAATAACCAATATCATAGCAGTATTCAGATGGCCCCATATGAGGCATTGTATGGAAGAAAGTGCAGAAGCCCTCTCATTTGGGATGAAAAAGGAGCACGTGCATTAGAAGGGCTAGAGATAGTGCAAGACACAGTGGATAAGATCAAGGTTGTCAAGAACAAGCTAAAGGCAGCCCAAGATAGACAGAAAAGTTACGCTGATCAGTATAGAAGGGAGATGGAATATGAGATAGGTGAAAAGATATTACTTCCTGTATCTCCATGGAAAGGGATAATCTAATTTGGCAATAAGGGTAAATTGAGGCCAAGGTACATAGGGCCTTATGAAATTCTTGAGAAGATTGGTCCATTGGCATATAGATTGGCGTTACCATCAGAAATGGTTCAGATACATAATGTGTTTCATGTGAGGATGCTTAGAAGATACAGGTCAGATCCTACACATGTACTTAAAGATCAAGCCATTGAGATTGCAGAGGACATGAGTTATGTTGAGGAACCAATGTAAATCATTGGATACAAGACTAAATAGCTAAGAAACCGAGAAATACCTTTGGTTAAGGTATTATGGCATAACCATTTACAAGAAGAGGCAACATGGGAAACATAAGAAAATATGAAAAAGCAATATTATCCACACCTGTTTTTAGGTATTTATTTCGAGGATGAAATTTTTAAAAGGAGGGGAGAATTGTAACATCTTTGACCTTTCCCCACATTCATTTCATTGAACATAAGCATCTTGCATACAATTCAATTGAACACGTGCATTTCATACGTATTTTCCTAGGAACAAGTTCATGGCACGCACTAGCTACGTGTCCTAGTATTTGGCAATTGTATCGAGTCACACGTGTATACTTATAACCTAAACGATGATAACAAAGTATTAGAAATGAATTGAATAAGGTGACTAAATTAAAGTAAGAAAAATGATTAGATTTAGATTAGTAAACATTTACATTGTTAATTTAGTTAAATCGGGCTAAATGATTATGTTGTATTATTGTGTGAATTAGTGGAATTATAAATATATATAAATAATAATAATAATATAGACAAAATAAAATGAAAATGACACAAAAGAGAAATAGAAGAGAAGAGAAATGAGAAATGAGAAGAGAAAAGAGAAGAGAAGAAGAGAAAATGACAAAATGACAAAAAAAACAAGTTGGCTTTATCTTCATCTTTCTTTCCCATTTCTGCCTTCTTCTCCAGCCCGACTTCTTCTTCAATTTCCTCCATTTTAGACTTCAGTTCATCCTTGTTTCACCTAGTTTTTGAAGCATATTGATCCCTTGCAAGGTTGTTCTTGGTAAGTAATCAATTGTTATTGCTATAGGGTTGATTTGAGTTGCTTAGGTTCAATATTAGACACTGCATTGCACCTCAATTTTGATATCCATAGAAATTGATTCTGGAAAATCTTAAAACACAAAAGTTGTTCTATTATGTCTTAAATTTATGGATAGGTAAATATGGTTGCAAGATGTAGTGTATAGAATGAGATATCTACTTCGTACTGAAACTGGTCAGGGTGTGAACCCTAACCTAGTTAGCTACAATGTGATTTGATTTAGAATATGTTAAAGCCATTATTTGAAGTGTCTCAAAACCTAAAAGTTGTAGCTATATGTGTGTTGTATCTTTATATCAAATTGTAGGTTCATAGGTCTTGTAAAGTTTGAGTTATGGTGAATGTAACCATGACTGTTCTATGGTTTGAACTGCCTACTGAGTGCCCTGGGCAGATCCAGTACCTTTTTTTGCAAATTAGAGCTTGTTAGAGCTAGATTCTGTAAATTCGTAAAACAAGAAAGTTATAGGTATATGTCTTAGCTAAAGTTTTTTACTAAGTGTAGCTTTATTTGTTATTTATAGACTACATTATGGCCTTTGGAATGCATACTGGTCTGGAAGCTATTTCTATTCTGGACCAGTAAACTATTTGCTATATTTTGAAGACATTAGAGACATAATTGGTAAAAGTTATAACATGAAACATGTTCCCTATGAACCCATATAAGTGTTTGTAAAGTTTCATTAAAATAGGACGTATATATGATAAGCTATGATGAACCCAAATGAGAATCCTGAAACTGCCTAAAGACAGAAAACAAGGCAGAAAACATAACACACTTAGAAATTTCACAAAATATTGCACAATGATCCAATTGGTCTGCAATTTGAATATGTTCTATAATTATATATTAATTTTAATTAGGAACAAGAATCATAGTAATTGATCAAGTATATAAAATGTTATAGGCTAAACAGTCCCATAAGGTCACACTGCCTCATAGGAAAAATCTTAACTATTGACATGAACAATGCATATTAATTTGTTTAAGCCACATTAAGTCTCCCTAATCATGAGTTAATCAATTATGTTTTCATATTAGGCTCGCAACGTATTGGAGACCCACAAGGAGCTGATAAACAATAAGTTAGGGGTCGGAATCAAAGGAGAACGGTGAGTCTAATTATCGATTGGATTCTTTAGTGCAAATGAATGTTGCTTGTTATGTGATTCATATGATTGTCATGATTGGTCCTTGATAATGTAATGATGGATAATGTGTGACATTTTGGTACATATAAATGGTATACTTGTGGTATATTTGAAGTATATGTTTGACATATGTGATATATATACATGGTATATGTATAGTATATGCAAGGTATATGCTTGACATATGAGGTATATATGGAATATATGTATGTTGTATATGATAAATATTCAATGGTTGATGAATGCTTAAATACAAGTGCATATGCATATTGACTAGTTAATCGATATTGTAAAGCAAAAGAAGAGGCCTATGGCCCAACAAATGTGCAAATGAAACAAATGATCAAGCTAGCTAGCAAATGCAAATGCAAATGTTCACATGGCAAATGTTCACATGGAAACCCGGGGCAATGTCTATTTAACTTGGTCACAACATAATGAAATAAGCAAAGCATTTGCATACATAAAGAGTAATGATTATATGTTTCAACTTTATTGATACATATATGATACTGTTGAATGGAATGGAATATATGGTATATATTGGATTTGTGATTTATTACTATGAGTTGTTTGGTACTTTAAAGCTCATTGGATGATTATTCTCACTGAGCCGCAATTTATCAATTTGCATCATTTTTCTGGTAAAGAAAAGTGATAGCTCATTTTAAGTAGTGTATTGAAGACATGGAGCACAGGTCATTGGCCGAGCCTCATCACTCTCTCTCTTTGCATTCCACACAAGCATGAAAAATATATCATATGTGTTTTGTATTTATGTGCTTGAATATGTATAGTCATTTTGGAATGAGTCTAAAAATGTATAAATGAAATCAACTTGAAAATACTTATGTGTAAAGTTTATGTTTTGATATATGTGATATATTATATTGTGGTGAAAACCTCAGTGTTAACTTTGCAAAGTCAGTGAATAATATTACAGGATATGAGACTTGTAAGTCATTGAATGAAATTATAGGATATGAGACTTGCAAAGTCATTAAATTATATTACAGGATATGAAAAAAAAATTTACTACTATTGTTAATAGGGTATTTTACCTTTCCAGTATGCTATGTATGATTACTTGATACAAGGATAGGTTATACTCAAATGCATAAGATGTGGTGTTACACAAGGTTTATCACAAGTTAAATTATTTAATCAACCTTGTTTAATAACTCTAAATTAGACTAAAATAGACACAGGTATAAAAGATCTCTAGTTGTCACCCAAGCTACTTAGGATACTTGCTTGAGAAAATAAAGAGTATGCATACATATCATCTCTAAGGAAGCTCACTTGAGTTTTAACCTTTAAATAAAATATCATCTATGTATTGACCAACCTAGGGCTCTCTATACTGAATCCCCTTAATGACATGTCATTTATCCTAACTCTAGTCCTAATAAGAGTGTTAAGCATAATTAATCCCATATTCTCATATTGAACATCACTATTCTCGAATCATTCACCCATTATAATCACAATTTATTTTATCTACAAATAAACCTCGAATGTGTTCAACCTACATTAAAATCAACCATGGTTCATTCAACCTAAGAAATATAAAAAATCAACATACATATGATTTAAGGCTGTGAAAAACCTCTTCATGCCCGTGAATCCCTTATTCGCGGCTTGTCTAGCTATGACTCATACTGTGATACCTTTTATGAATGAATTTGCTAAATCCAGCATACAATTGATTCACAGCCATCAAAAGACTCTTCACGCCCATGAATCACTCATTCACAGCTTGTCTGACTATAAACCAAGTGTTGACTCATTCCATGAATGAATCTGCACACTAACAAGACATGTTTCATACCTGTGAACCACTAATTCACATTCATGAAACTTAGAATTTTAGCGGATTATGCTTTAAATATGCCATGTGCCATTCCACGTGAAAAATCCTAAGGTTTACCAATGCAAACCACACTACCAACACTCATTAAAGCATGAAATCTACCTTTTAACTTGCCACTCATTCAAATACATGACAAGAGTAAATTAAATCCCTTAATTATGCCATAAACATCTTTCAATCTATTTTCACATCAATATGCAATAATGCATAGGAATCATTGTCGATAAGTGCATTTTCCCATCTTAAGCACATCATCAATTTTTCAACACTTTAAAATCCATTTAACACATACCAAACTAGCAGTAAATACATTATGTTGCATTTATGGCATACTCAAACCCATTAATACATCATTTAACACAACAACATGCCACCCTTCATAAATTCATGCATTAACTCATCTCAACAATCATACATTTTGCAACTTAAGTACACAAATGAAATCAAATATAGTTTGGATGTGGTTATGTATAAACCTCAATAAAAAAAAAAAGAGCTTAAAAGACACCTTTCAAGTCTATTTCAAGCTATTTCCTTCTCTTGAGGGGGAGCTTCCTCACCAATAATGGTTCCTATCACATAATAACAACCAAAGACAACATTAAAATAAGGACTTCCTGATGTTTCCATGTCTCCCTACTCAATATTCATCAAAAGATGGGTTTTTTCTAACCCAAACCCTAGATTAACCACACCTAACCTCAAACCCACAAAAAGAAATTATAAATTGAAGATTGAAGAATGAAAGAGAGGAAATGAGCTATTTACTCAATCCTATGAGCTATGGTGGCTAGAATCTCAAAATTACAGCTCCAAGCTCCACTTTTCCTCTTCTAGCCTTTCCCTTAGAAATTTTATCTTATCTTTGATTTTCTTATAAGATTAATAGTTTAAAATTAGCTTTTGGTGGGTTTTTAGTGAAGGGATAGGTGGAATGGTGTCTGGTCTCTTAACGGGGACAAAGGCATTAGGGTTTATTTTGCCTAAAAAAGAAACAGATAAAGGGTACTTTTCTTAAATATCTTATGATTAACAGTCGTGAGTCATCATTCATTGGCGTGAATGACTTGCTATTTTTTCTCTCTCACTTATCTTTCATGATTCACGGCTGTGACTCATCATTTATAAGCCTATTTTTATCTTATTTCTTACTTTTTCTCTCCAAAGCATTAACTTTATATGCCCACTTATTTGTTAACTATCAACCACATAACTATTTTAGCATCTAGACCCTATGTTATAGAAGTGACACAATAGGAGCAATCACATATGTCTTGCTCTGAGGTCCCAATGGAATTTGCATAGAAGCTATAATTGGCATTAAATTCCATCCTTCAAATAATGTATTTGAGTATGAAGCCATGGTAGCTGGTCTCCATATAGCCAAAGAGATTATATCACCCTCATTGTCAAATAGAAGTGACTCACAACTGGTGGTAAAGAAGATCAAAGATAAGTTTGAAGCTAAAGATAAGGAAATAGCAATGTAACACCCATAATTAGGGCCTAGTAAATAAAAGGGATTAAGAAAAGTTCAGTATGTGTTTAAGAGTTAGGGTATATGGAAAGAGTTGAAAAGAAACAAGGAAGTGAAATATCACATGGCTTACACCCATGACAATGCTTTCACAACCGTGGTTTGCGAAATAGAATTATGGGTTTAAACTAATTCCGGTTGTGACAGGGGTTGTAAAGGTCGTGAACATAGTTGTTCTTTCTCTCCCTCATGACCTAAACTGAAAAGGAAACCCTAGAACTCGAATATTCTTCTTACTAGAGACCCAATCTTGTGTTCTCTTTGATTCGTAGACCTTAAACACCTAAATCAACATCAAAAGTCAAAGTTATCAAGTTCTTGAAAGAGAAAAGGTAAGAGGAAGGTTGTGTTTTTAAAGAGACCAACCCAAAGAAGAAGAGATGAGTTCGAAATTATTCTTCCTAGTTGTGTTTCCTTCAATCTTGGTAAGGAATCACATTTTTTATTTTTCTTTCTGTAAGTTTTCATAACCTTTTTTCTCTGTAGAACTCCTCTATGGTATAGACCCATTTCCATATAGGTTAAGGTTTCAGTTAAACATGAGTTTTTATGTTTTTGGAGCCTTTTTTAAGCATGATTAAAGTTATAATATGCTTTAGTAAGAGGTTTTATGATATTAAAGTCATATAAGAAGCTTAGGGTTAGGGTCTGAGCTTTATAGCTTTCAGAGGATAAGTTGCTGATTTATAAAAGTTGAAGGATACATGTTATATGTGATAGGAGTTGAAAATTTTGAGAGAAACATGGTTTTTGAGTCTCCATTAGAGGTATGTACATATATGCATTTAAATTCCAATGTGGCATATTGTATATGTTAAATTTTTTAAATGCCTTAAATGCTAGTTGATTGTTGATATGAACGGAAGTGATGCAATGAATGTTGTGAGAATATGAGACATGAATGGAAATGTTTGGAATAAATCTTGTTATAAGTATGTCATATGTGTTTTAAATGGAATGCTAATTTATGATGGTGAAAAGGTAAAAGGAAATATTATTAAGGTTATAAAAGAGATTGTTAAACCATAAATACATGAATTGGCATTAAATGAGTTGATAGGGTAATTTATATTGAAATAAGTTATAAGGGGTTTAAATGATGCTTTAACATGTTTTAATTGATGATCTAATGAGAATGTTGATAGGAAAAGGTTGTTATGGGACAATTAACATGTTTTAATTGATGATCTAATGAGAAAGTTGATAGGAAAAGGTTGTCATAGGACAATCCTTAGAGCCTTACATGTGTTTTGTAATGAATGCTTGTCTTTAATGCTATTAACTATTGGAAAACCCATATTCAAGCCCGTGTCTAGGTGTTCACAACCGTGAATCTCATCCCACAAATAAGGTCATGCCTATGACTATTTCTTCATGCCTGTGAAGAATGTGCATAAAGCATACATAAGCTTTTATGACCAAGTTCAAGGTTTGGTTCACAGGTAGACTTACTGTGAATAAGACTTCATGGCTATAAACACATAATTCACACCCGTGAAGCCTGCTTTAAATGATATATGTTGTATGTTTATTGGTTATAATACAATGGCTATGCACATGCCTTAATAATGATATTTTAAAGTATGCTTCTATGAATATCAGTACACGAATGTTACATGATGAGTTTACATATGAACAAAGTATATATGTTATAAGATGTAAATATCATAATGAAGTATAATAAGATTATAAACAAGTAAAGCCTAGGCTCGATACTAGGACTAGAAGTAGGATTGTGGCATGCCATTAAGGGGGTTCGGTATCATAGTGATTATGATACAATGATTCCATACTCGTCAATGTGGCTTAATCTCTGGGAGTGCCATTGACTTGAGATGCCTCGACTGACACATATGATTATAGACAGGTGGCTTAAGCTCAGAGAGTACCCCTATTCACAATTTGTATCCGAATAGTCCGAGTTAAGAGTTGTTATGCAGTCATATCAAAGTGATTTAAGAACATAATGAAATGGAAAAGAGATTAAAAAAAATACGTATACAAGAATACACATTTAATATGATATATGCTTTTAAAAAGGAATTATATGTTCTCTTTCTTATTGTTCAATGCTTAATGGGTTAATTCATCCCATAAGGTAAAGTATCTAGATGATATTATGAATTCATTGTCATGCCATGATGTTTTATATGTTTCCATGAATTTTTTTTAATGTATGATTATATGTTGAACTTTTATGCCTATATGTACTACTAAGATTTCAGTAGCTTAGCGTGCGGGTATTTTTCCATGCAAGTCAGAGCCTTGTAGATAGATTTGAAGTTGATCCAGAGAAGCTAGCCCAATATCAGAGATAATAATGCAGACCCGACACGGATCAGTGATATCATATGTCATACTTTTGTATTTTGTACATGGCATAGGGGTTTTGATTATTTACCTGCAAACATGTCTTGTATTTTGAAATATATATAGTTTTTGTAGAGATGCCATGTATTTTTGTAAACATCGAGCCTTTTGAGTCCCAAGTATATATATATATATATATATATATATATATATATATATATATATAATGCTTTCTCTTAGATCAAAGATTTCTCCATGGATGATTATATATAAGATATGTTGTAATATGGTTTCATATGCAAAACAAGTGCTTATGAAAAAGGGTTTTCCAAAGAAAAGAAATTTTTTAAAAATTTCATAAGTTTTTCGCACACCAGATTCTGTAACACCCGCTCATTTTGTCGGATTGATGCTGGTTAGGCGAGAAGGTGCAACAGGCAAAGTACTTGATGTAAGTGAGACAATGTAACGTCCACTAACTAGAGTTTAATTAGAATAAATATGTGGTGTAATTAGAAAAAACATGATAGTTAATAGAAATTAAAATAGATGGAATCATTAATTAAATTAGAAATTAAAATAAATTAAATTGATAGACAATATAAATTTGATTAAATTAGACCACATAATTAAATTGTATTTTTTGGTAAAAATTTAAAAGGACTAAATATAAGTAAATATAAGAAGATGATAATAATAATAATAATAATAATAATAATAATAATAATAATAATAATAATAAGAAAATTAAATTAAAAAAAAAAAGAAAAGAAAAGAAAAGTGAGCAGTACAAGGGTCAGCAAAAAAAAAAAAGACCAAAAACGGGAAATAGGGGAAAGTGGGGCTGAAGTCAATTAAGACTTCTTTTGGCCATTTGCTTCCAACTTCAACTCTCTTCTTCTTCTTCTTCATCATCCCTTTTCCTTCCTCCATATCACAGCCCAAAATCTTCATCATTTTCTTCAAGATTTGCATCAAAAATCAGTCCAAATAAATCTGATCTTGGTAAGAAATATTTTTCCCATGATTATTGTGTTATTAGAACTTTTTGGATTATGTTATGCAGTGTACTTCGTTCATTTTTTTGATTATCTTGTAAATCGAATTTGGGAAAGTGTTAAACATAAAATTTGTTCATATATATGTCTTGTGTATCTTTTTGTCAAATATTATTGAATTATTATGAGTATATGAAGAGATATGGTCATTGGAGTAAAACTGGTTCAGGAAGACGTATCAACTGAATAACCTACGGTTTTTGTAACAATTGATCATCTTAGTGGCTTAATCTGAAATTTTGTAAAACTTAAAAGTTGTAGGTATATGTTTTATATAGGTCTCTGCCATATTTTGCATAAATATCTCTTGTGTAGGTTGAGTTATAGTGAAATAAACCATGACTGTTGCTTGATTAAGTTGTGTTCTGGTACCTGTGCAGCTTCAGTAACTTCGTCCTTATATTTAACCTATTTTTAGATCGAATTAGCCAAAGTTCTAAACATACAAGTTTTACTCCTATGTCGTATCTAAATTTCTATGAAAGTATCACCTTAACATGTCATGTATTTTGTGAGTTAAGAGCTGAACAATTAAACTGGTTGGGTTGATACTCTATGTTGAACCAGTTATATATCCTCTAATATTTGAGAACCTTAGAGACCGAATCTAGAAATTAGTTAAACATGCAAAATGTTCCAAATTAACTTATATAATTTTATAAAACTTTTCATAATAATTGAAGTTACACATTTAAAGCTATGAATTTTTGAATTGGGTGCCTCGAAACTGCCTAAGGGCAGAAAATAGGGAAATATTTAAAATTATATCAAATATTATGTAAAGGTTCAAAAATTCTAAAATTTTAGGATATTTTAGTTTTACATGTTTCATTTAATCAGGATTAAGAATCATATAAATTGGATAATTGTAAAAAAAGTTATTGATCCAACAGTCCTAAAAGGTCATGTTCCAGCTTATACGAAATTGTAGTTATTTATTTAAACTATATTAAGAATAAATATTTTATCAATATATTAATTATTTATATTTTCAAATTAGGATATCAACAAGAAGAAGAACAATAAAAGTAGACAAGCTCTAAATTTTAGATTTTGTAAAAAAACTCCATTGAGGTTTGTACATATATGCATTTTAATTTTCCTTGTTGGATGCTTGTGTGTTAATTGAATAAGTGGCATATTTGAATAATGTACTAAAATGTGTAAATATGAAATGAATTGAGTGCTTAACCAATGAAACTTCATGTTAATGCATGTATAGACATATAGATGAATAATTGATTGAGAAAATGTAGAAAATTTTGGTTTACAATATGTAACATAATATATTTTTCAATATAGATTA
This sequence comes from Triadica sebifera, assembly GCA_023653625.1. Taxonomy (NCBI): domain Eukaryota; kingdom Viridiplantae; phylum Streptophyta; class Magnoliopsida; order Malpighiales; family Euphorbiaceae; genus Triadica; species Triadica sebifera. The sequence continues at coordinate 22,146,099 of CM042907.1, read as the reverse complement.
GTATATGATTGATTAAAAATGTGATAATTATTAATGGTAATTATTGAATAATTAGGACAATAAAGATTGAAGTTAGAAAGTCATGTATGACATATGTATTTGATGTGAAAAGAGAGGTTATATGGCATACTTGGACTCATAAAGTTATTATAAATTTTGGTTTTGTATTAAAAGATTTGTTGGCTTTGATTGTATAGAAAACTAATTAAAGTATGCCAATATTACTTAAATAGTTATATAAAATGGAATATCATATGATTATATGATTTTAAAATTTATAATCATATTTTTATTATAAATGTAATGGGAATATTGATTCCAGCAAATTAATATATAAAGAAAATAAATAAGTAATAACATTAATTGCCCAGTTCTCAACCTGTGGGCTAATTAGGGATAGATGGTGCACCATTGCGGGGGCATTACGGTACCGATATTGATATGGTTTAGGAACAGGGTGGTATTAGCTCCGAGAGCATCCCTATCCTAATTGTACACATATGATGTTATTATACTTGGTCATAAGGCTTAAGCTCCGCAAGCGCTCTTGACTTGAGACTATAGTGAGTTACCATGCATTTTAGTAATTGTATGTTAAAATATTTATGCTTATATGGATTGAGATTTGAGTTAACTAAACAATTATAATTTTTAGAAAATCAATTAAATTAAAATGAGTTATGAAAATATGAGAGGAGGTAGAATGCTTAATATTTTATATATTACATATTGTTGAATATATACAATTCATGTCCTGATACAAATATAATGATAATATAATAGAACATAAATTTTATTTTATTATAATATTTTCTAAATTTTATGCAATGATTTATTTAAATTATATCATGATTATTATGACCCACATTTGTGTGACTGCATGGGAAAATTTTAATGCTTATATGTACCACTAAGCTAGAAATGGCTTAGCGTGGGTTTTTCCCGCACTAGAACTGGAGCTTGCAAGTAGTAAACTGTGAAGTTAATAGAGGAAGTACAAGCTCATACTAGAGGAGACGCATCAGAACTGGTTGAGGGTCAGATGCATATTATTTTTGCATTTTCTTCATTATCATGCATATGGGTTTGTTAGACATGTCTTATATATAGTTAAGAACATATTTTGTATTTTGCTATTATATCTATATAGTTAGATGTAAGGTAAAAGCCATTAATTTTGATAGTCATAATGAAGTATAATATTTATGTAACATGATGATGTATTTGATAATTGAATCCATATGTATATTCGAATATTAAAAAATATGTCAATTTAGTTATTAAATGAAAATTTTAAATTTAGGCTAGTTTCTTCCAGATTGTCTGTGTCATTCCGCTTATGTAATGGGATTATTCCTATTATATAGGCGGGATGTCACAGACATCTTCTAGTAGGTTTGGAGTCTAAAGGTGTTCGATGGACTATAAAGCAAATCCTAAAATTAAACAACACTTAGGCTAAGATCTTATCTCAGTTAGCTGTAGAAGTAGGAGTTTACCCAATAGGGGTGATAATGGAGACTATATCTACACCGAACTATTCAGTTCAAATCATGTTGCCGATCTTAGATAGTAGTTTGATGAAATCTCTCATTGAATAGTTAGAAGAAGGAAGATTGTTGGAAGATAAGTTTGATGCTAAAAAAACTCTAATGGAAAGCTATAGACTTCTTTTATCAAGATGGTATAATATGCAAGAAAAATTTCAGTCATCCATGGCTTGGGTGCATGGCCAAGAAAGATGGAGAATATGTTCTTAAAGAAATTCACGAAGGAGTTGGGGCACTCATAAAGCTGCTCAAGCCATCATGAGAAAAGCCCTCCTGTAGGGACACTACTAGCCAACCATGGAAAAAGATGCTAAGGAGTCCATCAGGAGATGTAACCAATGCTAGAAACACGATAACTACATTAATGTCCCTCTAAGCAATCAAAAGCTCATAGGAGTAGCATGGTCATTCGCTCAATAGGGAATTGATATAGAAGGGCCTTGTCCTCCAACAAAAGGCTAAAATAAATTCTTAATCATAACTATTGACCACTTTACTAAATGGGCATAAGCACAAGTTGTAGCAATGATCGCCCAAACTAAGGTGGTCAACTTTTTCTTTAATGAAATCATTTGCAAATTTGGAATACCAACCAAAGTGATCATAGATAATGGAAAATAGTTCAATAGCTCAGAATTCAGGGGGCTCTACTGAAATCTAGGAATCAGTTTATACTTCACCTTAGTCGCACATCCTTAAACAAATGGAATGATAGAGGTCACCTATAGGATCATTATACAAGTATTGAAAAAAATATTGAAAGATGCAAAAGGGGAATGAGTTGAACAACTTCTTCATGTCCTCTAGTCTTATAGAACAACTCCTAAAACTGCAACTAACAAAACATCCTTCAAGTTAGCCTTTGGAGTAGAGGTGGTCATATCAGCTGATATAGGTCTCCCGAGCTTTGGAGTGATGCATTATAGTAAAGTCATGAATGCCTTAGAAATGAAAGCTAATGTAGATCAGCTGGAAAAGACTAGAAAACTAGCATCAATAAGAGCAATTGTAACACCCGCAAATTTGTGTTTGGAATTTACATGTTAAATAAGGTACATTAAGGGTATATGGGAAATATATGTGAGGGTATGGTAAAGTTTTCATCATTCATGCTTGTGACAGTGTTAATCACAGCTGTGAATGTCATAATTTTCAATTTTAGAAGCAGAAAATCTTTATGACCGTGAGCAGGTTTAAATATGGCAGTGTCATGTTTTTTATAGAAACTCACATAAAATCATTCTCAACCCTAGCCATCAATTCTCTTAAACCCCAAGAAATGAACTCATCATCAGTCTTGTAAATTTTGAGTGATTAAACCAAAAATAATCACCATAAAAAGAGAGTAAAAACGGTTTTAAATAAGGTTTTCACCATAATTATCAATATTGAGGTTTAAAAGCTATAGAACACGTTCTGAAACCCTTGGATGAATTTGTTTTCATGAAATAGAGGGATTGAAATTGATGATGGAGAACTCCACTAGAGACAGTAGATTAGAGAGAATCGAGTTTTAGGGCTCTATTATTAAAGTTTGTATGTATAATCATTTTTATTAAAAAATATTACACTTGTGGTATGGATAATGATCTTGAGAAGATTATTGACATGAAATAAATGTTTTGGTATTACTGGTATCATGATAATTGACTTGTTAGATGTTAGGATAGATAATGAAATTGATTTACTGACAATTAAGCATGAATGAATGTCACTGTATTGATATGTAAGGTATTAAGCCTAATATTATTGATAAAATAGAATTAAAAGCATGTTTATAGTTAAATTTGGCTATTGGAATATGAAAAGTGTTGATAGGTGTGGCTAACATTGGTTAGCAGTAGATCCTATGCATGTTATGTGTGAAATTGAGTGAAATTAGTGCTGAAATATTGTTTCTATGTAAAGAATCATGGTCATGAAGCCCAACATCACTTCTGTGAAAGTATGAATTTCACGTTTGTGAATAAATGTTCACACCTGTGAGGGTTCAAAAGCCAGTCACGGGTTGATAAACTGTGATAGGAGGTCTCACACCTGTGAATGCTTTATTTCTAGAAAAGAATAAATGGATTCATATGATGAGACTACTTGGGTGACATGGAATCACCTTTGATATTATTAAGTGAGATTGTACATAATATGATAACCTGACTAGGGAACTTGATTATTCACACGGTGCTATACATCATAATATCGTATGTGATAATCTTGAGAACTTATGGAATATGATGTAATTGATACTGATAACCTGAATATGAATAAGAATGCCCATTCTCTATTGAGGGACTAGTGAGGATAGGTGGCATGCCATTGAGGGGGTTACGGTACTGTAGAAATAATTATGCATGCAGTTATTATATTTGCTTATCATGGTGGCTTAAGCTCATGTAAGAGTGCTCCTGTTTGATAAGCTCAGTGGTAGAATGTCTTAATTAAGGACAAGGTGGCTTAAGCTCGTATTAGAGTGCCCTTGTACCGATATGCATGCAATCTTTGCTCATCAAAGTGGCTTAATTTGAGAAGTTCAGTGGTAGCAATATATATAGATACAGTAGTGAGAAGGGTGGCTTAAGGTTGTGTTAAAGCACTCCTATTTCATAACTCGCATTCGAGTAGTCCACGTTTAGAATATTGGGCTATTAATCCAAAAACCGGTAATATAAAAAGTTGAATACATAATGATAAAGATATGGTAAATGACATGCAATGCTATTCTAATGATGATATCATGTTTGCGATGTATGTTATGAGAGTTGAATATTATGCAAATTTGTATGATTAAGCTATCTTAGGAATAATTGCATGTTTGATAATATGGATACGCACACAGGTGTGTTATTAAATATGAGATGTTATATTAATAAATGAATGTATGCTAGAGTTTAAATGTTTATATGTACCACTAAACTTTCAGTAGCTTAGCGTGTGGATTTTTTCTACACGCATATTTGGAGTCATAAACTGTGGTTGACAAAAAAAGAAGACAAAGTTAGTCAGAGTTGATCCGAGTTGGGTTTTTCCTTTATCCATGCATTTTACTTTTATTAGTTATTTTATTTTTCGCATATCATGGGATAGAGGCTATTAATTCATATTTAAATAAAAACATGTATTTGAGATTATGAATTTGAGTTAGTACAGATTTTGTAATAAGGGATTTTTATGCCCAAGTTATTATTGTTATGATTATGGATGTGATCTAGATATATGAGGAATATTTGTGTGTGTGTATATATATATATATATATATATGAGAATGATTCAGAAGGGAAACTGTTAATATGGAAATACATTGAAAATTTTTAATTTAGACAAGTAGATTTAGTTCTAGTCGTGTGGCATCTGTCTATATAATGGAATTTGCCCTGTATGTGTAGAGGGTGTTATATTTAGTGGTATCAGAGCTTAGGTTTAGACAGTTCTACACCCAAGTTGATTATGGGGTTATCATGCATTCATACATGTGTCTTGTCTAACTCTGACTTTGGCCACTTCTCTGTCAACTTGTAAGATTAGAGTGAGATGGCACTTGAATTGAATGATATGGCTGAGAGCTAAAGCTCTCCACATAATGGGGCACTGAAATAGCCTAATGCAGCTAGTATTCAGGGTCCAGGTGTAGAACAAATATCTGACCCACGAGCTCCTGAACGAGCTAATCCCAACCAGATTCCATTAATGCAGCAGATGGTAGGTCTACTGCAAAAGATAGTTAGAGTAGTGCCACCTGCACTAGCACTAGTTCTTCCACCTCTACCATCGAGGTCAAGGTTACAGCTAGACAAGCTCCGTAAATTTGGAGCCCCTGATTTTCTAGCAACAAAAGATGATGACCTTGCTACTGCTAAATATTGCCTTAAAAAGATAGAGTGGCTTTGTGATGAATTTGATATGGCCACTGATCAGAAGGCCAAGTATGTAATTTCTTTATTACAAGAGGATGCCCATGACTGGTGGAAGACAGTCCTGTTGAAACCAAATGTTCCACAACCTATGACTTGGGACTTCTTTATGGTTGAATTCAAGAAATAATATGTTCCTCCTATCTATATGGATGAGAAGAAGAGAGAGCTTCTAAGTCTTAAGCAAGGCAACATGATAGTGATAGAGTACCATATAGCGTTTACTCAACTGAATAAATATGCCTCTGATATGATCACTAGTGAGAGAGACAAGTGCAAGAGGTTTAAGTATGACCTCTGTTAAACCTTGAGGAGTATTTCCGTTATTTTGATGATAACAAATAAAATAGCAATATTGTATTTAACATACTTGTTTTCTAAGTCTATTAAACAGAATATGGAATAAAATAGCAAAAATGGAGAATGGAAGAATACTCCTTGAAAGACAAATTTAAGGAAGTAGCATGTTCACGCCCGTGACCCTATGTGTCACGCTCGTGACAAAGCTAACCGTCACCAAAAGCAACATTTAAAGTTCATGGCCATGAAGGAAGACACAAACCGTGCATTGCATAATTAAGTCACGCCCGTGAATTAAATGTCACGCCCGTGAACTTTCATGACATTTTCATCCAGAGAGCTTCACGACCAAAGTCACTACTTGGATCACGGCTGGAAAGTTTGTCATGCCCGTGAATAAGTATGTCACGCCCGTGACCCAATGTTTCAAAACCTTTCAGAGAGCTTCACGACCAAGGTCACCAAATCAGTCACGGCTTGGAAGAACAGTCACGCCCGTGACAAACATAGTCACGCCCGTGAAGGATGAAAGAGAAAAATGTCAAGTGCGATTATTTAGTTGGTACAACGGCTAGTTTCATATTAAATGCACCCTAACAGCTATAATCAACCAAGGGAGTATAAATGCAAGTCATTTATGCATTCAGTACAAGAGGATAGCAAATACTTTGAAATAAAATCTTATTACAAGCTATTTGTACATTTAATACTTTCATTATCAATATCTATTCTCTGTGAAAATCTTTTTGCTCACCATTTATTAAGCAATAAAGATTTGTAAGTGTTTCTATCTGTAATCATTTATTACTCAAGTGAGTTTTGGGTATTTCTTGGTTAAGAGGAGAACACTTGTAAGGGTTAGTTATGTGAGCCTATAAACACAAGATATAAGGTTGTTTGTGTGATCCTGAAAAAATACAAAGTAAAGGTTGTTTCTGTGAGCCTGTAAAACACAAGGAATTGGTTATTGTTTGAGCCATTAAAACACAAGGGATTTCTGGGTTCGGTATGAGCCATTGCGAAAAACACCATAGTTGGGAGTGAGCTTGTAAAACTCCATTGTAACACTTAGTGTGTTAGTGAAACTCCCAATTGCGATTGGGGAGAGGAGTAGGGTTTGTTAACACCCGAACCTCTATAAAAATCCTTGTGTCAAATTTCTCTATCCCTCCTAAAATTAATTTTTATTTCCGCACTTTAAAGTTTAATTTTTGAAACTCCAATTCAACCCCCCCTTCTTGGCTTAATATCTGGGTAACAATTGGTATCAGAGCTTTGTCTAGTATCGAAGCCTAAAAAGCGCTAGTAAAGATTAAGATATGGCCAATGAAGGATTCCAAAGTCTCAAACCTTACTTTGATGGAGCAAATTATGCCCATTGAAAGTTTCGGATGGAGACATACCTGGATAGTGAAGGAATAGAAGTCTAGGATAGTGTACGAAAAGAATGGACACCACTAACCAGAAGAGGAGCTGATAGTGAAGAAGAAATCCTATCAAGAAATGATTGGACAGAGCCTCAAAGAAGAGCAAATTTCAAAAACAAGAAGGCAACGACAATCTTATCAAGCTCATTATCTATTGAAGAATGTGGAAGAATACAACACTGTCCAACAGCATACAACATGTGGAAGACATTGGAAAATTATCATGAAGGAACTAAGAAAGTCAAATCCAAGAAGATTCAACTTTTGACCTCAGAATATGAGCTCTTCAAGATGAAATCCAATGAGTCAATCACTTACATAACCAACTGTCTTCTAGCCATTATAAATGGAATGAGGAAACTTAGGAAGCATCTGAGTCTGGAAGATGTAAACAACAAAATCCTGAGAAGTCTTCCTCTTAAAGACTATGGTTCAAGAGTTGCTGGCATAGAAGAAGCAAATGAAGACATGAGCATCATGAATACTGACGTGCTGATTGACAAACTTCTCACATATGAAATGGCAGTGAAAAGAGATAGAGAGCTTGAAGCAGAGCCAGAGAAAAGAAAGCCCTTAGCACTCAAAGCCTCTACTTGAAAATCTCAAGAAGAAAGTGAAGATGATGAAAATGAGGACATACCTATGCTTTCAAGAAGATTAAAAAGAATCATTGAGAAGAAAATGAGCAACTCAAGAAAATTCAGGCAAAGAAACCTCAAACAAACTTCTAATGATGCACAAAGAAGTAAGGAATAGGTAAAGTGTATTGAGTGTGGAAAGAAAGGAAATATCAAACTAGAATGTCCAAGGCTCAAGAAAAACAAGAGCAAATACCAAAGAGACAATGAGGAGAAAGGTCACAAAGCCACATGGGATGACGAAAGCTCTTCAAGCGAAATAGATGATAATGAAAGCGAATAGGTCAACCTATGCTTCATGGGTATTGAGGATCACGTCTCAAATAAGGTATGCCTCAAGTCCACAATAAACAAAAATGCTTGGCTTGTAGATAGTGGATGCTCAAGGCATATGACAGGAGATAAAGAACTCTTTAAAGAAATTAAAAGTATTGATGGAGGTAAAGTTACCTTTGGAAATAATGCTAAGGGTAAATTAATTGGGATTGGATCTATTGGTATTAATGAAACTACTTTTATTAAAGATGTCTTACTTGTTGATGGCTTGAAACATAACTTGTTAAGTGTTAGTCAATTATGTGATAAAGGAAACAAAGTAATCTTTACTTCTAATGAATGTCTTGTGATCTCTATCGATGGTCAAGAGATATTTAAAGAAAATAGAGATGTCAATACATACATAATAAACTTACATGAACTATCTAATTATTCCTCTGAGTGTCTTGTGACCACTAGTGATGAATCTTGGCTGTGGCATAGAAGGCTTGGTCATGCTAACATGGACTTAATACAAAGCCTCAGCATAGGAGAACTAGTAAAAGGACTACAAAGAGTTAAATTTGAAAAAGGCAAGACATGTGAACCTTGCCAAAGAGGGAAGCAACACAAGTCATCCTTTAAAGCCAAAAACATAGTAAGTACCTCAAAACCTCTTCAACTCCTGCATTTAGACTTATTCGAACCTACTAGAATTGCTAGCTTAGGAGGAAAACATTATGCATTTATCATCGTAGATGATTACTCTAGATTTACTTGGGTAATTTTCTTAGCTCAAAAGAGTGATGCTTTTGAAAATTTCAAAAACTTTGCTAAAAGGGTTCAAAATGAAAAAGGGTACTATATTTCAAAGATAAGAAGTGATCATGGCAAAGAATTTGAAAATGAAAACTTTGAAAGCTTTTGTCTTGAACATGGCATTTAACAAAATTTCTCATCTCCTAGGACACCTCAACAAAATGGGGTAGTTGAAATGAAAAATCGAACTTTAATTGAAATGGCTAGAGCAATGCTCAATGAATATGATTTACCAACTTACTTTTGGGCAGAAGCCACAAACACTGCATGTTATATTTCAAATCGAGTTTTCAAAAGATCTCTTTTAAACAAAACCTCATTTGAGGTATGGAATGGAAGAAAGCCTTTGATATCGTACTTTAGAGTATTTGGATGCAAGTGCTTCATATTGAATACCAAGGACAATCTTGGAAAATTTGCCTCTAAATCGAATGAAGGTATCTTTTTAGGATACTCTACAACTAGCAAAGCATATAGAGTATTTAACAAAAGATCATTAACTGTTGAAGAATCTATGCATGTTGTCTTTAATGAATCTAGTTCTTAAGGATGTTGTAGGTAATATGGAAAGACTTGATCTTGAAAATGGAAAAGAAGAAAATGATTAAGAAGATTCACATCAAAATGATTCTCTACCTCAAACTCAAGAAGAAAACGAACAAGAACTCCCAAAAGAATGGAGAATGACAAAAGACCATCCAAAAGAGCAAATCATTGGTGATCTCTCAAGGGCAGTAAGTACTAGATCTCATTTCAAACATTTAGTCACTAACATTGCTTTTATTTCTCAAATTGGGCCAAAAAATGTTGATGAGGCTCTTCATGATGAAAGTTGGGTAATTGCCATGCAAGAGGAACTCAAACAATTTGAGAGAAGTAAGGTATGGACCTTAGTACCTAGTCCCAAGGATTATCAAATTATAGGTAGCAAATGGGTATTTAGAAATAAACTAGATGAACAAGGTTCAATAACTAGGAATAAGGCTAGATTAGTTGGAAAATGATATAATCAGGAAGAAGGTGTAGATTATGATGAAACCTATGCACCTGTAGCTAGATTAGAAGCCAAAAGAATACTCTTAGCATATGCATGTCACATGAATTTCAAACTCTTTCAAATGGATGTGAAAAGTGCATTTCTAAATGGATATATAGAAGAAGAAGTTTATGTAGAACAACCAGCAGGCTTTGAAAGCTATGATTTGCCAAATCATGTTTTCAAACTTTCAAAAGCTTTATATGGTTTGAAACAAGCCCCAAGAGCTTGGTATGAAAGGCTAAGTTCTTTTCTATTAGAAAATAGCTTTACAAAGGGAAATATTGACACCACATTATTCATTAAAAAGCATAAGCATGACATACTAATTGTTCAAATTTATGTTGATGATATAATATTTGGTTCTACTAATGAGTTACTTTGCCATGAATTTGCTAAGTGTATGACTAGGGAATTTGAAATGAGCATGATGAGAGAGCTTAAATATTTTCTTGGTCTACAAATAAAGCAAAGCAATGAGGGTATATTCATCAACCAATCCAAATATGCCAAAGATTTAATTAAAAAATTTGGAATGGAAGGATGCAAAAATACCAAGACTCCTATGAGCACATCAACAAAATTGGACAAGGATGAAAAGGGTAAGAGCATCAATGAAAAGCTCTATAGAGGTATGATCGGATCACTTTTATATCTTACTGCTTCTAGACCCGATATAATGTGTAGTGTTTGCTTGTGTGCACGATTTCAATCATGTCCTAAAGAATCTCATTTAAATGCAGTAAAAAGCATTCTAAGATATTTACATGGATCATTGCATCTAGGTTTATGGTATCCTAGAAATTCATCCTTCTATATTATAGAATATTCAGATGCAGACTATGCTGGTAGTCTTTTAGATAGAAAAAATACTTTAGGTACTTGTCACTTTATTGGAGAATGCTTAGTTTCTTGGTTTAGCAAGAAACAAGTGTCAGTTGCTCTTTCAACTGCTGAAGCAGAGTATGTAGCAGCTGGATGTTGTTGTACTCAAATTCTTTAGATGAAACAACAACTTAAGGACTATGGTCATGATATGAACCATATACCTATTAAATGTGACAATACAAGTGCTATAAATCTTTAAAAGAATCCTATTCAACACTCAAGAAGTAAGCATATTGACATTAGACACCACTTTATTAGAGATCATGTTCAATATGGAGATGTTGCATTAGAATTTATAAGCATAGAAAATAAATTGGCAGATATTTTTACTAAGTCTCTAAATGAGGAAAGATTTAATTTTATTAGAAGAGAACTTGGTACGATTGATGGATTAACCTTGTGATTGCTAAATTATGAAATCTTGATTGATAATCTTAATTTTGTATCATATCACTAGAAATAAGGTAGTAAATTTGATGAAAAGTTTAATGTTATAGGGGATAGAATCTTCATTGAAATGATTTAGTCTTGTTTTAGGACTTAATTTTATTTGATGAAAATTTTAGGGAAGTCACGCCCGTGACATATGTTCACACCCGTGACTTAAATAGCCAAAAGAGGCAGTGTCGTTCACGATTTGATTCACGACATGGTTCACGACTTCAAGTAGTGAAGCTTATTTTCACGACTTCATTCACTCCCGTGAAAAGCCTTGTTCAGGCCCGTGACGCATTTTCACGCCCGTGAACATTTTCACCCCAAAACACATAGAGGCGTTCACGCTTTGATTCACGGGCATAAGTAGTGAAATTCAACCTTTCACGCCTGTGACTATTGTTTCACCCCCATGACAGTTCATCATTCACGCCCATGACATTCAAAGGTCACGACCGTGAACATATTCACACCTTTATTCACGGGTAGAGCATCCCTTCAGCAAACCGTGAACATGACCATTCACGCCCGTGAAAATATGTTTCATGACCATGAATGCATCGGACATATAAGAGAGCAGTCGGTTATTTTTCACATTTCAACCTTTCAACTCCTAGAAACCGCTCTCATTTACACACATTCAATGATATATTGAAGATTTTGGCCCTCAAGTCACAAACTTTTCCTATAAATACCATCAAAAGTTCATTCCTTCATCAAAAATCATACATCTTTAGGGTTTCCTTAAAATTTTTCTTTCAAATATTTTTCCCAAACTCCACAAAGTTCACTTCTTCAATTCAAATGGAGACCGACTCATCAAAAGGAAAAAGAAAGAAGTCTTATGCTCCCAGGAGGTATGCAGATTACCCCATGAACAGAATTTCGGAGCATTGCCATCCCCGGTACTCCACTTTGAAGAAAAGGCCTCTCCTTTCATCGAGGTCCTTTGAATGGCAAACCGTCTGAACTCTCGTGCTAGAAATGGCAATGACAGAGCAACTCCAGGCCTGTCACTTGAAAGAATTCGTGGACATTCACCAACCCACATTGAGAGAGCCAACACTAGAATTCCTTAGCACTTTGCAAGTGTCTCCTACTAGAGTGGTGAAATTCCAACTCTGCGACAATCAAAACACCCTCAATGCCACTAAATTCGGGGAATTATTCAACTTACCATCGTATGGCATACTCAATGACAGCAAAATAGAATTCTTCGCCACTCGAGCTTGGACCCATTCTGGCACAGATTGCAGCTGGGATGTTAAGAAGATAAAGAGTACTCATCTCCGGTCCCCCAGTGCACAAATATTTGCATAGGTTCCTGACCTATAGCATATTCGCTCGGGGAGACAGCAATGGGACCATTCGAAAATCGGAGCTCTTCCTTTTTAAAATGGCTAGAAGAGGACTTACGGTGGCACTTTCTAGATGGTTTGCAAACCATCTTCTGTCCATTGTCACCAAACCCACAGGAGATATACTCATTGGTAGTTATGTCACCCATATATTCTTGAAGCTTGGCTATTTGAAGCTGGATGAGCATCACTTCAATCTCATCCCAGGGCATCCTCGAGATCGATTGGATGTCGAGTCCTTTATCAAGATGGGAGCGGCTGTCAGAATTATTCATGAGAAAAATATTTTCTACCGCTTCACAGACACTGCTGGGGAGATAATCTGGGAAGACAATGATACGGAGGACTTCAAAGCCGGCCTCCAAGGGATCCAGCAGAAGAAAAGGGCACGGGTTAAGAAAGCACCTCCAGCGGCTGAGCAGAACATCGATCAATCCTTGACTTCCACACTAAATCTGGAGCAGCAAGTGGTTGACCTCTTGGCACCACGATTCGAGCAGCTGCAGGCTTCAATGGACGAAAGGTTGGAAAACCTCAAAGACTTCATGGAGTCGCGGATGGACAGCCTTGAGGCAGAGGTTGCTAGACTTCGAGATAGGATGTTCGGCTAGGTGTTAGGCTAGATGGTAGCCTAAATTTACTTGTTTTTTGTTTGTGTGTAGGAAATTTTAAATTTCCTTTCTGAACTTTAATTAACTTTGATTGTATTTCACTTTATTTAATATATTTACTTTGTTTATCTTTTGGTATCTTTATATTTTTTTGTTGATGACAAAAGGGAGAGAACCTAGCAATATATTAAGATAAATGAATTTTGAATCAAAAATAAGAACCGACAAACACATTGACATTGAGTTAGGTAGGGAGAAATTAGAAATACTCAAAATTTGATTCAAAATTAATATGCAAAGTATGAAATTGAGCTTTATACACATTAGATATATCTTAAGTATACTTTGCATATACCTTAATGCAAGTTACATAAATGAATATGCCATGATATACTCAAAATATACCTTACATATACTTCATGCCTTAAAAAGAATTTTGGTATATATTGAATATACTTTGCATATAACTTGCATATACTTAAAAACTAGTAAGTTTATTTCAATGCTACATCATTCTTTATAATTCTAGCATTTTCATAAATTTTTTATCCTAAGTATCTTTTGAGGGGGAGACTTTTCAAAAGCACATATTGCTAGATTATTTGTCACCATCAAAAAGGGAGAGATTGTTAAACCTTGAGGGGTATTTCCATCATTTTGATGATAACAAATAAAATAGCAATATTGTATTTAACATACTTGTTTTCTAAGCCTATTAAACAGGGTATGGAATAAAATAGCAAGAATGGAGAATGGAAGAATAATCCTTGAAAGACAAATTTAAGGAAGTAGCATGTTCATGCCCGTGACCCTATGTGTCATGCCCGTGACAAAGCTAACCGTCACCAAAACCAACATGTGAAGTTCACGGCCATGAAGGAAGACACAAACTGTGAATTGCACAATTAAGTCACGCCCGTGAATTAAATGTCATGCCCGTGAACTTTTATGACATTTTCATCCAGAGAACTTCACGACCAAAGTCACCACTTGGATCACGGCTGGGAAGTTTGTCACACCCGTGAATAAGTATGTCACGCCCGTGACCCAATGTTTCAAAACCTTCCAGAGAGCTTCACGACCAAGGTTACCACTTCAATCACGGCTTGGAAGAACAGTCACGCCCATGACAAACATAGTCACGCCCGTGAAGGATGAAAGAGAAAAATGTCAGGCGTGATTATTTAGTTGGTACAACGGCTAGTTTCATATTAAATGCACCCTAACGGCTATAATCAGCCAAGGGAGTATAAATGCAAGTCATTTATGCATTCAGTACAAGAGGATAGCAAATACTTTGAATTAAAATCTTATTACAAGCTATTTGTACATTTAATACTTTCATTATCAATATCTATTCTCTGTGAAAATCTTTTTGCTCACCATTTATTGAGTAATAAAGATTTGTAAGTGTTTCTCTCTGTAATCATTTATTACTCGAGTGAGTTTTGGGTATTTCTGGGTTAAGAGGAGAACACTTGTAAGGGTTAGTTGTTTGAGCCTATAAACACAAGATATAAGGTTGTTTGTGTGATCCTGCAAAAACACAAAGTAAAGGTTGTTTGTGTGAGCCTGTAAAACACAAGGAATTGGTTATTGTGTGAGACATTAAAACAGAAGGGATTTATGGGTTAGGTGTGAGCCATTGTGAGAAACACCATAGTTGGGAGTGAGCTTGTAAAACTCCATTGTAACACTTAGTGTGTTAGTGAAACTACCAATTGCGATTGGGGAGAGGAGTAGGGTTTGTTAACACCCGAACCTCTATAAAAATCCTTGTGTCAAATTTCTCTATCCCTCCTAAAATTAATTTTTATTTCTGCACTTTAAAGTTTAATTTTTGAAACTCCAATTCAACCCCCCTTTCTTGGCTTAATATTTGGGCAACAACCTCAATGTAGAGATAGGTAATTTTGTCACTGCACTTAAGCATGACAGTTTCACTAAGCTAATTTCAGTTGCTGTTAATGTGGACCAGAGGAAGAAAGATGAGGAAGCTACTACACAAATAGTGACTTTAATGATGCAGCCTTCAGTTAACAAGGGTTGATTCCACCCATAGTCTCATGGCAAAAGTCAGGGACAAAATATGGGTTATACTCAAAATAGTTCATCCAGGAAGGGACAACCCTCCAAGTCTACATCTGCATCAGGTAGCAATCAGACATAGGCTAACAGAGATAGCATTCTAGTTTGTGGCACCTACCACAACAGTCACAGGGGAGAGTGCTAGAAAAATATAAGTGCTTGCTTTATATGTGGATCAAAGGAGCATATGAGGAGAGATTGTCATTTATTGATAGGTTGTGCACCTACCCAAACCACACAGTCTGCTTCAGCTCAGACCAAGCAGCAGATATAAGGTCATACAGGACCTACCCAGGTAGTCTTTGAGACTATCAATAGGCCACGATCAAGCTGAGCACTTGCTAGAGCGGACTAGGAGGCTACATATGTGATTTTTGGTATGTTTTCTCTTTATGACTTTGATATATGTGCATTGATTGACCCAAGTTCAACACACTCATATATATGCACAAATACTCCTAGGCAGTACAATATGGTTAGTGAAAATCTTGAATATAAAATTGAGATTACCAATCCCTTATGGTACAGTATAATTATGAATCTGGTATACAAAGGTTGTCCTTTGATTATACCAGGGAGAGAATTTCTAGCAGACTTGATAGAGTTGCCTTTTCAAGAATTTGATGTCATATTGGACATGGATTGGTTAGCATAACACAGTGTAGTGGTAGACTGTAAGGAAAAATTTGTAATGCTAAAAACTGTAGAGAAAGGGGATGTAAGAGTGGAAGTTGAGTTGTTTCCACAGCTTCCATGAGTTGTTTATGTAAGAGTGGAAGTTGAGTTGTTTCCACAGCTTCCATAAGTTGTTTCAATGATGAATGCAGAGAAAATGATAAGGAAGGAATGTGAGGCTTATTTGGCTCATGTTGTTGATACCAGAAAGGGAGGTCCAGAACTTTAGAATATCCCTACAGTAAATGAATTCCCAAATATATTCTGTGAAGATATATCGAGATTACCACCACATAGAGAGGTTGAGTTCTCTATAGAGCTCATTCAAAACACAACACCCATATCAGTAGTGCCATACAAAGTGGCACCATCCGAGCTGAAAGAGCTTAAGGTTCAGTTACAGGAATTTTTAGAGAAGGGTTATATTAGGCCGAGTGTATCCTTATAGGGTGCACTATTGTTATTTATGAAGAAGAAAGATGGGTCTATAAGGCTATGAATAGACTATAAACACTTGAACAAGGTAACTATCAAGAACTGATATTTGTTACCATGGATTGATGACATATTTGATCAGTTAAAAGGTGCAGGTGTGTTTTTAAAGATTGATTTGAGATTAGGGTATCACCAGCTGAGAGTTAGAGAAAAAGATGTAGCAAAACAATGTTCAGAACCAAATACAGGCATTATAAACTTGTGGTTATGCCTTTTGGGTTAACCAATGGCCCAACGGTTTTTATGGACTTAATGAATAGGGTGTTCAAACCTTACTTAGACCAGTGTATGGTAGTCTTTATTGATGATATTTTGGTGTATTCTAAGACACCTGAAGAGTATGGTCATCACATAAAAATAGTGTTATAGACACTTAGAGAGCATAAATTGTATGTCAAGTTCTCAAATATGAATTTTGATTGGATGAGGTAGCTTTTCTAGGACAAGTTGTGTCATCAAATGGTATTCAGGTTGATCCTAGCAAGGTAAAGGCTGTTATGAGTTGGAAGCCTCATCGTAATGTGACAGAGATCATAAGTTTTCTTAGATTAGCTAGTTACTATAGGAGGTTCGTTAAAGGGTTTTCCATGATTGCTTCACCTTTAACTAGACTATTAAGAAAGGATGTGAGATATGAGTGGATCGAGAAATGCCAGGAGAGTTTTAACATTTTGAAAAAGATGTTAACAGAGGCTTCAGTTCTGATAATGCCAGTTCCTGATAAAGAATATGTGATCTATAGTGATGCTTCTCACAATGGATTAGGGTGTGTACTCATGTAATAAGGTAAGATAGTGGCATATATGCACCCAGACAGCTAAAGGTTCATGAGAAGAATTACCTCACACATGATTTAAAGTTAGCAACCATTGTTTTTGATTAAAGATATGATGCCATTATGTTTATAGGGAAATATGTTTCATCTATATAGACCATACGAGTCTGAAATACCTGCCTACACAAAGAGATCTCAATTTGAGACAGAGGCAGTGGTTAGAGTTGATAAAGGACTACAACTGTGTTATTGATTACCACCTAGGTAGGGCTAATGTTGTGGTAATGCATTGAGTAGGAAGATAGTGGCGAAGTTTGTAATATCCGCTAATTTAGGCCCCGAGTCGCACATGTTGCGAAGTTGATTAGGTAATGGCTAAATTAAATGATAAATGCCTAATTAAGTGATTATAAATTTTAAAGAAGTTGATTTACGGTAAAGGACTAAATTGCAAAATTTAATAAGTTTTGGGGTCAAATTGCAATTTACCAAAACTTGGAGGATTAATAAGATTAATTGCTAATCAACATATTAATTTTGGGCATATTTTGATAGTTTTGTCCGGCCACTCAAGGAGGAAGAATGAGATAAATGGGTTCATTAAACCTAATGTCAAGAAATGGTCAAATAGTGGGTCCCACATGAAGACTTTTTGGGTACCCTATTTAAGACTTCTTTTCTTCTTCTTCTTCTCTTCATTTTCTCCCTTTTTCTCTCTCCTAAAATACCAGTCACACCAGCCATTTCTTTCCTCCATAGCCATCTTGAATTCTAGAGAAAGAAAGGAAGAGAATAGAGGTGAAAAAATAAGAACAAGTGATCTTTATGGCCCATAACTCCTAAGGAAGCTGGGAAGAACAAGAAAGAGGAAGAAAAATCAAGTTTGGTAGAGAGAGAAAATATCCAAGGTAGTGATTTGGTGAAGAAAAGTGTAAGGTAAGAAGCATCTCTTATTCTTCATCTTTTCTTAAAAGAAGTTTGAATTTTGAGCTCATCCAAGACTCATGTGGAAAAAGAGAGAAACTACCTAGAAGAGTGAAGAGTCTTGAGGAAATCAGATGATAATAATGATTTATGATGTTGTAGGAGTTCCAAGTGACAAGGAACAAGCTCTAAAAAGCAAAGGAAAAGAGAAAGCTACCTAGAAGAGTGAAGGAGAAAGATTAAGGTTTGTGCATAACTTAAGGCAATATCCTATTTTTGTTTGAAATAATGCATGCTGAACATGATTTTAGATAAATACATTTCAAGAATGATGATGATTATGGCATGAAACCATATGATTAGACATGTATGAATGAGATCCTTGTGTGACATTGAATTAATGATGCATGTTAGAAAATATTGTATGATCAAGACATTTACATGTATTAGAAAGTAATAAGTTGAGTAAAGAACCTTAGAAATGCATGAAATAGAATTTGGTATGATTTGGATGATGTTAGAATGAATGAAATGTGAATATACAGATTTCCTGCTGAAAGTCACGGGCGTGAACTTGAGAGTTCACGGTTGTGACTGATTGTGTCACGATTGTGACTTCTGTGTGGAAATGGTACTATTCATTCCAGAAGCGTTCACGGGTTGGAATCACGGAAGTGAACTTATTCACGGGCGTGAATGAGTAATCACGACCGTGAATACTTTTGAGCGATTTATTCCAATAGCGTTCACGGTTTGGGATTATGGGTGTAAACTAATTCACGGGCATGAAATTAGTAATCACGGCCGTGAATGCTCTGTATTTGTGATTATGAATGTGGTTATCAAATGAGGAATTCAAGTAAGTAAATGAAAGTCATTGTCTATCCAGTGAAATAAGAATGATATGGATATATATATATATATATATATATGATGTGAGAACGTGTTATGTTGTGATATAGAAAAATGAATTATCACGGATGAAATATGTGAATTGTCATGGATGATATATGAAATCTGATGCGGATGATAAACATGAGAATATTGATGTACCTAGTTAAATAAATGAAAAGATGTATGAGTATGACTATATGTTTGCAAAACAAGAAAATTGAGATGTTGATAAATATGAGAATATTGATGTGTTGAAATTTGAGAATTATGATTGATGTGAAAATATAAAGTAGCCCATTACTCTACCTGTGGACTAGAATCAGGATAGATGACATGTCATTAAGGGGGCGAATGGTACCGTACTATTCCTCAACCAATGTGGCTTAAGCTCTGGGAGCGTCATTGGTCTGAGATGCTCGGTCAGTGTGGCTTAAGCTCTGGGAGTGCTACTGACTTGAGAAGCTCTGATGAGCACATATAAATGAGGACAAGGTGGCTTAAGCTTGAGGAGTACCCTTGGTCTGGTTATTCATCTATGATGAAATTATACTCAATCAATGTGGCTTAAGCTCTGGGAGCGCCATTGATTTGAGAAGCTCTTATGAGCTAGATAGTGGACAGGGTGGCTTAAGCTCTGGGAGCGCTCCTGATCCATAACCCGTATCCAGTCAGTCCAAATTTAGAGTGATGTGGGCAAGATAATGAGGATATGTTGGAAAATAAGAAAAGTAAAGAATAAGAAAACGATGATGATATGAGATTGAGATGTAATGATAAAGAGATTAACAGAGTAATTTACCACTAAAGATAAATGAAAATGACATTGTCTATATGAGCATGACATTTATTCTTATATGAAATAGGAATATGTTGATAGTCATGCATGCAAACATTTTAATGCATAAAATGATATTTGTTAATGCTTGTTGCATGATATAGTATATTGCCTTATTTATATGCACCACTAAGCTTAGAGCTTAGCGTGGAGTTTAATTTCCACGCAGATATAGAAAGGTAGCTGAAGGCATTAGATAAAGCAAGCAGTGATCTCATTCAAGTAAAGTAGCTGAACCTTGAGAAAGTGGGTTACAAGTTTTGAAATTTTTGTATTTGGCTTTTATATTAAAGAAATGTTAGAGTTTGTAAAACTTACTTTTAAAGTTTGTTAAGAATTACTTTGATGTTAAAATTATTATCTTATGTAAATAAATTATACCTAGTTTTTGTATATATCCATATATACATGAGTGCAAATATATATATATATATAGCGATTTGAAGTAAGGAAGACGGGCAGCAGCGCTCCCTTATCCGGGCACGTGCGGTTCGGGTGAGAGGGTTGCAGTTGCTACAAAGTTACACATCCGACCGACACATAATCAGGAGATTATTGATGCACAGAGAGAGGAGAGAAAACTTGTTGACATAGCTGAGTCAGTCTCTAAGAGAGAGAGATCAGATTATATTGTTGAATCTGATAGCAGAATATACTATCAGAGCTGTTTATGCTTGCCCAGTGTTGTTGAGCTGAGATAGAGGATACTACAGGAATCACATGAGACCAGGTATATTATGCATCCTAGAAGCACGAAGATGTATAACAACTTCAAGAGTAAGTACTAGTGGATGAGTATAAAATGAGATATCACAAAATATACAACAAGATGTCTAACATGTCAACAGGTTAAGGCAGAACATCAGGTACCATTAGGACTACTGCAACATATCAATGTACCAGAATGGATATGGGAGCGGATTACTATAGACTTCATGATTGGGTTGCCAGTAACTCCTCAAAAATTTGATGTTGTATGGGTTATTGTGGATAGGCTTATGAAATCAGCTCAAAAATCATTTTTATTTTTCCAAAAATTTCGGCAGCATAACAGCTATAAACTAACTAACCCACCTGCAAGGCAAACAATCCACAACCTATTTTTGGGCACAACAATTCACATATAATACAAAAATATTTTACATTCATTCACAAATCATCATTTTATTCTTCACACACATAATACTTTACAAATACCATTTTGTCATAATATGTACAAAGTTCATTCTTACAACTTCATATCTATGCATATATATACAAGTCATTATTAGTAATGTCCTATTACTATTTCGTTCTTCCGTCTGCTCCCAAAATTTGCATACTTGCTCCTGTTTTTTTCTCTACTACCTGCACGCAGTCAAATAACTACATGCTGAGCATTAATATGCTCAGTGGTGATTACTAATCTAAAAATTTATACTAATTATATTTTCATGCAATTATATTTTTAATATATATTCAATTTTTCTCATTAATATATAATTCATTCTATCAATACTTTATTTTTAATTACTCTTAATTCACTAGTTAATATTTTTTTTTATTTTTTTTTTGAACTTTCAATTCCTTTCATTTTAGTCTGTTTTTACTTTATTTCTTTAATTATTAATTATTTTCTTTCTTATTTATTTATTTATTTCAATTATTTATTTAATTAGCTTCAATTTCACTTTAATTTTTTTTGAATTTCTATTTATTTACAATTATGCCACTAACAACATATTATTTTCATTTTTGCCACTAATATTTTTATTTTTCATTTATTTATTTATTTATATTTATTTATTTGATTATTTATTTTGTATTTCTCACTTTCATTATTTTTCACTTATTTCATGTTTATCCTTTTTTTCATTTTAATCACTTTTCTCATATTTTATTCATAATTATCATTTTAATCATTTCATTCACAATTGCCCCTAGTTTCAATCCGATAGAAAATTTTCGGACCGGATATATGGGACGTAGAACCCAAGAGTCCACTACACTAAAGAGTAATCCCGAAAGATCACCCGAGCATTATACTGTACACTGAATCACTGAGTTACAATCACTGAAGTAGACCATCATTGGCCTACATAAGCGTGTCGTCATGACCCGCACCGCCGTAATAGTGTCCCTATGGCTAGCCAATTATATCCTGAGCTAGATTTAACCATCAGAAAAATAACTAAGAGCATTATTTTATTTCTTCAATTCAATTTCTATTAAACCATAAATTTCATTATTTTTACATTATTAATCACTTAATAATTTATTCTTTCATAACAATTTTATCATTACCAAATTTTTTTCACATTTTTTATTCTAATATATCAATTAAGTTATAAACTCACTAAATATATTTTATTCATTATTTTTCATTTCATACATAATATCATAAATAAATAGAGAAATATTCAATATTTAATTTAAAAATTTTCAATCAATTTCTACACACTTAAAATCATATTTTCTTACATTTCATGGCTAAATTTTCATTTAATTAGTAAAGAAAATATTAATTTCTTTTTTTTTGCCTATATTTAATTTTCATCATTAAATTTTTCTTTCAATTTCTAATTATTCATTTCACTAATTAATACATTCATTATTCCATATATATCATAATATTACACTAAAATGTATTTATTCCTTAATATTCATTTTTCACATAACAAGGTCACATTTTACAATTTCCACTAATTAATTTTTTTAATTGAAATTAATCGTTCTAATTCACTTTTCATAATCTATTAATTATATTTTAAGCACTAATTAACAATTATATGCAAAACCCTAAAACCATACTTAATTAATGGAAATAATTAGATTATGGAATCACTAACCTTAATTGCTTATTTAGACCTTCTTAAACTTCATTTTCCTTTTGCCTTTTCCTTGGAAGAACCTTCACCTTCTCTTGAACCTACCATGGACAAAATTTTACCTTCATTAATCCACCATTAATTTACTTCCTAAGCTCAAATAAACTTCATATTTATTATCTACATATCTTAAATTACCTATTTGGACCATTAAATTAATTTAAAACCATAAATTTTGCTTACCTCAAATTAATATCCTAAACTTTCTCCTTTGATTTTCTTCCACTTTAGCCTCCCAAATGAAGATTAAAAACTTCTATTAGCTATTAGAGAGGTTGAAATTAATTTTGGGTGGTTGATTTTGGTGTGAGACTTGAAGAAAAATGAAGAAATTTTGAAGAAAAACAAGGAAGGCATGGCACAAGTAAGAAAGGGGAAAGAGGAAGGAGATGAAGCAGAATTATCTAGAAAAATATGCTAATTTTGGTCCCTTTTATAGTGGTCTTAAATGGGTGGGCTTGGGCCAAACAAAGCCCAACCCATTTAGGCCTAATTATGCATTATAAATCATTTTTCTCACTTTTCAATCTCAATTTTATCCCAAATGTGATTCCATAATTCATAAAATATTTTTATATGTCTACAAAAAAAATTCCAACTCAATCGGAGTTCGTTTCCTGTCCAGCTCACTTAAATCATATAGATAATTCAATTTTTGGTGTTATCGTAAAATTCCGTTTTCACTGTCAAATAATCCTAAATATTATTTAGAGTCTATCCATACCTTAAAATAAATTTTTGGATATCGTTTTCTATTTTTCATAGTCTGGTCAAATTACAGTCAATCAACTATTTAATTAAATTGAGTCCATTTTTTTCTTAATTTTGACTTTTGATGACTTATTTAACCTCATTTTCACTCCAAATTTTACCCTCAGACTAGTCATAACCTATATTTTCCGATGATCAAATAAAATATTTTTCATCAACGGGTGTATTTTTGACCCCCGGTATAATGATTAATTTCGGAAACTACAGTTTACAACTAATCCGGTATTTGAGTCATTATACTCAGTGAGTGGAGACTAGTGGGGCTAGACTTGGTACAGGAGACAGAAGAAAAAGTATGGGTTATTCAGGAAAAATTGAGCGCAACTTCTAATAGACAGAAGTCATGCATATTGCAAGAAAAAGGATGTCGAGTATGCAGTGGGAGACAAAAATTTTCTCCATGGAAGATGGTTATGAGATTTTGGGAAGAAAAACAAATTGAGCTCGAGATTCATTGGGCTTTGTGAGGTACTTGCGAGAGTGGGACCAATTGCTTATAGTCTTGCTCTACCACTAGAGTTAAGCATGATCCATGATATGTTCCACTTCTCCATGTTGAGGAGGTACAAATCTATCCTTCTCATATTGTTTTAGTAGAGGACATTAAGGTTAGACCAGTTTTGACCTATGATGAAGAACCAGTTCAGATTATAGGTACAGAGATTAAGGAACTCTAGAATAAACAAGTACCATTAGTTAAGGTATTATGGAGAAATCTTGCTACGGAATAGGCTACATGGGAAAGTGAAAAAGTGATAAAAGTCCAGTATCCACAATTGTTTGGAGACAACATATCATGTAATTTTGAGGATAAAATTTCTTTAAGAGGGAGAGAAATATAACACCTGCAAATTTGGGCCTAGAATTTACTTGTTAAATAAGGTACATTAAGGGTATATGGGAAATATATGTGAGGCTATAAGTGTTAGAAACCATAAAATAAAGAAAAATATGAGAACAATGAAGTTCTTAGCATTCACACCTGTGACAGTGTTAATTAGGGCCATGAAAGTCGCGATTTTCAATTTCAGAAGCTGAGAATTTTCATGATCATGACACTAGTATGCCCATGAAGACTTACAGGTTTAAATATGGCAATATCGTGTTTTTGATAGAAACTCACGTAAAAAATCACTCTCAACCCTAGCCGTTAATTATCTTAAACCCCAAAAAATGAACTCATCATAATTCTTGTAAATTTTGAGTAATTCAACCATAAATAATCACCATAAAAAATAGTAAGAACGGTTTGAAGTAGGGTTTTCACCATAATTATCAATATTGAGGTTTAGGAGTTATAGAACACGTTCTGAAACCCTTGGATCAATATATTTTCTTGAAATAGAGGGACCGGAATTGACGGTGGAAAACCTAACCAGAGACAGTCGAGGAGAAAGAATCGAGTTTTAGGGTTCTATTATTAAGGTTTGTACGTATAATCATTTTTATTCAAAAATATTGTGCTTGTAGTATGAATGATGATTCTGAAATGATTATTGACATGAAATAAATGTTTTGGTATTACTGGTATAATGATAATTGACTTCTTAGATGCTGGAATAGATAATGAAACTTATTTAATGATAATTAAGCATGAATGAATGTCATTGTATTGATATGTAAGGTATTAAGCCTAATACTATTGATGAAGTAGAATTAAAAGCATGTTTATAGTTAAATTTGGCTATTAGAATCTCGAAAGTATTGATAGGTGTGGCTAATGTTGGTTAGCTTTAGATCCTATGCATGTGATGTGTGAGATTGAGTGAAATCAGTACTGAAATATTGTTTCTGTATAATAAATTACGCACGTTATGTGATTTTACACCCATGAAGCCAAGCTTCAATCCCGTGAAAGTACGAATTTCACTCCCGTGAATAAATATTCACGCTTATGAATAAATGTTCATGCCTGTGAATAAATGTTCACACATGTGAAGGTTTAAAAGTCAGTGTCTCCCACCGTGAATGCCATGTTTCCAGAAAAGAATAAATGGATTCATATGATGAGATTACTTGGGTATGACATGCATACACCTTTGATATGATTAAGTGAGATTGTATATAATATGATAACCTGATTGAGGAACTTGATTATGCATACGTTGCTCTACAACACAGCATGTTATGTGATAATCCTATGGAATTATAGAATATGACGCAATTGATATTGATAACCTGAATATGAATAAGAATGCTCATTCTCTATCTAGGGAATAGTGAGGATAGATGACATGACATTAAAGGAATTACGGTGCTGTAGAAATAATTATGCATGCAGTTATTATATTTGCTCATTATGGTAGTTTAAGCTCGTGTCAGAGCGCTCATGATTAAGAAGCTCAGTAGTAGCATATCCGCCAAATACAAAACTTAGGCAACAAAAAATAGTTTTAGTCTAATAGACGTGTCATTATAGAACTTCTGCTAAGTCCTTATGAGACAAGCTCCATCAATAAAAATTCATCCATCATTTGATGGGCAAAAGTTGACATGATAAAACTATAAGAAGAAGAAAGAAGATATAAAAAGAAGACTCTTCTACTAGGTAAACCATTATTTAAAAACCTCATAACTAAAAAATCTCTAGATATTCATTTTTTCCTCTCTATTGTTTCTTAATAGCATAAAGTATCGGAGTGGAGTGCCGAAAACCGGTGCACCTCTCTAAATTCCTTTTTGCCTTGCAAGGCCTCGAGGTTGGAGGCTTGGTTATCAATTATCATAAAAATTGAATAAAAGGAATGCTATGTAGATATTTTTCTCTCCCTTGTAGCAGAATGGCTTGGATACAAAGTATGTTTCAAGCAGGTACGTCACGTAGCCCAAAAACTCTTTAAAAGTTATAGGGGAAAAAGATAAGATATTCTGAAAAAAAAAGATATATTTAATTAGTGCTATTAGTAGGTCATTTAAATTTTCCTTTGGTTTTATTTTAAATTTTTGCATGAAATATAGGAAAATAGGGATTATGCGATGTGGTTTTCAAACTTGCGTTACTTGTGCGGTTGTACCTAATAAAGATGGTTTGTTACTAATTATATAGCATTATTGTTGATCAACTCATGTGAGTTTTCTTCAGCAACTTATATATATATCCCACCTATACTATATTGCTATGAACTGTTATCTTAGAATTATGGGCACTAATTAAGGAAATATATTATTATTATATATCTTTTATCATTTCACCTTATACAGTTCCTTATCTTTCTCTGTCATTTTCATTCTTTAGACCTCTTAGCACTTCTAAATGGCTTGTGCATATATGCCGTAACATATCTGACCAAACTTTATTAGTTGTCTTCACATTATCGATTTTCATCTCTTTTTTTCCATATCAGTGATCATTCTGTCTAAGATTAAATCACAAAATTTAGAAATATTGAAAATTAATTTCAAGATTAAGATCAGATTTTAAAGTTCAAATTTCAATATGATTCTTATAAAGGAAATAATTAATTATATATTTAACAAGTGGGGTAAAGGGGTACCAAAATCAAGTACCAACTCAAATATGACTTTTTCAATTGTGAACTGATCTCTTTTTATTTGAAAAAGTCAGATCAAGAAAAGAGAAAGTAGTTGGAAAACTAAGCAAAAGGGGCTGGTGGAATATGCATTTAGCCTTAAAAATGCATTGCTTTTTGTGACTTTAATAATGACCAATTATAGTTTGTCTGCATATGTTGGATTAATTTTTGGTGTCCAAAAAGAAAAGGGCCTTTGTAGGTGAGGTCGGCTACAATTTTGATATACTATTTCGGGGATCTTTATAGTATGTTTGACATATGGTATGTTTATAATTTTGAGCTCTTAAATGAAAGGACAATCTAGAGGAACAAAAAAGGCAATTTTGAATTGGATTGCTAATATTCAGAAAGAAAAAATAAATGATGCGATACCGACGAGAGTTAAAAAAAAAAAAAAGAATTTTATATATTTATTTATATATTTATGTTTTCAGGGATAAGTATGGATCGGTTAATCGGTCTACTGAGAAGTTGCATTAACCAGTTCATTAAAATCGATCTTACATAAGTATTAATCATTTACCTATCTTTTAGTCGATTGAAATTGGTTAATCAGTACAATGGACTCAATGTATCAGTTTTTAATCAATTAACATTTAAGCTAAACTTGCCAAAAATTCAAAAAAAGAAATCATTTCAATAACATTTAATCTTAATATCCATATATAAGTTCAATATTAATAAATAAATTATAACATAAAAAATTTACCTATATTTTTTTAGGAAATAAAAATCAATAACAACAAAGTTAAAAAAATTGTTTAACACAATAATATGGTAAATTTAAATTTAACAGAAATTACGCAACTATTATCTCATATATATATTGAACCGGTTCAATTAATTAACCAATCCATTAAATTTTTTATTAATTAGCTCGTATAGATGGATCTTGTAAAATTCCTAACCATTTCTCAGTTTATTTAAATTCATTAACCGTACATAAATTTTTTTTCCAACCAATTTTTCGAAATTTTTTTACTCAGCCCTAATAGTTTTTAAGTTTCACGAGGAGGATACTGCATAAAAGATCTATTGCAGTGCTTGAGCTTCATTGCATAATCTTATGAAATTGTTGTATAAGATCTATTACAGTGGAATACCAACTCCAACATCCGACCCGTTGTGATAGGTTAATACAATACTTTACTCCAACTGTTGCAACAGTTTGAAACATGTTGCATAAAATATTTTATAGATCATGTCTTTTGTAGTGTTTTATATTTTGTAGCGATTATTTAGTATATATTACAACGCTTTTGCATAAGAAAACATGCAGCAATTATTTCAAACTACAGCAACGGTTTGTATTTTTATCGCTTTTCAAAATATATCGCAACAGTTTTATGTAAAAATTTTGAAAACATTTATTGCTCATATTGCAACAGTTTATTATATATGTTGAAACAATTATACCTTTAGAATATACAATTTATTTTTCCCATTGTAACAATTATATTATAAATGTAATGCAACACTTTTTGGTATTTATTAGAGCAGTTTAATAAATCTATTGCAATGGTCAACAATATCTATTGCAACATTATATATTATGTATTACAACAATTAAAAGTTTCCATTAATTTATTTATATGGATTGCTAATTAAAATTTGAAGATAAGCCAAAACGAATTTAAAACATAAAAATAAAAATGAAGTATAACAAATTTAGATTATCAAACTAATAGATGCATATTTTTGTACAAGAATCAAATAAATAGAAAAGAAAACAAGAGCTTTCAATTCCATTATTAAACAAAAAGGCCGCCTTTGTATTTCTAAATTCATAAATTTATGTGTCAATTACAACAATATTAGTATGAGAAGCAAGAGAAAGGAGTACTCTCTATCATTAACCTCCCAGAACTCACAAAACAAACGATAAAATAAATATAAAAATGTCAGACTGACCAATGTTAGCTCCAACCCCATCACGGGGAATCAACCGCAACTCAGAACCACGTTTACGGAAGACATTACCTGTGCAAATCAGAATCAAGAGCGGAAAAAAATTTCAAAAATCAAAATTCTAAGGAGTATATGGTAAATTGCACGATCAATTAGACTATAGTCATAAAATAGTTCTAATAATTTGTAGCTTGCATAACATGGCCAAGTTATAATGTGATTTCACAACTTTAAGATACAGAAAAGAAATTACACAAATCACACTAATAAACCATCAAATGCAGATAATTTTTATGGACAAATTAGAGAACTTTGCATCAGATTGCTGACCAAAACCAAAATTGATAGAGATAATGAAGTATTATTGAAAAAATAATAATTAAACTCATAAAAAGAGAAAATTATTGTAAGGCACTAGCTTGACTGCATCCATAAAAGAAAGAACCCCATTTTCCGTTTCCAATCTAATCCCCAAGTTCTTTTCCCAAATTCCACCGATATGTAATGAAAATAACAATTTGAACTGCTCATACCAACCGCCGCTAAAATACACTATCATTATCTCATTATCATTTTACTCGTGTTTTCAAAATTAATTTAGCACCATTATCTCACGACAAAACATAAAATTACAAGAAATGTGCAGATTTAAAAGAACCATACCAGCATCTTGTAACGTTCCTCAATGACAACTGTCATTAAGTAGCTCACAAGATTGAACTTATTATACTCTAGACAAGGCTGACATGCGGGCCTGCAACAAAGCATACTACTCCTAATCAGAACCTTCTCTTTTTCTAAGCATAAGTACTATGCAGATACGGATTCCATATATTTTCTTTATTAATTTATTTATAAATAAATCTTAGAAGCTAAACAAACTGTGGCTAATTTTATATTTTCTTTATTAATTTATTTTTTGATAGTTATATATAAATACATTTGTAGTACTATTTTTTCTCTTAAATAAGTAATCTAAAAAAACATAAAGAAATAAAAGATAGGACTAAACATCTATCTACGGTTGAGATGAGGTCCAGTAAAATTGCAAATAAATCACCCACAATCTATGAACTCTGCCTCATAAGTGCTGCTTCAAACCAATTCTTTATAAATTATACAAAACTAGTTGTTCCTTATGATACTGATATTTTAAAATTCCTCTCAAATGATAGCAATAAGATTGTATTATCATTTACTGTTCACCTATTTACGAATGTATATGGAAGCTTCTATTTAAAGATTTCTTTTGAAAGGTGAAAATATATTTTCCATTTTTATAATCTACCACATCAGCCAAGAGAATAGGTCATCTCTTTGAGTGTGTAGCACTATCATTTCCAAGTCTTGAAACAGAATTTGCTTCTTATACTATTTTTTTTTATATCAAAATTAAAACTTTCCATATTAAGATGAAACACAGAAAACCAAAAGAAAAATTAGAGTTTCTCCAAAGAAAAAAAATACAAAATGAAAAAACAAATTTATCTTCATTTTCTCTCCATAAAAGAAACCAAAATTTTCAATTTGTATTGCAACCCTTTTACATTTTATAGCCATAGGAAAGTTAAATAAGGAACAGAGAAAAGAAAACTCTTAAACATAATATTATTTTTATGCACAAATTAAAACATGCACAAAGATTAATGCCTAGTCCCAATATGATCCTTGAAACTCAAATGATGAAGCTGCAATTATAGAGTAGCATAAGCAGTTAATAGGAATAAAATTAAAGGGAGCGAATTATAAACTCAGCAACAAAATTAATGCCTTGGTATTTATGATAGAATATACTTATTTCATCTAATCTAGATCCTCAATAGACACCAGGAACCTCTTGCTAACTTTATATCAAACACTGAAAAAATCATTAAAAAAAGAGTTCTTGAAGGGTACAAAAAAGCCTAATTATGGAAAATTAAGATACCAAGTTGTTTTTGGGAATGCAAAATACTTAATTTTAACCATTAAGGATATGTCTTCTCGCACGATAAAACCTAAAACCATTAAGAACCAAGTTGAAATATTAAAATCTCTTTGAGACAATATTTTCTCAGAGGAAACAATAAAAAAACATAAATATAAACCAATCCACTGGTCAATTTATTAGAGAAATGTTAGAATAATTAATAAAGATGTTGTGAAAGATCAAAAATTTTACATCCAGACTAAATAATAAAAATCATGGCTATGCACATTAAAAATTAATAATAACCATTTATTAATTCAACTCAATTGCTTATAAAAATGTCAAATGAATTAGTTAAATAGGACATAATGATTAATTGAATCGAAAATTTCAGAACAATTTAGTTGTAAATTGATGAAACAAATACATATATCACACAGTATCAAATGTAAAAATATTTTTAAAATCAGTCCATGTTGTTTGAATTCTTGAAACAGAATCATCAATACATCAAACTGTAATGATTTTGCAACTATTACAACTGTAGTAGGAAAGCTCAAAGTCTCCAACTCAGCACAAGCAACATCAACTAGTCAACATGCAATTGAATATATTTCAAGATCGAATATTTAATAGTTTTCATTCAATTTCATACAATTACATATATAAACTGATCATATTAATTTTCAATATCTATACATTGTATCAATTAAGACAACTATCCAGGAATATCAATTTATTAGAGAATTTGGAAACAAATTTATTATAAAAGAGTATGCCATTGACTGCGCACAATCACAAAAAAATTAAAGAACAATGTTTTGGTGACTGTGGTGAAAATAGGAAAAGTCTGATCAACAAAAGTAAATTTTCAAATCTATAATATGAATCAAAGACTATTCTTCCAGTTTTTACTTCAAATATTAAATCTTTTATTAGCAAATGATAATTTCAGTTTCGTATTCTTTCACAATGCAATATAATAAATTCAATAAGTGAAAAAACACTTAAAATGCAATATAATCCCAATTAATATTAATCACAAAATTGTGCCAGAAATAGAATTAATAAGACCAATACTGAAGTAGTCAACAAAAAGATTAAAGATTTGTTTCTTTAATTTTTTTATGAACACAAAATTGATTTTAACTTTTTTGGCAAAGTCAGAACACTCTCCAACAAACATAATCAAATCAAAATTTTACATAATGAACCAAATCATTGTATCAATAAAGGATTAAAAACCTATAAAATTCAATCTTCTTTTAAACTTTTTCCCTGATTGAAATTTTGATTCTATTTTCATTTGTCTATACAAAATTCCATAGTTTTTTTTCTTTTAAATTTATTGATTTCATTGATTAAATTGGGCATACTTAATTGGCAAAATGACACCAACAGGGACATGAAAGTAATTGATTGGCATCTCAATTATATTAAAACAATATTGTCAACAAAAGTACAATAAATAATATATGCAAATATCAGGAAAGGTTTTTAGAAATTTGCAACTGATTTTCCTATTATGACATTGAAATGAAAATAGTGAAACTACTACCTGATATTGCAATGGGGCAGCAACAAATTCTATAAACTCAATTATAAAAATTCTACAGCAAAGCAACATCAACAGTCAACATGTTGGGTAATAATTGGTTACTTGGTCAAAGGAACAGAAAGAAAATCCATTACCAACCAGACCAATGACAATAAGAATATTTAAGGAAAGAGAAAAAAAAAAAAAGCAATAAAAGTTTGGAAACCAATTTACCTCTTAATCTAAACACTGCAGCTTGAGCACTTTCAACGACAGAGGAATGACGCCCTGGAAGAAAACGCCACAGTTTGATTTTCTCATATGTCAGGTAATTTGATTTTCTCATACGTCAGGTAATTACACAAATGTCAGCGGCACCAAAACCAAGGGAAGCCGTAGATCCTGCCAGAAAAGTAAGGGAAGCCGTCCATAGTGTTGATTTGGGGCTGTAACGCAACGGAAGAAGGAGATGACGGCGGAGAAGCTCGGTGTGGAGGAATCTGCGGCAGCGAATTAACGAATGGGTGCGATATGGTGCTGATTCTCATCTCTGAGTTTTGCTAATGCTCCCGCCTTTAGAAACCTGAGATAGGGCTCATATGTGGTTAGAGGGTGAGTTCTTCGCTTCAGTCATTTCCAACTTACGCTATTTTGGTGTAAAAATGGAGAAAATATAAGAATAATTGTATTTTCGTTAACTTCAATCGGACGTCATTTTGATATCAAAATGCGGCTAGTTATAGTACCGCAATATATTTAACGTTACACTATAAAAACGTTATTTTAAAAATATAAAAGATATCGGAGAAGTTGCAAGAAGAAAATAAAAAGAAGAAAAGGATGAAAGAGAGAAAGAAAGAAAAAGTTGTTTGTCTTGTTCTGTTTTTTTATTTATATTTAAAAAAAATTAATAAATTAAATATTTTTTAGTTAATCGGATACCAATTTTTTTTAGTTAAATATGGTTTAATTAGTAAATTGATATTTAATTTATATTAAAGCATGTTTAATTGAATAGAATTATTAATAAAAATTGAATAAAGTTAATATTAGTAAATTGAAGTTTAATTAATATTAAATTGATGTTTAAATTGATATTTTTTTATTTTTCACAATTAAATTGTAATATAATTAAATTGTATCATCCAATTAAATTAAATTATAATATTTTTAATATTATGTAATTTTAAGTCCATAACAATTTAATTTCTAACAATTAAATACATCAGAATTTTAATTAATCTTCTTAATTGAATATAATTGAACAAAACAATTAAATAAAATGAAAAAAAATATAACTATAAAATGCATATATTATAATTTAAAATAATAATACATTTATTACTAACACATAATAATATTACAAAATATTAAAACTAAACTAGTAACGGAAATTTAAAAGGTTTAAAGTAAAACAAATAAAGTACAATAATTAATTATTTAATAATTTAATAATCTAGAAGATCAGTTCCAGATCCATCAATATAATTAAAATAATTCTCAAACTCATTAGATGCAGAAGGTTATTGTGCTTGATGTTGTTGAGATCATTTTTCTAAAATTCGTATTTATTCAGCTTCAATAGCTAATAGTATTTAAGTCTTGCATCAAAATTTTATTTTCTTCTTTCAATTATTTTCATACAAAATTTTTTCTTTGGATTTCTAGTTGTTGTTGTCGATCCGAATTGATCTTCTTCAATATCTCTAAAAACTGTCGATTTTCCTCTTTGAAACTCTTAATGATAGATGATATTTGTTCATCATTTTTTCTCTTTTATTTGACAATTTTCACCCCAATTGATCATTCTGATGATGAACCGCCAATATCATCATCTAAATTAAGAGAAAATGATGACAGCCGGAGAGATATCGATATTGGAGAATCGGGAGTGGGATTATCTGATTCTGATAAAATATAATTTAAATTTTGCTTTCGAGTTGTTTTTCTTGATGTGTTGACATTATCTTTATATTTTTTAAAATCTTTCACTATATTCTATACATTGTCAAATTTGAATCCCTTTTTGTAACTGTCATATTGCATCAATAATATTTAAACTTGATTTATCTGCAAATAATTTGAACTATAAAGTTTTAGTTTTCCAGAGATATAAAAATAAAAAATAAATTTTTTTGTAAAAAAATACTCACAATATCTTTATGTGATGTACTACTAGGATGCATATTTTCAACTTGTTGGATGCAAGAATTCAATTTTCAAACAATTTTCTCTACAGTTTGAATTCGAAATTGCACAAATCTTTTATTATAATACTCCTAACATCCAGTTCTTGCACTGTTATATGCATCTTCCACACGAGATCAAAATTGATTTGAAAACTGGTTCACACTCTTAATAGGATATTGAGAAATGTCCATATAAACTTGATAAAGTAGCACATATTCATCACCACTATAAGAAGAATACCTAATAGACATTTTTGGTATTTTTGAAGTTTAGTGCTTGAAGTAGAGTAATAAAATATAAAATATAAGTTGGGCAAATAATATAAAATGTTTACACATATATATAGGATGTGATACAAATAAAGTATAGATAATGAATATCTAGTCAATAATTATTATCCATCGGATGGATTTTATAATAATTTTAGCCGTCAGATGAATTTCGTCCTTATCCATATCTTATCATTATTTCTGTCATTATTTTAACAGTCGGATGAATTTCATTCTCATGTCAACCGTTCGATGGATTTCATCATAATCTAAGTCGTTGGATGGATTTCATCATAATTTTAGTTATCGAATTAATTTATTCCTTATCTAAATCTTATCATGATTGTTGTCATAATTCCAATCGTCAGATAAATTTGACCATAATCTTAGTCGTCAGATGGATTTCATCATAATCTTAGTCATCAAATGGAATTGATCAAAATCTTAGCCCTCGAATTAATTTATTCCTTATCTAAATATTATCATGATTGTTGTAATAAATTCAACCGTCAAATGGATTTCATCATAATCTTAGCCGTCAAATGGATTTCATCATAATCTTAGTCGTTGAATGAATTTTATCATAATCTTAGTCATCAAATTAATTTATTTCTTATCTAAATTTTTTCATGACTACTGTGATAAATCCAATCGTCAGATCGATTTCATCAAAATTTTAGCCATTAGATGAATTTTATCAAAATCTTAGCCGTTAGATGAATTTTATCAAAATCTTAGCCCTCAGATTAATTTATTCATTATCTAAATATTATCATGATTGCTATCATAAATTCAACCGTCGTACATATTTCATCATAATTTTAGCCGTCGAATTACATTTTTTTTTACCTTATCATATTATCAAATTTTTTTATAAATAAAACATTATTCATGTAATTTATTCATGCTGATTATCATTTAGATATCAAATATTTGTATTCATTATTCTCTAAATTACTCAAACGATAATCTTTAAAGATGAACTTCAATATTGGAGGTCCATCAAATGTGCAATTCGAAAATTCATATTCATTTTCGTATGACAATGAAGATATATAAGTAATGCGCAATTTTATTATTGAAGAAGAAACAATATGTCATGCAATTCACAATATCAACACAATCATAGAGTATTACCTCAGTCAACAGAGTAGTCAGAGTACTCATGGTGGCTCCATTCCAGGTCATATTGTGATAAATCATGATCGTAAAGTTGCAGATCGTAATTTATTTAATGATTATTTTTTTAATCGGCCACGATACAATAAACATATGTTTTGTCACTGATATCGTACATCTCGGAGTTTATTCTTACGTATTATTGATGCAATAAAAGATTATGATAACTAATTCCACCAACGAAGAGATGGATTAGGTAGAGTTGGATTATCAACTTTATAAAAAGTAACAATGGTATTTCGAATGTTAGCGTATAGTTTACCAGCAGATGCTACTGATGAATATATTAAAATTAGTGAGTCCACTGTAATTAAAAGTTTAAAGAGATTTTGTTGTGCTATCGTACAAATTTTTGCAGAGAGATCTAAGATCACCTAACGCTAATGACATTCCTAGGCTACTCTATGTTGGTCATCAATGTGATTTTTCATGAATGTTAGGCAGTCTTGATTGTATACATTGGAAGTGGAAAAATTGTCCAACATCATGGGTTGGACAATATGCAGGTCGAAGTGGATCACTAATAATTATTCTAAAAGTTATAGCAAATTATGATCGCATGCATATTTTCGTATGTCGAACACAAATAATGACATTAATGTCTTGGAGTAATCAC
Organism: Triadica sebifera; assembly: GCA_023653625.1. NCBI lineage: Eukaryota > Viridiplantae > Streptophyta > Magnoliopsida > Malpighiales > Euphorbiaceae > Triadica > Triadica sebifera. Next base: position 22,109,412 of record CM042907.1, on the reverse strand, counting down.
ATTTATTTTCTAATATTGCTTCTCCCGCTTATTATGTTATTTAAGGAAAAGAATATAATATGAGTTATTATTTAGCCGATAATATATATCCAAAATGGTTCACCATTGTGCTAACAATTCATGAGCCGCGTAGTTTGAAGAGCTTGTAGAATAGATGTTGAGCAAGTGTTTAGATTTCTGCAATTACGTTTTGCAATTATTGCAGGGCCAACACAATTTTGGAGAAAAGAAGTGTTACACGACATAATAATTGCATGCATTATCATGCACAATATGATAATTGAGGATGAGCGTAATCTAATTAATGAAACAATGAATGCACCCAATCCTATAGTTGAAATGATAGTTGATGAAAATTTTCGATTTCAACAATTTCTTGCTCGACATAGACAAATCAAAAATAAAGATGCCTACATTGTGCTCCGTAATACATTAATAGAGCATTTGTGTAACACCACATCTTATGCATTTGAGTATAACCTATCCCTGTATCAAGTAATCATACATGACATACTGGAAAGGTAAAATACCCTGTTAACAATAGTAGTAAATTTTTTTTCATATCCTGTAATATAATTTAATGACTTTGCAAGTCTCATATCCTATAATTTCATTCAATGACTTGCAAGTCTCATATCCTGTAATATTATTCACTGACTTTGCAAAGTTAACACTGAGGTTTTCACCATAATATAATATATCACATATATCAAAACAAAAACTTTACACATAAGTATTTTCGAGTTGATTTCATTTATACATTTTTAGACTCATTCCAAAATGACTATACATATTCAAGCACGCAAATACAAAACACATATGACATATTTTCATGCTTGTGTGGAATGCAAGGAGAGAGAGTGATGAGGCTCGGCCAGTGGACCTGTGCTCCATGTCTTCTATACACTACTCAAAATGAGCTATCACTTTTCTTTACCTGAAAAATGATGCAAATTGATGAGTTGCGGCTCAGTGAGAGTAATCATCAAATGAGCTCTAAAGTACCGAACAACTTATAATAATAAGTCACAAATCCAATACATACCATGTATTCCATTCCATTCATCAGTATCATATAAATATCAATAAAGTTGAAACATATAATCATTACTCCTTATGTATGAAAATGCTTTGCTTGTTTCATTTTGTTATGACTAAGTTAAACAGACATTGACCGAGGCAGTCGGGGTCTTAAGGGGGTGGGGATGATGCATCCCACATCGGTTGCGGAGGAACTCCTAGACTGGTTTATAAGGCTGGGTTCAAACCTTCCCCTTTGAGCGCGCTTTTGGAGCGAAGTTAGGAGTCCACATTCTTATCATTTGGTATCAGAGCCAGCCCTGTACATCGGTGTCCCTTTGGGTTATGACAGATCGTCGACCGAGGCAGTCGGGGTCTTAAGGGGGTGGGGATGATGCATCCCACATCGGTTGCGGAGGAACTCCTGGACTGGTTTATAAGGCTGGGTTCAAACCTTCCCCTTTGAGCTCGCTTTTGGGGCGAAGTTAGGAGTCCAAATGATAAGAATGTGGACTCCTAACTTCGCCCCAAAAGCGCGCTTAAAGGGGAAGGTTTGAACCCAGCCTTATAAACCAGTCCAGGAGTTCCTCCGCAACCGATGTGGGACCCATCAGGATCAATATGCTTCGAAAACTAGGTGAAACAAGGATGAATTTGTGGCTGGAATGGAGGAAATTGAAGAAGAAGTCGGGCTCGAGAAGAAGGCAGAAATGGGAAGATAAAGCTAACTTTTGGTTTTTGTCTTTTTATCTTTTTCTCATCTCTTTTCTCATCTCTTTTCTCCTTTCTCTTCTCCTTTCTCTTCTCTTCTCTTTTATTTCTCTTTTGTATCATTTTCATTTTATTTTGTCTATATTATTATTATTATTATTTACATATATTTATAATTCCACTAATTCACATAATGATACAGCTTAATCATTTGACCCAATTTAACTAAATTAGCAATGTAAATGTTTACTAATCTTAATCTAATCATTTTGCTTACTTTAATTTGGTTACCTTATTCAATTCATTTCTAATACTTTGTTATCCTTATTTAGGTTATAAGGATACACGTGTGACTCGATATAATTGTCAAATACTAGGACACGTAGCTAGTGCGTGCCATGAACTTATTCCTACGAAAATACATATGAAATGCACGTGTTCAATTGAATTGTATGCAAGATGCTAATGTTCAATGAAATGCATGTGGGAAAGGTCAAGGATGTTACAATTCTCCCCTCCTTTTAAAAATTTCGTCCTCGAAATTAATACCTGAAAACAGGTGTGGATATTGCTTTTTCATATTTTCTTCTATTTTCCATGTTGCCTCTTCTTGTAAATGGTTACGCCATAATACCTTAACCAAAGGTATTTCTCAGTTTCTTAGCTGTTTAGTCTTGTATCCAATGATTTGCACTGGTTCCTCAACATAACTCATGTCCTCTGCAATCTCAATGGCTTGATCTTTAAGTACATATGTAGGATCTGACCTGTATCTTCTAAGCATGCTCACATGAAACACATTATGTATCTGAGCCATCTCGGGTGGTAAAGCCAATCTATATGCCAGTGGACCAATCTTCTCAAGAATTTCATAAGGCCCTATATACCTTAGGCTCAATTTACCCTTTTTGCCAAATCAAATTATTCCTTTCCATGGAGACACACGGAGAAATACCTTTTCACCCAACTCGTATTCCATTTCCCTTCTATGCTGATCAACATAACTTTTCTGCCTATCCTGTGCTGCCTTTAGCTTGTTCTTAACAACCTTGATCTTATCCACTGTGTCTTGCACTATCTCTGGCCCTTCTAATGCACGTGCTCCTTCTTCATCCCAAATGATGGGGCTTCGGCATTTTCTGCCATACAATGCCTCATATGGTGCCATCTGGATACTACTATGATACTGGTTGTTGTAAGCAAATTCAATCAATGCTATATATTCATCCCAAGCACCTCTGAATTCCATAGAACATGCTCTAAGTATTTCTTCTAATGTTTGTATAGTCCTCTCTGATTGTCCGTCAGTCTGTGGGTGGATTGCAGTGCTAAAGTTCAATTTTGTTCCCAATGCATTCTGTAAACTCACCCAAAAATGTGAGGTAAACCGTGGATCTCTATCAGACACAATGGACACTGGAATGCCATACAATCTGACTATCTCATTCACATATAATTTGGCCAAACTCTCAAGTGTACAGCCCCATCTGATAGGTAGAAAATGTGCTGACTTGGTTAATCTGTCAATAATTACCCATACTGCATCATTTTTCCGTGGAGTTCTTGGCAATCCATAGAAAAAATCCATCGTTATTCTTTCCCATTTCCATTCTGGCACTGGCAATGGATGTAGTTTACCAACTGGTGCTTGATGTTCAATTTTAATTTGCTGACATGTCAAGCATTTGGAAAAATATTCTGCTATATCTTTCTTCATTCTTGGCCACAAGTAATGAGGCCTTAAACTGTGATACATCTTTGTCATCCCTGAGTGCATTGCATACGGTGCATTGTGTGCCTCTTCCATTATTTCCTGACGCAAGTTCTCAGTGTCTGGAACACATATGTGTGATTTTAACATCAGTGTATCATTCTGCAAATGAAACTCTGTATTATTTCCCTGCCTTACCATATCAATTTTCTCACATAATTCAGAATCTTTGCTTTGTGCTTCTTTGATCCTCTCCTTTAGTATAGGTCTGACTTGAAGAGTAGCAATCAGTGATCCTTCATCATGTATATTTAATTCAACATTCATGTATCGTAATTGAATCAAATATGGAAAAGAGGATACTTGCAAGTGAGCTACACTGCTACTAGCCTTCCTACTCAATGCATCTGCTACCACATTGGCTTTTCCTGGATGGTATTCAATTGTACAGTCATAATCTTTCAATAGCTCTAACCACTGTCTCTGCCTCATGTTTAATTCTTTCTGTGTCAGCAAATAACCCAAGCTTTTATGGTCTGTTAAGATTTGGAATGTCTCATCATACAGATAATGCCTCCAAATCTTCAATGCAAATACGACTGTAGCCAGTTCTAAATAATGCACTGGATATGAGATCTCATGTGGTCTCAGTTGTCTGGATGCATAAGTTCCTTACCATGTTGCATCAACACACATCCCAAGCCTTGGTGAGAAGCATCACTATATACTGTAAACCCACCTGTACCTGTAGGGATGGTTAACACTGGTGCTGAGGTTAGCCTGTGTTTTAGTTCATCGAAACTCCTTTGACATTTAGAAGTCCACTTGAAAGGCACATTCTTTCTCAACAATTTAGTCAAAGGGCTAGCAATTAAGGAGAATCCATCAACAAATCTACGGTAGTATCCGGCTAAACCCAGAAAACTACGCATTTCTGAAATATTTTTAGGAGCTTTCCAATTTACCATGGCCTCAATTTTCTTTGGGTCAACCTCTATGCCCTTACACGACACCACATGTCCAAGAAATACCAAATGATCTAACTAGAATTCACATTTACTCAATTTGGCATATAATTGTTTCTCCCTCAAAGTTTGCAACACAACTTTTAAATGTTATTCATGTTCTCCCCTATTCTTTGAGTACACCAATATGTCATCAATAAATACTATCACAAACCTATCCAGATATGGTTGAAACACCTTATTCATTAAAGCCATAAATGCAGCTGGAGCATTAGTCAATCCAAATGGCATTACTAAAAATTCATAATGTTCATACCTGGTTCAAAAGGCAGTCTTTGGAACATCCGCTTCTGCTACCTTCAGCTGGTAATAGCCTGATTTTAAATTAATCTTGGAAAATATTTGGGCTCTTTGCAGCTGGTCAAACAAATCATCTATTCTAGGCAATGAATATTTTTTCTTCACCGTCATTTTGTTCAGTTGCTTATAATCGATGCACAATCTCATTGTTCCATCTTTCTTTTTAACAAATAACACTGGAGCTCCCCATGGTGATACACTAGGTCTAATATACCCTTTGTCAAGTAACTCCTGCAATTGGGCCTTCAGTTCTTTCAACTCAACTGGGGCTATTCTGTAGGGTGACCTTGATATTGGTGCAATTCCTGGTACTAGTTCAATAGTAAATTCTATCTCTCTATCTGGTGGTAAACCAGGTAGATCATCTGGGAATACATCAGCAAATTCCCTTACCACTGGTATATTTTCAAGCAAGCTATCAGTGGTTCTAGTATCAGTCACATATGCCAAATATGCTTCACATCCCCCTTTGATCATTCGAAATGCCTTTACAGCTGAAACTAGACATATAGGCACAAGTTTTCTTTCACCTAGAAATACTACCCTTAGCTGGTTTGGTGATTCCAAAATTACTTCCTTAGTAAAGCAATTCACTATTGCATGATGTCTAGTTAACCAGTCCATTCCCAGTATCACATCAAATTCATATATTGGCAATAAAATCATATCAGCTATTAACTCAGCTCTGTCAATGCATATCAGGCAATCACGACAGACATTATTCACAACTACCATGGTTCCCAATGACGTACTCACATTTATGTCAATCCCCAAAGGCTCATGCATTTGATGCAATTCAGATGCCATATGCAATGATATAAATGAATGAGTGGAGCCTGGGTCAATCAATGCATATGCTAATATTTCAAAAATATAAATATTACCAGTGACTACTTCGGGAGCATCCACTGCCTCTTGTCTAGTCATAGCAAATACCCTGGCCTGAGTAGGAGGTCTAGAACTCTGACCTTCAGATCTGGTCACTCCTCTACCCATTGTACCAGTCCTGCCCCTGCCTCTTCCTCTGCCCTGTGTCCCACTAATAGGGTAGGCCCTCGGTGCCTCAACTGTAGTCTCAGATACTCCTCTACTTCTGCTGGTCTCTGCTAGTTTGGCTCTATTTGGACAGTCTCTATACATGTGCTCCATCGATCTATAGAAATAATATGCTCCTGTTAGCCTTCTACATTCTCCCGTATGCTGTCTACCACAATGACTACATGTGAGCCTCTGTTCAACATATTGGCTCTGCCCTCTGGCTGGGTAAGAGAAAATCATGCATTGACCTCTAGAACTGGAGTACCCACTTCTGTTACCAGATTGTGCAGACATATATCTACCTCTTTTCCCCAACCTTCTGCTAGACTTACCAAAGAACTCACGTGATGGCTTTTTATTTGTTGCTCCCCAGCTTCTTTTATTAATCGTTCAGCTCTGATTGCAGCAGCTCTGAGTCTGGCATAATTATCAAGATCAGTAGTCGTGATTCTATTTCTGATCTCATATTTGAGGCCCTCTTCAAACTTCCTGCACTTGTCTCTTTCAGTAGAGACCATGAAGGTGGCATAGTGGGAAAGTCTGTTAAACTGCACCTCATACTCAGCAACAGACATGTTCCCCTGTTTTAGATTCAGGAATTCATTCCTCTTCTCATCTTTATATGCTCCAGGCATGTAATTATTCTGAAATTCCCGAAGGAAATCATTCCATGTCAACACCGGTGATTGTGCATCACTGTCAGGGACTGTCTCCCACCATTCATAAGCATTTCCTTGCAGCAAGGATACTGCATAATCAAATTTCTCATCTGGGGTACATCTCATCATATTCAGTACCCTCTGTGTTCTTTTCAGCCATGTCTCAGCTTCTGTTGGATTTGTTGTGCCATTGAAATCAGTTGCACCATGTTTTCTCAGCTTGTCATAACGTCTTTCCTTGTACATTTCAGGACCATATACTTCATGTTCTAGGTTTTCATGGGGTACTTCTGAATGAGATGACTGTGATGCATGTACTAGAGTTCTAGCTCCTAGTGCTGATTGATCTCTATATAAATGAGGTGATGCCTCATGAGAATGCATTTCATCCGGCCTCTCCCTCCTTGGTGTATCATGTCTTATGATGTCCCTAAAATAAATAAAAGTATGTCACTACATAATGTTCAACACATAGGATGCATATGTTATCATGCTCTTATGCATATGCATGTTCCCATGGAACCTATCCCTGCTCTGATAAAAAAAATGTAACACCACATCTTATGCATTTGAGTATAACCTATCCCTATATCAAGTAATCATACATGGCATACAGGAAAGGTAAAATACCCTGTTAACAATAGAGTAATCATCAAATGAGCTCTAAAGTACCGAACAACTCATAATAATAATGAGCTCTAAAGTACCGAACAACTCATAATAATAAGTCATAAATCCAATACATACCATGTATTCCATTCTATTCATCAGTATCATATAAATATCAATAAAGTTGAAACATATAATCATTACTCCTTATGTATGCAAATGTTTTGCTTGTTTTATTTTGTTGTGACTAAGTTAAACAGACATTGCCACGGGTTTCCATGTGAACATTTGCCATGTGAACATTTTCATTTGCATTTGCTAGCTAGCTTGATCATTTGTTTCATTTGCACATTTGTTGGGCCATAGGCCTCTTCTTTTACTTTACAATATCGATTAACTAGTCACAATGTATTTTTAGTCCATATGCATATGCACTTGTATTTAACCATTCATCAACCATTGCATCTTTATCATATACAACATACATATATTCCATATATACCTCATATGTCAAGCATATACCTTGCATATATTATACATATACCATGTATATATATCACATTTATCAAATATATACATCAAATATATCACAAGTATACCATTTATATGTACCACAATGTCACAAATTATCCATCATTACATTATCAAGGACCAATCATGACAATCATATGAATCACATAGCAAGCAACATTCATTTGCACTAAAGAATTCAATCGATAATTAGACTCACCGTTCTCCTTTGATTCCGACCCCTAACTTATTATCTATCTGCTCCTTGTGAGTCTCCAATATGTTGCGAGCCTAATATGAAAACATAATCGATTAACTCATGATTAGGGAGACTTAATGGGGCTTAAACAAAATTAATATGCATTTTTCATGTCAATAGTTAAGATTTTTCCTATGAGGCAGTGTGACCTTATGGGACTGTTTAGCCTATAACGTTTTCTACACTTGACCAAATAATATGATTCTTATTCCTAATTAAAAATAACATATAATTATAGAACATATTATAATTTCAGACCAATTGGATCATTGTACAATATGTTGTGGAATTTCTAAGTGTGTTTTGTTTTCTGCCTTTAGGCAGTTTCAGGGTACTCATTTGGGTTCATCATAAGTTATAATCTATAAGTCCTATTTTAATGAAACTTTATAGAACATTATATGGATTTATATGGAACATTTTTCATGTTTACAAATGTTATCAATTATATCTCTAGGGTCTTCAAAATATAACAAACAATTTACTGGTCCAAAATAGAATTGGCTTCCGGACCAGTATGACTTCCAAAGGCCATAACTTAGTATATACATAACCGATTAAGCTAAAATTAGTACCAAAATTTAGCTAAGACATATACCTATAACTTTAAGGTTTGATAATGTACATACTCTAACTCTAACAAGCTCAAATTGGCCAAACCAGTTACTGTATCTGCCCAGGGCACTCAATAGACAATTCAAACCATGGAACAATCATGGTTCCATTCCCCATAACTTCACATTTCCAAGACCAATGAACCTGAAATTTGGTAGACAAATAAAAAACACATATATCTACAACTTTTATGTTTTGAGAGACTTCAATTCGAAATCAAACCACACAGTAGCTAACTTGGTTAGGGTTCACACCCTGACCAGTTTCAGTCCGAAGAGCATATCTCTCCCTATACATAACCTCTTGCCAAAATGATTACATATACACATATATAAGACATAAATGAACAACTTTTGTGTTTTACACATTTCCAGAATCAATTTCTATTAACATCAAAATCGGGGTGCAATTCAGTACCTAATATTGAACCTAAGCAACTCAAATCAACCCTATAGTAATAATAATTGATTACTTACCAAGAACAACCTTGCAATGGATCAATATGCTTCAAAAACTAGGTGAAACAAGGATGAATTTGTGGCTGGAATGGAGGAAATTGAAGAAGAAGTCGGGATGGAGAAGAAGTTAGAAATGAGAAGATAAAGCTAACTTTTGGTTTTTGTCTTTTTATCTTTTTCTCATCTCTTTTCTCCTTTCTCTTCTCCTTTCTCTTCTCTTCTCTTTTATTTCTCTTTTGTGTCATTTTCATTTTATTTTGTCTATATTATTATTATTATTTACATATATTTATAATTCCACTAATTCACACAATGATACAACTTAATCATTTAACCTGATTTAACTAAATTAGCAATGTAAATGTTTACTAATCTTAATCTAATCATTTTGCTTAGTTTAATTTGGTCACCTTATTCAATTCATTTCTAATACTTTGTTATCCTTATTTAGGTTATAAGGATACACGTGTGACTCGATATAATTGTCAAATACTAGGACACGTAGCTAGTGCATGCCATGAACTTGTTCCTACAAAAATACGTATGAAATGCACGTGTTCAATTGAATTGTATGCAAGATGCTTATGTTCAATGAAATGCATGTGGAAAAGGTCAAGGATGTTACAATTTGTGGGAGCAATATACTAATTCAGATGATTGAATTAATATTAATATATATATAATATTTTTTTGGTGTAAAACAATAGTATAATGGGTTGGAGATCAATTTACTACAGTTACATCATTTTGGTGTAATGGATTAGAAATGACTTTAGAGAGAGAGATAGAGAGAAGGGATTCTAGAGAGGAAGAGAGGGAGCGAAAAATGTTTTAGTGAGATAAGGAGAATAGGGTTTGGGTTGGGAGAAAGAAGATTGGGGATTTTTTATTTTATTTTATTTTATTTTTAAAAAATTAAAACTGAATTAAAATTAATTGTTGAACATTATTCAACATTATTTTAAATTTACTAAAATTATAGTATAAAATACTAAAATAAATTTGAATTATATTTATAAATAGATGAATTATAATATTAAATTAGGAAGAAAAAGGAAATTAATTGGTAGGGAGAATAATATCTATTGTAGAGTTCTATTTTTGTTGCATTACAATAAATATGCAATAGTTCTAATAAGTGTTGCATATAATACTTATTGCAACAATTTTTTATTGTTGCATTATACTAAAAATACAATGATTGATAAAAATGTTGCATATAATATATATTGCAGCGGTTGTCATCCATTGTATTACGATGAATATGCAACGTTTGCTAATAACCGTTAAATATTTAAGAATATGCAATAGTTTTTGCAACGAATTATATCTAATAAAATAGTTAGTCGAAATTTTTTTAATAACAATATTATACCATTGCAAAACTGTTGCGATAAAAAATCTATTGTAGCGCTAGGACATTTTATATAGTAGTGAGTTGACGTATGATTAGACAAGTTAAACGAAACTTCAAAATTGAGATTTTCTTGCTCTCTCCACCACAGAAAATAATTAGGGTTTATGCTGTGAATTGAGATCTTCTTTGGTACCCTTGTCTTTGACCATTGGATATTATAATGATTGGCTGGATGTTAATTTAGATGGCTGTTAATAGATAACCATTTGATAATATCTTAATAGCTATTACTGTTTGTATGTAAGTTGTAACTATTAGAACAATTATTTTATGCATATATAATTTTTATCATTTAGTATTTTATGAAAAATAATGATATTTTGTCTGTGTAAATTATTGTAACTGTTGGGTATTTTAATGTGTCTGATCCGCTCATGTGAGATTGATCTAGCCTAATCTCAATATGTTAAAAAGAGATGCAACTATTTATTAAAAAATAAAATGCTCCCCCTAGGATGATCAGAAGTTAAAGAACATAAACTTCCTTTGGAATTCCCTCTAAAATCTCTCTCTGTAAAATTTCTTCATTATCATCCAATTTCAAGAGAATCACATTTGTGCTATGAAAGAAACTCGATTCTAGTAATCCAATATACCTAAAGTATTGAAAACACGCATATTCGGTTTGATAAATAAGTTTCCATTCCACAAAAATTATTGCATTGGTATCAGAGCCAGGTTTATATGTTTTTATACTTGAATTGGTGATTGGAATAATTTTTGAGTAATAAACTATAAAAAATAAAATTTTCTTCTATTTTTTGAAAAATTTGCTTCTATTTCATGGTTAGAATTTGGTATGATTGGAAATAACTTTTCACAAGTTTTTCAATGAGTATTTTTGCAGTATTTTCTGATGAATGATTGATTTTCTATGGTTTTTAAAAGTTTCTGATCAAAATTAGGGTTTTTAATTTCTGAAATATGTTTTTTTTAACTATAACTCTTGGATAAATTGAGTGTTGTTCAAACATGGAAAAAACTAGCATAAAACATATGAAAAATGGTCAAAATCAGTTTAGAATCATCAAAAAGGAGAAAATTGAAAAAAATAGGAGAAAATAACCACTGGAAGATGACATGTGACCACACATGTCACATACACATGGCAATGTGTGTCATGTGGCGCTTGCCCATTGGGCTGACGTGGAGCGCTCTTGATTGCGTGTTGTCCATATGTCGTGACAGCTAGTTATGACATGTGGCAAATTTTGACACATAACTACTATTGGTTGGGTCACGTGGAGAGATATGATGACGTGTCTTCCACATGTTAAACTACATGCCTCTAACATGTGGCACAACCTGCTGTATGGATCTATGTGGTTGGTCCATCTAGACACTGACGTGTTGCTTATGTGGCAGGGTAGATGATGCGTGAAAGCATGTGTCGGTCTCTTTATGGCGTGTGAGGGCGTGTGCAAGGTTCTTTTATCCAATTGTTTTTTAAAATGCTCACAATTTAAATTTCTATTTATTGCATAGTTTTCCAGAATTTGTTTTATAGCAATTTGATATATTATTTGGTGAAAAAATGCAAATTGGTATATAATTATTTAGAAATAAATAAAACATGTATGTATAAAATTCTTTTTAGGTACATGAAATATGTTATATTTAATAGTATCTAATATTGCTTTTAATTTGTTCATACATATAGTAAGGAATCAAATGCTTATCGCTTTGAAATGATTATGAGCATATAGAAAAATTTGAATTACTCATTAGAAGCGTACATTGATGAAATGTACTATAAATTGTGGAATTTCTTTATAATATTTAATGAGTACTATGATTTGGTTTTGGAACAACAGATGTTCATAGTTCTTGATTCCTTACCTGATTCATGAGAAGAGTAAATCAATGCGCTTTAAGAAAGACTAAGCGACTTAACTTATAAAAATATTAAGGAAGAATTGATTTAGGAGCTGGAGTGTTAGATATATGATGGTATTATAGAATGAATTTGCTGAGAGAGAACTATCAATATGAATTGTTTGGTTTGTGTGACAACATTTTTAGTTTATGCTAGTTGTGTTAGGTTATTATTAATTAATTAAAATAGTGTTACATGAAATGATTTCATGATAATGAATTATGTTAATCCTAATTATGATCGTTGTTTCTAAATAGTTGAAATAGTTGTGACAAAAAGCATAATTACTGATCTAAACCAATGAGATAAGTTGAATGATAAAAATTATCACATTCGGCATCAAAAAATTTAGTATTTCGTGGAAGAACAAGATATGTTGGAAACAATAATACAACTAATGGCTAAGCTTGATCATGGAAATACTGTTCAACATATGAGGGACATAGAGGCATATCAAGCCTATAAGTATAAGGATAGAGTTGCTCGTATACTGATATTAAGCAATATGAAAAATGACTTTATGCTATGCTTTGAAAAGCACCACTCAGCCAAAGTAGTTTGGGATGTTATTAAGGTTCAATTTGGTAGAACTTTGATAATAAGGCTGCATCAGTTGACTTTGAAATTTGATGTCTACAAGAAAAGCAAGGCAAGGGAGGCAACAAAGCCAACTTTAGCGAAAATAAACACAAGCATAAAAAATGTAGAAATAAGAACGACAACATGAATTGGTTCAATTGTGGGAAGTGTGGTCACTTTGCTCATGATTGTACTGAGCCAAAGTTATTATATGACCAAATCATCCATTTGATTTATATGTTAGTAGTTCCTTAATACTGGCTGAAACTATTCCTTATTGGATTGTAGACTTAGCAATAATCAACCACATAGCAAGGGATCAATTTGCCTTTACAAAAATTTATCTATTTATAAAAGGGAGTAGAAGAATCTATATGGGGAATAATGCTTCCACTAACTGTGACACCCTTATAATACTTATTCTATATATACATTACGTAAAATTATCACATTCGACATCGGAAAATTTAGTATCTCCTAGAAGAGAAAGATATGTTGGAAACAATAACACAACTAATGGCTAAGCTCATGCTGCTCAACATAGGAGGGATATGGAGGCATATCAAGCCTATAAACGTAAAGATAGAGTTGCTCACATACTGATACTGAGCAATATGAAAAATGACTTTATGCTACGCTTTGAAAAGCGTCACTCCGCCAAAGTAGTTTGGGATGCTATTAAGGTTCAATTTGGTAGAACCTCGATGATAAGGCTGCATCAGTTGACTTTGAAATTTGATGTCTACAAGAAGAATTCTAATCATATTATGAGGCAACACCTTACTGTCATGTCTAACATGATAAATGGATTGAAAGGTATTAACCATGAGATGACTGATGAGCAACAGGTTCAAGCTGTAATATGCCCTCTTTCAAAAGCCTAAGAATACATATGTGTCAACTTTATCCATAATGACAACATCAAAACTTTTGATAATATTTTCCGACATGTTGAGTTAGATGAGGATCGCCTTCTCGTTGATAAGCATATTGGAGAGCCTCATATGACTTTGTCCAAAGGCAAAGGGGCTTCAGGCACTAACAAATCCAACATTAGCAAAAATAAACACAAGCAAAAAAAATGCAGCAATAAGAATGACAATAACATGAATTGCTTCAATTGCGGAAAGTATGGTCACTTTACTTGTGATTATACTAAGCCAAAGGTATGATATGACCAAATTCATCCATTTGATTTATGTTAGTAGTTCCTTAATGCTAGCTGAAACTATTCTTTATTGGATTGTAAACTTAGCAGTAATCAACCACATAGCAAGGGATCGATTTGCCTTTGCAAAATTTTGTCGGATTATAAAAGGGAGTAGAAGAATCTATATGCAGAATCATGCTTCCATTGACTGTAACACCCTTATAATACTTATTCTATACGTATGTTACATAAGCTTATGCGATTATAGCCGATGTGTGCAAAAAGAAAAATTTAACTTAATTTAATGACCATAATCTTACTAGCACTTTATTAATTCCTTTTATTTTTTTTCAAAAATTTTCAGCAGCATAATGGCTATAATTTAACTATCCCACCTACACTGTAAATAATCCACAACCCATTTTTAGTACAACAATACACATATAATATAAAATATTCTTCATTCACATAGCTTAACATATCATTCCTTATATACATAATAATGATTCATCAACAATTCTCATCGTAACATACATAATTCCACTCCAGTTTACATATCCATACATATATATATATATATATATATATATATATATATATATATATATATATATATATATATATATATATATATATATATGAAGAAGAGCCTAAAATAGTACATCAAAAATTTCCATCGTCGATTTGGGATTAAGGAGGAAGCTTTTATGATTGTTCTAGATGAAGAAGAGCCTAAAATAGTACAACAAACTTTCTCTGGTCTTAAAGCTAAGGAATGGATTAAAGCTATGGAAGAAGAAATTGATTTGATGAAATCTAATCAAGTATGAAATTTGGTTGATTTACTATCAGGTCATAAAACTATTGGGAACAAGTGGTTCTCAAAATTAAACGTAAGGCGGATAAGACAATTGAAAGATATAAAGCTTGATTATTAGCATTTTTGTTAGAATGTATAAGCTGCAAAGGAATTGACTATGAAGAGACATTCTCACTTGTGGTAAAGCTTGCGTCAATTCGCCTCATTCTGGCTATTGTAGCACAAATTGATTTAAATTTATATCAAATGGATGTTTAAGACTACTTTTCTTAATGGAGAACTAGATGAGAAAATCTATATGGTGTAATACCCTTATAACACTTATTCATATCTATACGTACGTTACGTGGGTAAATATGATTAAAGCCGATGTATGCCCAAATTTTTTTTTTATCTTAATTTAATGACCATAATATTATCAACACTTAATTAATCCTTTTTATTTTTCCAAAACTTTCGGTAGCATAACGGCTATAACTTAACTAACCCACCTGCTAAACAAACAATCCACAGTCTATTTTTGGGCACAACAATCCACACATAATGCAATATATTTTACATTCATCCACAAATCGTCCTTTCATTCTTCACACACATAATACTTTACAAATACCATTTTGTCATAATATGTACAAAGTTCATTCTTATATATATATATATATATATGCCATTATTAGTAATATCTTATTACTATTTTGTTCTTCCATCTGCTCCCAAAATTCGCATACTTGCTCTTGCTTTTTCCGCTACTACCTGCACGCAGTCAAATAATTACGTGCTAAGCATTAATATGCTTAGCGGTGACTACTAATCTAAAAATTTCTACTAATTGTATTTTCATGCAATTATATTTTTAATATACTATTCAATTTTTTTCATTAATATATAATTCATTTTATTATTTTTAAGTACTCTTAATTCACTATTTAATACCTTAATTAATTTTATCAACTTTTTTTTTCAATAATTTTTTTTTTCTTTTTAATCCTTCTTTTCTTTCTTCTTTTCAATTTCTTTTTTTTTTTAATTTGTTACAAATTTCACTTAAATTCCTAAATTTCTATTTATTTACAATTATGCTATTAACTATATATTATTTACACTTTTTCCACTAACATTTTTATTTTTTATTTATATTTATTTATTTGATTATTTATCTTTACTACACAATTTAATATCTATCTTTCACTTATTTTTTATTTTTCAACTTTATTATATATATTTGTTTTCATTTATCTTGTATTTCACACTTTCATTATTTTTTTTTATATTTTTCACTTATTTCATATTTATCCTAATTTTCATTTTAATCACTTTTCTCATATTTTATTCATAATTGTCACTTTAATCATTTCATTAACATTTGCCTCTAGTTTCTATCCGATAGAAAATCTTCGGATCGGATACATGGAACGTGGACCCCAAGAGTCCACTACACTGAAGAGTAATTTCAAAGGATCACCCGACCACTATATTGTACACTGAATTACTGAGTTACAATCACTGAAGTAGACCATCATTGGCCTACATAAGCGAGTCGCCATGACCCGTACCGCAGTAATAGTGTCCCTATGTCTAGCCAAATATATCCTGAGGTAGATTTAACCATCAGCAAAATAACTAAGGGCATTATTTTATTTCTTCACTTCAATTTCTATTAAACCATAAATTTCATTATTTTTACATTATTAATCACTTAATAATTTATTCTTTCATAACAATTTTATCATTACCAAATTTTTTTCACATTTTTCATTCTAATATATCAATTAAGTTATAAACTCACTAAATATATTTTATTCATTATTTTTCATTTCATACATAATATCATAAATAAATAGAGAAATATTCAATATTTAATTTAAAAATTTTCAATCAATTTCTACACACTTAAAATCATATTTTCTTACATTTCATGGCTAAATTTTCATTTAATTAGCAAAGAAAATATTAATTTCTTTTTTTTTGCCTATATTTAATTTTCATTATTAAAATTTTTCTTTCAATTTCTAATTATTCATTTCACTAATTAATACATTCATTATTCCATATATATCATAATATTACACTAAAATGTATTTATTCCTTAATATTCATTTTTCACATAATAAGGTTACATTTTACAATTTCTATTAATTAATTTTTTTTAATATAAATCATAATCTATTAATCATGTTTTAAGCATTAATTTAACAATTACATATAAAATACACAATGTTCTAAATTTCTATAACCCTAAATCATACTTAATTAATGGAAATAATTAGATTATGGAATCACTAACCTTAATTGCTTATTTAGGCCTTCCTAATCTTCTTTTTCATTTTCCTTTCCTTTGGAAGCACCTTCACCTTGCTTTGAACCTACCATGGATAAAATTTTTCCTTCATTAATCCACCATTAATTTACTTCCTTAGCTCAAATAAACTTCATAATTATTATCTACATATCTTAAACTACCTATTTGAACCATTAAATTAATTTAAAACCATAAATTTTGCTTACCTCAAATTAATATCCTAAACTTTCTCCTTTGATTTTCTTCCACTTTAGCCTCCCAAATGAAGATTAAAAACTTCTATTAGCTATTAGAGAGGTTGAAATTAATTTTGGGTGGTTGATTTTGGTATGAGAATTGAAGGAAAATGAAGAAATTTGGAAGAAAATCAAGGAAGGCATGGCACAGGTAAGAAAGGGGAAAGAGGAAGGAGATGATGCAGAATTATCTAGAGAAATCTGCTAATTTTGGTCCCTTTTATAGTGGTCTTAAATGGGTGGGCTTAGGCCAAACAAAGCTCAACCCATTTAGGCCAAATTATGCACTATAAATTATTTTTCTCACTTTCCAAGATCAATTTTACCCAAATTTGATTCCATAATTCATAAAATATTTTTATATGTCTACAAAAAATATTTCCATTCAATCGGAGTTCATTTTCTGTCCTGCTCACTTAAATCAGACAAATAATTTAATTTTCGGTGTTACCGTAAAATTCCGTTTTCACTGTCAAATAATCCTAAATATTATTTAGAGTCTATCCATATATTAAAATAAATTTTTTGATGTCGTTTGCTATTTTTCATAGCCCAGTCAATTTACGGTCAACCAACTATTTAATTAAACTTGACCTTTTTTTTTTTAATTTTGACTTTTGATGACTTATTTGACCTCATTTTCACTCCCAATTTTACCCTCAGACTAGTCATAACCTATATTTTCTTATGATCAAATAAAATATTTTTCATCCACTGATGTATTTTTGACCTCCGGGTATTCTAATCAATCTCGGAAACTACAGTTTACGACTAGCCCGGTATTTGGGCCATTACATATGAATTAACCTTTATATTTCAAATTTAAGGATCAAGAGCGTAAAGTTTACAAACTCAAAAGATCCATTTATAGTCTTAAGCAAGCGTCAAGACAATGGAACCTCAAATTTCATCAATTCATATTAAAGGATGGTTTACAATGATGGAGGAAGACCATTACGTATATATTAAATGTTCAAACAATAGTTTCATAATTTTTTCCTTATATATCGATGACATTTTAATAGCTAAAAATAATAAGAAGTTGATTAATATTACCAAGAAATTATTATTATCGAGCTTCGAAATGAAAGATATGGGTGAGGTTAGCTATGTTCTTGGTATTATAATTGTAAGGGATCATTCGAAAAGGTTTCTGGGTCTATCTCAGGAGACTTATATCAAAAAAATATTAGAGCATTACTATTTGCATGATTGCAAGCCCATGATTAGCCTTGTCAAAAGATATTTGAGCCTTAGTTTTGATATGTGTCCCAGGATGTCAGATGAAAAAGATGTTATAATATGTGGGTATATGAAAAAGATATTATTAAGAAATTAGATATATATTGAATTATGAATTAAATGGATTATAGAAATATTATATTACTACCTTTACAAAAAGATATTTAAATTTTGAATTGGTTTCACTTTAAATTTATGTTTTTATTTTAATGACTGTTATTATAAGGCTTTTGACCATTGAGTTATATATTCAATACGAGAGTTTGTTTTCTCTCGAGTAGGTTACAAGAGTAGCCGACAACATATGGACTTATAGATAAGAAATACTGATTGGTGGACCCATATGATGGAGCCTAGCAGTAGTAGCGGTAGCCACCCCAAGCGGGTTGGTCTTCTTATTGTATTTTGATATATATATATATATATGCTTTTAAATTTTCATTATGGCATGTATATATACATACGCATAAAAAAAAGTTGTAATTATGGTGTGTATGCATAATATTTTATTTTATATATTTTAAATTTCTTATATTAGATATGTTTAAAATTTAAGGAATATTTTTGAAAATACTTTTGTTTCCTGTAATACTTCTTATCCGTCCAGTATACAGATGAGTGTACGAAAGGGTAAAGGGTGTTACACTTATGGTATCTTAGAAATTCATATTTCCATATCATAGGATATTCGGATGCAGATGATGCCGGTAGTCTTTTGGATAGAAAAAGTACCTCAAACACCTGTCACTTTGTTGGTGAATGCCTAACTTCTTGGTTTAGCGAGAAATAAGTTTCAGTTGCCTTATCTACTGCTAAAGCAGAATATGTGACAACAGGGTGTTGTTGCACTCAAATCCTATGGATGAGACAATAACTTAAGTATTATAGTCATAGTTTGGACCATATACCCATCAAATGTGGCAATACTAGTACCATCAACCTATCTAAGAATCCCATTCAACACTCTAAAAGTCAGCATATTGACATTAAATATCATTTTCTTAGGGATCATGTTTAATATGAAAATGTTGTGTTAGAATTTATTGATATAAATAATCAATTGGTAGATATTTTTACCAAACCTCTTAATGAAGAAAGTTTTTTGTTTTATAAGAAGAGAGCTAGATATGTTTGATGGATCAACATTGTCTTAATTAATGTTTTTATGCCAATTGTATGTCATGTGAACCTTGAATGTTAATTGCTTCATATGATGCATTTTACATGATTGATTTTATGGTATGAAGAGGTAGTGAAGCTAAGCTTCACGCCCGTTACTATATTTGTCATACCCGTGAAAAGCCTTTTTCACGCTCGTGACTGTTTAATGTCACGACCGTGACTCGTTTCACTTTTTTTTTCATGGCTAGAGTGCCCCTTCAACAAACTGTGACCCCGATGCTTCATGCTCTGGCCTCCTCACTTACTTTTCCCTCTATAAAACCCTTTCAAACCATTTTCTCATTAAAGAATCACAAGTTTCTCAAGGTTTCAATCTATTTTGTTTTGCGAATCTCTTCTCTTCTTTTGTTCAAGCTATGAAAAAAATGGATTCTGGTTCCTCCAAGGGCATTAGGAAGAAGACACATGCTCCTAAATGCTACACCGATTTCGTACTCCATGTCATTCTAAACCATTGCCATCCGCACTATGTCATTCTCAAGAAATGACTTATGCTTTCAGCACGTTCCTTTGAGTGGAGTTGTATCAAGACTATTGGTCATGAAATGGGCATGATCAAACAACTACAAGCATGTCAGCTCCAAGAGTTTGTGGACATATATCATCCAATGCTAAGGGAACCCACTCTTGAGTTTCTTAGCACGTTGTAGGTCTTACCCACTAGAACTGTCAAATTTCAGCTTGCAAGCATACTTGCACTCTATCTGCAGCAAAATTTGGCACCATTTTCAAGCTCCTTTCTGATGGCATCCTCAATGAGAGCGAGGTAGAGTTCTATGCCCATTTAGATTGGACACATTTTGTCATGGAATGCAGCTGGGATATGAAAAAGACTAAGAACACTCATCTTCAGACTCCTGTGCACAAGTATATACATAGATTTCTCACCTATAGTATATTTGCTCATTGGGATAACAACGATGCTATTAGGAAGTTAGAGCTCTTTTTATTGGAAATGGCATGTATAGGACTGATTGTAGCCCTATCATGATGATTGGAGGATATGTGACACACCTTGCCATTGAGCTAGGTTATTTGAACCTCAATGAACATGTCTACATTCTCATTTTGGCACATCCACGAGATCGACTCGATGTCGAGTCATTTATAAAAATGGGAGCAACTGTCTGTATTCTTCATGAAGGAGAAGTCTACTACCATTTCACCACTCCCATTGGTGAAATTGCTTAGAAGGATAATGACTCTGAAGCTTTCAAAGCTGGGCTTTAGGGTGTCCAACAATAGAAATGAGCTCGTGTCAAAGCATTGACACTCGCGATGGCTGAGAATGTTGGTCAAACATCGGCCTCTTTCACATCCACTTTGGCACAGCAAGTTGCTGATCTTCTAGCACCTTGCCTTGACATAATGCAGCTTTCCATCGATGAGAGGTTGGAGAATCTCAAAGACTTTATGGAGTCTCATATGAAAAGTCTCGAAGCAGAGGTAACACGCATTAGGGATGATTTGTCAAGCTTTAAGCCAACTTAGAGTCCTAGTTATCATGTAGTAGCTTTACCTTTGTTGTAATAAGACTTTATCTTTTTGCATTTTAATTTTCATGTAATCCTTGTCCTTTAATTTTTAATACAACTATCTTATTTACATTTCAATCTTTTTACTGGTGACAAAGGGGGAGAAACAAGCAATATGCAATGTGTTCAATACATGATGTCATGAATATGAAATATGCAATGTGTGGTTATATAATGAAATATGCAAATTTTATTTCAATTTATGATATGCATAAGCTATAGCTCACATCAACCTCACATATAGCTTGCAACTTGAACTTATTTGAACTAATTTTATTTAATGCATAAGATATACTTAACGTATATCTCACATATACTTTGAATACACTTTGTTATACATATTTTATTTGATGAGATATACTTAAGATATACCTTGCATATACTTTATTAGTTTGCAAATACCTTTGCTATATTTCTTTCAAATCTTGCATTTTATTATTTTATCTTAAACACCTTTTGATGGGGAGACTTCTCAAAAGCACATATTGCTAGATTATTTGTCACCATCAAAAAGGGAGAGATTGTTAAATCTTGAGGGGTATTTCTGTTATTTTAATGATAACAAATAAAATAACAATAATGTATTTAACAATGTTTATATATTAAGTGTGTTAAACAAGATATACTTAGTGAAGAAAAATAGAAAGAAAAATAATACTCTCTCAATCTTATTTTATTACAATGGAATACACAAGTTTATATAGGACTAATGTTCCTAGAATCAAGGAATACAAAAGGAAGTAAATCAAAAAGAAAAGGAAATAATAAAAGAAAAGGAAATATTCTGATTTCCTAATTTTCCTACACTCCCCCTCAAGTTGGTGCATAGATGTCAATCATGCCCAACTTGCTTATCAAATGCTCAAAGGCATGCCTTCCAAGACCCTTGGTCAAGATGTCTGCTGTAATTTTTAAATTTTATAAATTTTAAATTAATAGTAAATAGTAATAGATATGAAGTAATAGATATTAAATAGTAATAAGTAATAGATACTCAGCCTAGAGCCTTGAGTATTATACAAGGACGTGCTGTAGGAGTAACCCATTACCTTCTGGGCTGTTGACTCGAAGGAACAAAAGGTAAACAAATAGTTCCAGCTTCAAGCTTTTCCTTGATAAAGTGTCGATCAATCTCAATATGCTTTGTTCTATCGTGCTGAACAGGATTATGAGCTATACTTATTGCAGCCTTGTTATCATAATATAGTTTCAAAGGAAGTTCCACCTTCTTCTTAAGTTCTTTAAGAATTCTTTGAATCCACAGTACCTCACAAATTTCTTGTGCCATTGCTCTAAATTCAGCCTCTGCACTACTCCGAGAAACAACATTTTGTTTTTTACTTCGCCAAGTAACCAAGTTCCCCCATACAAAGGTACAATACCCTGAAGTAGATCTTCTATCAATTATAGAGCCAGCCCAATCGGCATCAGTAAATACTTCAATACTCATTTGATTAGTCTTCTTAAAAAATAGGCCTTTTCCAGGAGAAGACTTCAAGTATCTTAGAATCCGGTATATTGCCTGAAGATGCTCTTCATAAGGTGCATGCATGAATTGGCTAACAACACTGACTGAAAAAGCAATATTTGGTCTAGTATGAGACAAGTAGATTAATTTTCTAACTAGTTTCTGGTATCTACTAGTATCAACAGGAACATTTCCTTTTTCCCAAAGTTTCACATTGGGATCAATAGGAGTTTCGGCCGGTCTGCAACCACTCATCCCAGTTTCTTTTAAGAGATCAAGAATATATTTACGTTGAGATACCACAATTCCTTTCTTTGAACGGGCAATTTCCATTCCAAGAAAATATCTTAGAGCTCCCAAATCTTTGATCTCAAATTCTGATGCAAGAATCATCTTTAACCTATCCATTTCGACCATATCATCTCCTGTAAGAATAATATCATCAACATAAACTATTAACACAGCCACCTTTCCTTCAGAAGAGAATTTGAAAAACAAGGTATGGTCAGTTTGTCCTTGAGAATATCCTTGTTTTCTTACAGATCGTATGAACTTCTCAAACCAAGCTCTCGGTGATTGTTTGAGGCCATATAAAGACTTTTTTAGTTTGCACACTTTAGAGCCAAATTTTTCTTCAAAACCCGGTGGACTATCCATGTAAACTTCCTCCTCCAAATCTCCATTAAGAAAGGCGTTCTTTACATCTAATTGCTGTAAAGGCCAATCCAGATTAGTAGCAATAGATAAAAGTACTCTTACCGTGTTCAATTTCACAACAGGAGCAAAGGTCTCAGAGTAATCTATGCCATATGTCTAGGTAAATCCCTTAGCTACCAAGTGTATCTCTCTACTGAACCATCAGAGTTGTATTTAACAGTGAAAACCCATTTACATCCTACAGTAGTCTTCCCTACTGGCAATACCATAACACTCTAAGTATTGTTTTTCTCAAGAGCTTTCATTTCTTCAAGTACTGCTTCCTTACACTTTGGAATTTTTAGAGCCTCCTGTACACTATTAGGAATTTCTACACTAGACAATTTAGATGTGAATGCAGAAAGAGATGGAGATAAATTTGAGTATGACACAAAATTGGATAAAGGGTATCTAGTACAAGTTCTAATTCCTTTGCGAAGAGCTATAGGGATATCAACATCTGAAGTCTCAGGAAAAGAATGAGAATTACCTGTACTAGATTCAAATTGTTGATTTGCCCTTAGTTTGGAATCATGGCTATGCTGAAGAGTCAATTCGTCTTTCCTTTGTTTATGATTCTTCTTCGAGTAAACAATCCCTTTCCAAGTTTGGTCACCTTCTGTGAATCTATTATCACGTTGTGACATTGTAGTAAGTTGTCCTGTGTTTTTAATTTCCAAAGATTGATGTTCAAAATTTTGATTTTCAAATGTAGGACTACATGTAGGAGAAACATCACTCATAGTAGGAGGAGTTTCAACACATAAATCCTGGACTTTTGCTGTAGGCGCACTGGACTCGGAATTTTGAGAAATAATTACATTCTCTTTAAAAAATACATCATCACAGTGGTTGACAGATGAATCTTCCTTACAAGTCTCCCCCTGAAGATGAGTATCCTTAAAAAAAGATTGTGTTTCAAAAAAGGTGACATCCATTCTGACAAAAAAAATTTTCGATATTGGATCAAAACATTTATAGCCCTTTTGATGTGGGGAATAACCAATGAAAACACACTTTATAGCTCTAGGTTCAAGTTTTCCAATTTTTCTGTGTTCATGAACAAAAGTTGTACATCCAAATACTCTTAGAGGGAGATTGGCAGAAAGTCGAACATGAGGAAAACTCTTTGTGAAAACTAGAAAAGGGGTTTGATATTGTAAAACCCTAGAAGGCATTCTATTTATTAAATATGATGCAGTTAAAACAGCTTCTCCCCAAAAAATAATTAGGAACTTTGGTTGTAAATATTAATGCATGAGTCACCTCTAATAGATGTCTATTTTTCCTTTCAGCAACTCCATTCTGTTGAGGCGTATCAACACAAGAACTATGATGAATGATCCCTTTTTCCAGAAAAAAATCTCCCAAGATTATGTTGAAATATTCTTTTCCATTATCGCTTCTAAAAACTTGTATATTGGTTTGAAACTGAGTCTGCATCATATTGTAGAAATTTTTAAAAACTTTTCCAACCTCAGATTTTTCTTTTAATAGAAATACCCAACAAAGTCGAGTATGATCATCAGTAAAAGTAACAAACCATTTTTTTCCAGTGGGTGTACTTATTTTATTAGGACCCCAAACATCATTATGAATCATAGTGAAAGGTTGTGAGGGAAAAAAAGTATGATGATATTTTGCAAACTCACAAATTTCACAATGAAACAGAGATGGATCTTTATTACCAAATAATTTAGGAAACAAATGTTTTAAGTATTTAAAATTAGGATGACCTAATCTAAAATGCCATAACATAACATTGTTATTGGAAACAGAGATAGATTCAAAACAGGTACTTATTTGGTTGGATTGTTGCCTCGAATCAGAACCATCATTAAAGAAATAAAGTCCTCCACTCTGTCTAGTACTGCCAATCATCCTCCCCGAGGTCAAATCCTGAAACACACAATGAGTTGGAAAAAAATTAACTTGACAATTTTGATCATAAACCAGCTTACTAATAGATAACAAATTACAAGAGAGTTTAGGAACATGAAGAACATCATGAAGAGTAAGTAAGGGAGATACTACAATATAACCTTTTCCTGCAATGGCTGAAAGAGAGCCATCTGCAATTTTAATTTTTTGATTCCCTGCACAAGGACTATATGAAGAAAAAAGATTTGACACTCCAGTCATATGGTTAGTCACACCAGAATCAATGATCCAGATATGATTAGAATTGACACTAAGAAGAGCAGTTTGAAAATAGTTACCTTTTTGAGCTAAGGAACAAGAAGGAGTTGTTTGAGACTCGAGAAGATTGTACAGTTGGTCTATCTGTTCCTTGGTAAAAGGAAACGAACTCGTAGAAGACTGTTGCCTCTGATCTGAGACACTAGCCTGAAGTGCACGGACCCCTCCAAAAACTTTCTTTTTTAAATTTTTTGGTTTGCCATGAATCTTCCAACAAGTCTCTCGTGTGTGCCATGGTTTTTTGCAGTGTTCACACCACAGTGTTTTCCCATCATTTTTTCCTTCCTCCTAAAACCTCTCTTGAAATTTCTGTGTTGCTAAAGCAGAACTCTCCATTTCTGAGGTGTTGATGGGAGAAAATTTTTTAAGCATCACACTCTGTCGTGCTTCTTCTCTTCTAACTTCTAAAAAAACTTCACGAATTGTTGGCAAAGGAATCTTTCCCAGAATTCTGCCTCGTACTTCATCCAACTCCTTATTTAAGCCTGCCAAGAACATGAAGACACGATCATTTTCCTGTCTTTTCATGAATCTGACACTATCATTTGCACATTCCCAGACATCATCATAGCATAGATCTAATTCCTGCCACAAAACCATCAACTCGTTGTAGTAGGAGGTTACATCTCAATTGCCTTGTTTTGCATGCCAAAGTTTAGACTTTAGCTCAAAAATCTGTGAGGAATTTTCCATATCTGAATACGTATCCCTAACTGCTTCCCAAACATCCTTAGCAGTCGGTAGAAACATAAACGGCTTACCTATTGTAGGTTCCATAGAATTCACCAACCATGCTATAATTAAGGAATTTTCAGATTTCCAGGTCCTGAGAGCCGGATCCTCATTTACTGGTTTTATTACTTCTCATATTAAATAACCAAGCTTTCCCTTGCCTTCCAAAATCGGACGAATAGTTTGAGACCATTCCACATAATTTTTTCCATTAAACCGGTGAATGTTCATTTGAAATGAATTAGTGTTTCCTCCTGTAGGATTACTGAAAAGTATGGAATTTATACTGGAAATATTTTCTCTTGACATGGTTGAGTCTCTACTAGTAGAGCCGGTCAAGGCTGTCTTCCAGTAATTGTGGCTACTCATAATCACCAAAAAAAAAAACACAGAACAGTAATCCACAACGAAAAATAAAGGAAAAAAATGAAACAGCTAGAAATTGAACCAAACACACTTAGATAGGGTCGGAATAACTAGAAATAGGGTCTGCACCAAAAAACCTCACAAGAAGGTGATCGGAAGACGTCTCACGCGTCGGCGCGTGGAACTCCGGCGAAAGCTCTGGTCGGCGCGTGTAGTCACGCGCGGCTGTTACTGGTGACCAACTCCAATCGGAAATATGACCGGCGGCTGGTCTTTCTTCCTGTGTGGGCGGTGAGAGTCAACTCCCTCTCTAGAATGATGGGTATTAAAACCCTAGAATGATGGATATTAAAACCCTAGAAAAGCTGTCTGAAATTACAGAACAGCTGGCTCTGATACCATGAAGAAAAATAGAGAGAAAAATAATACTCTCTCAATCTTATTTTATTACAATGGAATACACAAGTTTATATAGGACTAATGTTCCTAGAATCAAGGAATACAAAAGGAAGTAAATAAAAAAGAAAAGGAAATAATAAAAGAAAAGGAAATATTCTGATTTCCTAATTTTCCTACACTTAGATTAGAACATGAAGCAAGATTGAAAGACAACTTTTAAAGATAAAAATCAAAGAAATAACAAAGTGTTATGCCTATGACCACTAATGTCACGTCTGTGAATATAGCTTAGCACCAATTCTCCACCATTCAAAGTTCACGGTCATGAAGGATCAAACCAACTGTGAATGGTCAAACACTTGACTCTCATGAAAGATTAGTCACGCTCGTGACCAAATATTTCCAATTCTTCTAGAGAGTGTCACAGCTAGAGTCATCACTTGGACCACGGCTTGGAAGAACATTCATGGTCGTGACACATATAGTCACGTCCGTGAACGAGGACAGAAAAACATGTCAGACGTGAATTAAGAGTAGGTTTAACAGCTACTTTCGCATTAAATGCACCCAAAAGATTATAATTCACAGAGAGAGTATAAATGTAAGTCATTTATGAATCACAAATGGAAGTACAACAATTATTTTTCATCTTTAATCTTGTGGTAGCCTTATGCATTAATTATTTTTCAACAATCATCTACTTTTTGTGAAAACCTAATTGCTCATAACTTCTGAGCATTTTAGGCTGGTGAGTGTTTTGCATTGTAATCAATTACTCAAAAGTGAGCTTGGGTATATTGGGTTAATAGTAAAATACTTTTAAGGGTTTATTGTGTGAGCCATAAAATATAAGGAATTGGTTTTTGTATGAGCCATTAAAAAATATAAGGGAATCTCTAGGTTATGTGTTAGCCATTGAGAGAAACACCATAGTTAGGAGTGAGATTAAAAAACTTCATTGTAATACTTAGTGTGTTAGTGAAACACCCAATTGAGATTAGGGAGAAGAGTAGGGTCTGTTAACACTCGAACCTATATAAATCTTGTGTGTGATATCTTTCATTCTTTCCTCCATTTTATTTATTCCGCATTTTCAATTAAGCAAATTTTTATTTGCTAACTAATTTAACCTCATTTTTGGTTCATTGTCTGGGCAACAGAAGCTGAGTATGTGGCATGTTCCTCAACTATACAAAAGATAGTGTGGTTGAAAAGGTTGTTGCAATAGATGGAAATTGTCAAGACAATATCTGAATCTATGATAATTTATTATGACAGTATGGTTGCATCAGCTTAGGCTAAGGATCCAAAATATCATGAAAAGACCAAACATATCCAGATTAGATATCACTATGTTAAAGACATGATTACATAAAAGGAAGTGGTCTTGAAACACATTTCTACAAATAAAATGGTAGCAGATCCATTTAACAAACCAGTAGCTAGGGATGCATTTATTAGCCATATAAAATCCCTAGGATTATGTAGAATGTAACTAGTTTATATATATATATATTTATGGTCCACTTGGTTTTACTTGCTATGATATGAAGCGTATTTACTGTGATTCGTTTGTTTTATTTCTTCATTATATTAATATGTTGTAAATATCAGTTAGTACAATTCGATGAAGTATATCGATAGACCGACTCACTAACATGAGTAATCTCTCTAGCGCTGTAAAATGAGTAGAGATAAGAACAAAATAAAAAGACTTTAAATGAGTGACTAAGACGTAATGAGAGCGATTTTGGTCATATTATTTTGTAAAAGGGCGTATTGATAAGGATCAAGATAAGATTTTTCATGTATATAATAATCGACTTGAATGACTTCTCCACTATTCATGTGTTTGTTTAAAGGAAGTTGAGTGTGAAACTTGTTATTTACATTGTTGAATATATAAATAAAAGTTTTAGGTTTGACACTTTCAGAGCGACAAGACTAAAACTCATATGGTGTTATTTATTTTTAAACTAAAAGCAAGACATACACTCTTTCATCTTTGTCAAGAAAAGAGTTGTTCCACCATAATATGCATTTCATACTGTATGTGCTATACGACTTATTAGGAAGTGAAAGAATGAATCATTGTTTCATTGCTATGGGGTCTTAGAAATCCTATAAATGGATTTCAAACATTTTACCCTTTGTGATGTTTGACTATATCAAGATGTAATGAATTAATGTTGCCTATCTTAGGATGTATTCTATAGTAATGAGATAATTCAACTTAATGGAACACTTCTAGAAAAGTAAGTTAAATCAAATCTAATTGATGTGAGGGCAAAAGAAAAAGTAATTTTTGCTTAAGCACTCACTGCTTGTATTCATTAGTCGGAGTTATTTCGCTTGATGAAGATTAAAGTAACTGAGAATAATATTAATCGTAAAAGTGATTTCAATATGGATTCTTAAGTGATTGAATGATACTCAATCAGGTATATTGAAAAATATATTTGAGGTAAATAAGCACATTTTCGGGAGTACATATATTTTTGGATTGATGTCTCTTATATGGCATATGGTTAGGCTTGTATATTGGAGTTCTCACTATTTGTGTGTTTCAGCTCGCACGGTCTATTCGCATATATGAAAGATTATCTGTTTAGTTTTAAGATTTGGGATGATGTTTTAGAATGAACCAAACCCATTATGGACGAGTAAAAGATATTGAATTTTTTAATGGGTTTGGGCCATCATGTGGGTTTGACCCAATCCAAACTCAATATATTAAAAAGGGAAGCAATTATTTATTAAAAAATAAACTACTCCCCCAGGATGATCAAAAGTTAAAGAACTTAAACTTCCTCTAGAATTTCCTCTCAATTCTCTCTTTGTAGAATTTTTTTATTATCAACCAATTTTAATAGAATCAAGACGTTCATACTATAAAAATAAACCTGATTTTAGTAATTTGATATACCCGAAACATTAAAAATATGCATATTCAATTTGACAATTAGGTCTCCTCTCCCCAAAAATTCTTGCAATAACATTTATGTACTATTTTGTAAACTATTGTGAAAATTAAAATAATTTATACAATAATTCTAAAATAATTATTTATTAAATTTATTTAAAGTAATTGAATTAGAGGCTTTTTTTTTATGAGAGGATATTTTACAAATATCAGCTTTTCATTAAAAAGATCGAGCTCGTATTATAGTAAAGTTATTTAAATAAATGGGAGTGGTTTGCAAATAAAACCAAAGAATGGTCGCATACTTATATTCATTATCATTGTATACTTTCGTTTTTCTTTTAGTTTTTACAAATAAAATTTATATTTTATTTTTTAGTTATTTTGTTTTTACAACTATTTTATATTTTTGTAAGAGCCTATTTTATATTCTTAAACATATAGATATGGAATGAGATAATTATAGAAGAGTAAATTTAATAAGTTCTTAAATATGAAAAATTTATTGAATTAGATGAGCATATAAAAAATACAAAATTTATAAATTAGAAATCACTTTTTGAAAATTTCATATTCTTCATCTTTAATTTCCAAAATAATTTCATTTAAATTGATAAAAAGGAAAAAAATTGATTGAAAACATTTCTTAACTTTTGTTAAAAAAAAAATCTTAAAACCGAGTGGAAATGCCCCCTTCACAATTACCAACTACTAGTATTGTTAAAATCAGCCCAACTCGGCCAGTTTATCCAATTTAATAGAGAATCAGGTCCAAAATTGGGCCGATTCAATCTATTGAACCTAAAGTATATTCACACGGTAGAAAAACCAACCACCTGGTTGGTTGGATCGACATTCATTCAATCCGGTCATGGTTTGACCAGTTTGAATGGGTGAAAAACAGTGTGTCGGTCATATAACCCAAAGATTAGCTACTAAAACCAAACATTTGAACCACTTAAGTCCACATGCATTAAAAAAATAGCCATCAAATTACCAAATGATCCGTCGCTAAGAAAATTGATCGTTCAAATAAGATATTAGAACAAATCTAAAATTAAATAGAAAATCAAGAAGAAAGACATGATCTAGAGTTTAGCTAATAATTAAGAGAGTGTAGCTTTTAGTTCTTCAAAATCGACACTTGGAATTTTATTTTTGTCAACATTGAATTTAGAGTAGGTTTGATAAGAGCATATTACATTCATTGTTTATAAAAAAAAACCACAAAAGTGATGATGACAAATGTTGTAATACCTACTAATATAGTTAAGAAAACTCCAGCTATATCAGTGGATACTATGAAATCTTTTGCGGAAGACCGATTATATTGAAATTTTTTCATATTTAAATTATTTTTATTTAAAATCATGTTAAAATATAAATATTTATTCAAACTATAAAAACACCATATATTTATATTTATTTTCGTAACCATCAAATCACAATCACATTAATGACCAATATATAACCTTTTCATTTCACATATAATTACCATATGTCTAGTCTTTTATGACCCTTTTAATTCATTATGTCCAAAACTTACCATATCATTGTTTTTTCCTACTCAAGACTCTAAGGTTGACTATCTGGATACATATTGCGAAATATGAATATTTATAATCTGAACTTAAGTCATCTTGCTCACTATCTACATCAGCTCATTTGAGCCCTTCAAGTCAATAGCGCTCAAAACCTAAGTTTAATCCACCTTGACTGATAAATATAAATAATGCTAGCAATCCAGAATCAAGGGCACTTATAAGCCTACTTTAAACCACCTTATCCTTATATTAACATTAATAAATTCTACGGTATCATAACTACCTTAATGACATATCATTTATTCTATATCAAGTCATATATTAGAGGACTGGGCATTAGATCATAATATTTATCTGTTAATTCCATTATTATAAACATGTTATCCAACATTTAGCCTCATTTTTGCATCATCACATTACTAATACTTAAATGTCATAATATTTCACTCACATGCTATTATCTATGTATACATCAATCTCACAACATGTGCTTAAACAAAACTATCACATAACATTATTAATAAAAACTATAAACTATGCATTTACTGTGATTCATGGGTGTGAATACCTAGTCTCGGGCGTGAAGGTGCATTTCATGAGTGTCTTACTCTTAAAAACTACTGTATACAAAATACACATTATTCACGATTTTGACATATCCTTTATGGGTGTGAACTCCTTCATTCACAACTTTCCAAGTCGTGAATCAAGGTGTGAAGAGCTACTATCTTTTTTTAGCACATATTTCACGAGTATGAAACCTAGTTTTGTTTATGCATTCACAACTGTGAACCTATGTCAGGGCATGAATCTTGGAATTTTTATGGCAAAAATGAGCCAGAATAGAGTATTTACATACCACATTCAAAATCTTTAAGAACTGATTAATGTCAACTACTTTTATCAATATTTTTGCTCATCTAACATACAACAACATGTGTTAACAATATTTAAACATGTTTACCTCACAATCATGCTAAACATGTCAACTTTAACACATTAACTTTCATAGTTAAACAACCATGATATTTGAACACATAAACTCTTAACAAACATGTCATTCTCATTCATAACATGCCTTTACACTTTCATAATGCATTTGTCATATAAAACACATGGAAAAATGCATGAAAGATGAATTAATATATAAATATGTACATACATCTACAAAATGGAATCTTATTTAACTCTTCAAGCCTTTCAAGCTTGTATCTCCCCTTGGAATGTATTTCCAAGCTCCCTAGAGAATCCTAAGAACATAAATACATTCTTATCAGATTTATATAATAGAAAACAAGCTCAAATTAGCCATAGAACCGAGTTTTATCTTAAGTTTTACAAGAACTCTCCTAAAGCTCTTATCTTCTAAGCTTTAACAATGGAAGATTAGGTTAAACAAAAGGTAAGAGAGGTGGAGAAGAAGTCTTGGCATGTCAGAGGAGGATTATGGGCAGTGAAGAGCTATTAAATTAGAGATATATAATAGAAGAGAGAGAAAAATGCAGTTGCAACTTGGCCAACAAACCTGTGTTCATAGGTGTGAATCGCCATTGATCACCGTGACTAAATAATTCAAGGGCGTGAATGTCCTCTCCATTCTAAAACACATATAATGATCCTACTACATTCAAAACTCTACTATTTTGAACCTTGACACGACTTTTTATGAATGTGAATGCTTTATTTTTTACAAAAACTTAACCTTTTTAAACACCCTATACCCATTCTTTCTCTTTAAAATCGATATAACATATAGGCTCTAATCTACGTATATTACAATTTTATGCTCTTTAAAGAAAATTTGCCTATAAAATTTACCCATTGTGTCATATTGAAACAAATGAGAGTACTGAGCCTTTATCACTTCCTCACTTTTCCATGTCACCTTTTTGGTAACATGATTCTTTCATAATACTTTGACTAGTGATACTCATTTTTTCCTCAAATCCTTAACTTCTCAAGCCAAGATCTCAACTGGTTCTTCCTTATATGACAAGTCTGGTCTAACCTTGATTCTTTTCAGTTGAAATGATGTGAGAAGGATCCAATTTGTATCTCCTCAACATTAATACATGAAATACATTATGAATCCTTCTTAACTCTAGCGGCAATGTAAGTCTGGAAGAAACTGGCCCGATCCTTTCTAGGATCTCATAAGGTCTAATAAGACCTAGGGCTCAACTTTCCATTCTTTTCAAACCTGAAGACTTTATTCTATGGAAAAATATTAAGAAACATTTTGTCCCCCACTACGTATTATATATCTCCCCTCTTGAGATCTGCGTATGACATTTGCCTGTCTAAATCTGCCTTTAAATAATCATGAATGATCTTCACTTTTTCTTTCATTTCTTACACTGATTCTAGTCCCACTAGCTTCCTTTTGCTAAGTTTGATCCAACACAATAGTGTTCGACACCTTCTACCGTAAAGTACCTCGTAATAAGTCATCTGAATACTTAATAGGTAACTGTTGTTACAAGTGAACTCCATCAGTCGTAGCTATTTTTCCTAGCTTCCCTTAAATTTTATCACATAATTCCTCATCATGTCTTCTAAGATCTGCATCATCCTTTCCAATTGATCGTCCATCCGAGGATGAAAAGTTGTACCAAAGTTGAGCTTCGTACCTAATGATCGCTATAGACTTCCCCAAAACTGTGATGTGAACCTCAAATCTCTTTCCAAAATGTTGGAGACTAGGACTTTATGAAGTCTTACCACCTCGTTCACATACAATTCTACTAGATTGTTCAAAGGATAGTCTCTTCTAATAGGCAAGAAGTGAGCTGACTTTGTTAACTTATCAACAATAACCCATATGGAGTCATACTTTCTCGGTGTTAGAGTAATCCAATCACAAAATCTGTAGTGATCTTTTTCCATTTCCATTCAAGAAGAATGATCAGTTGCAGCAACCCTAATGGTACTTGATGTTATGTCTTAACTTGCTGACACAGTAGGCCTCTCATAGTGAACTTTGTGATATCTTTCTTCATTTTGGACCACCTATTCATTTTGAAATTTGGATACATCTTATTGCTTTTTGGATGCATCACATATCTCATCTCATGTGCCTCTTTTGGGATCCTTTATCTTAAATCTACATCATTAGGTACACATAAACATCTTTGACAGTACAAACCACCATCTGGCTTAACTACATATTCTAATGTCTCTCCCTTGGAGACCAACTCAAATAACTTAACTCATCTAGCATCTTACCTTTATGCATCCCTGATTTCCTAGTTCAAGGTAGGTTTAATATGCAATTCTTCTATGACCTTTCTATTCAACGCATTGGCCTTACATGGATGATAATCGATTATGCAATTATAATCCTTGATTAGCTCTAGCCATCACCTTTGTCTCATGTTTAACTCCTTTTGTGTAGGAAGATACTTTAAACTCTTATGGTTGGTGTAGATAAAACATTTTTCTCCATATAGATAGTGACACCAAATCTTCAAAGAAAAAACTATTGCTGTCAATTCTAGATCATGAGTTAGATAATTCTTCTTGTGAGGCTTCAATTGTCTATAAGCATAAATAATGGCTTTTCCTTCTTGCATCAAGACACATCCCAATCCATGATGGGAAGCATCACTATAGATGACATACTCCTTGTCATAAACTGGATGTGTTAGAACTGGAGCTTCTATCAGTAAACTCTTAAGTTGGTCAACAATGTGCTAACACTTGTCTGACCATTCAATTTTTGCATATTTCCTCAACAATCTAATCAACGAAAAAGCTATCATAGAAAATCCCTTTACAAATCTTCTATAATATCCTACTAAACTGTGGAAACTTCTGATCTCTGTTACATTCTTAGGAGGTTTTCAATCCAATATCGCTTCAACCTTACTAGGATCCACTCTAACCCATTTGGTGATACTATATGAGCGAAGAATGCCACCTCATCTAGCCAAAACTCATATTTGGAGAGTTTGGCATACAACTTCTGATTTTTGAGGATATGTTAAACTATCCTCAAATGCTAATCGTGCTTCTACTTATTCTTGGAATACACCAAGATATCATCGATGAAAACAAACTGATTCAAATATGGCCTAGAGATTCGGTTCAACATATCCATGGAAGCTGCTAGAGTATTGGTCACGATATAACCAAAAACTCATAGTAGCCATATCGAGTTCTAAAAGATATATTTGCAATATTGTCTACCTTAATCTTCACTTGATGGTACCCTGATATGAGGTATATCTTGGAGAAAACTTCTGCACCCTTCAATTTATCAAATTGATCAAATATTCATGGCAATAGATAATTGTACTTAATGGTTTCCTTGTTTAACTATCTGTAGTCAATGCACAACTTCATCGATCCATCTTTCTTTTTAATGAACAATTTTGATGCACACTATAAAGATATACTCCTTCTAATGAAACCTTTATCTAATAGACCTTACAACTATGTGTTTAATTGTTTTAACTCAGTAGGTGCCATTTTGTATGATGCAACTGATATTGGTATTGTACCCAGAACCAGCTCTATTGGAGAACTCAAACTCTTTGTTTGAAGGTAACCGATTCCTCTCTTACTCGTATCAATCACATGAGCCAAATAGACCTCACACCCTTTTATGATCATTTTTGTGCCCTTATCATGGAATGCTTTGGGCTAGTTGTGGATATCTCTCACCTTCCATTACTACCTCTTCTTGTTCTAAATTCTTAAGAATCAACTTCTTAGACCAGCAATCTACTATTGCCTTATGTTATGAGAGTCAATCCATGCCCAAAATGGTATTATACTCATGGAAAAGGCATCTCAATCAAATATGTAAAAGCTCATTTTTATGTACAATCAATAGACAACCCTTGTACACCTGATTAGTAATCACACTATGGCCTATAGGATTCATGACTTCAATCTAAAAATCTAGGTTCTCAACTATCATACTGTGTTGGCTAAGTGTTCTTGTGCAAATAAAAATGTATAAATCCTGGGTCTATTAAAGCACTTAAACACAAGCCATAGAGAGAAAACATATCCACAATGACATCTATGACATCAAGATCCTCTCTTGCCCTCATGACAAAAGCTCTTGTTGGAGTCCTGCTAGGTCCTGATCTGTTGAGCGTCTGTAATGTAGTTTGACTAGGTCCTGACTGACCTCATTTGGTCTATTGTTGACTTTTTATGTAGTGCTAAGTTACCTAACAACAGACAATCCATTTTTCATATGATCTCGGACCCCACATCTAAAACAAGCCCTAGTAGTTGTCTAACACCTTGCCCTTGTGGCTCATACTAGAATAACTCATCTCAAAGTCTGCAGTTGTGAACTAGTAGCGTCAGATATGGCCCTAGTGGGTGGTCCCTTCTAAAAGAACTCGGATGTGAAAGGCCTAATTGTGTCCCCTAAACTATGTCTTCCTTGAGAAAAAATTACCTTTTTTTCCCTAAAGATTGAGCCATATTAACTGATCACTTCCTGGAAGACTCATTTGCCTTTTTTTTTTTCTTTCTTTCTATCTAATGTTTTCTCAGCACTGATGGCTGCAAATACTAGCTTCACAAAGTCTTCATGCTATAGAGAAGTAATTTGATAGCTAGTATCCTTGCTCAAACCATCGTCAAACCTGTGACATTAAAATGCCTCATCCCCGAGAATCCCAGCTACATACTTACTCAGCCTAATGAACTCTCTCTCGTACTCAGATATTATAAAAATCCCTTGTCTCAGATTGAGGAATTCCCTCTTCTTCTTATCTATATAGACTCGTGGCACACACTTTTTCTTAAAGTCTTCCAGAAGAAAATTCCAAGTAGCTTTAACAAAATTGTCTTCCACCAATCATATGTATTTTTTTGAAGTAAGAAAACAACACATATTGCCTTGTGCTTATCAAGACACATTAGCTCCTCAAAGATTCTTTTGGTCTTTTCTAACAAAAACTCTACAGATGTTGGACCAACATCACTTTTTCCAGCAAAATTTGTAGCCCCTTACTTTTGGAGCCTATCAATTTGCATATACAGCTTCCGTGGTAAAGGCGGTGGAGTTGGTGGTGGCATTGGCTGTGGCATTTATGGCATAACCTGTACTAGCTATTGTAGCAAACTTGCTACCTATTACATAATATGCATCTGGCCCTGATTGGCCTAACCTAAAGAATGCTGAGAAGGGACTTGAGCAGCATTCGAACCATGTACACTAGCAACACTGGGTTGATCCTGAGCCTAAATGTTGGAAGGACTATTGTTCTCAACAACATCGTGAGTTATATCTTTTCAATCTCCATAACTCTCACCTAATCCTACAAGTCAATAGAGAAGTAACCTATGTTAGAGTCAAATGAGACATAATAAATATATGATAAACCCCTTTATCTCACTTAGGTTTAAAAATGCTTAAATCTAAGTTCTGATACCAATAAATATAACACTTGCTGATATAGCCGAAAAGACCCCAACTGTATTAACAGATGCTACAACCTTTTATGGAAGAATAGTTAAATTAAAAAAATTCATATTTATTTAAAATCAGGTTAAGACAGAAACATTCATTCAACTTATAAAACCACTATGAATTTATACTTATTTCCACAACCATCAAATCATAGTCACATCAATGACAAATACATAACCCTTTCATTTCATATATAATTACCATATGTCTAGTTTTTCATATCCTTTTTAGTTGATTCCTCCCAAAACTTACCATATAATTATTTTTTCTTGCCTAAGCCTCTAAGCTTGACTATTTGGATGCGGGTTGTTAAACATGAGTTATCATAACCTGAACTTAAGCTACTCTACTCACTATCTGTATTGACACATTCGAGCCCCTCATACCAAGAACAACCTTGAAAGGGATCAATTTGCTTCAAAAACTAGGTGAAACAAGGAAGAATTGAAGTCTGAAATGGAGGAAAATGAAGAAGAAAACGGGCTGGAGAAGAAGGCAGAAATGGGAAGATAAAGCTAACTTTTGGATTTTGTCTTTTTATCTTTTTCTCATCTCTTTTCTCATCTCTTTTCTCCTTTCTCTTCTCCTTTATCTTCTCTTCTCTTCTATTTCTCTTTTATATCATTTTCATTTTATTTTGTCTATTTTATTATTATTATTTACATAGATTTATAATTCCACTAATTCACACAATGATACAGCTTAATCATTTGACCCGATTTAACTAAATTAGCAATGTAAATGTTCACTAATCTTAATCTAATCATTTTTCTTACTTTAATTTAGTCACCTTATTCAATTCATTTCTAATAATTTGTTATCCTTATTTAGGTTATAAGGATACACGTGTGACTCGATACAAGTGCCAAATACTATGACACGTAGCTAGTGCGTGTCATAAACTTGTTCCTACAAAAATACGTATGAAATGCACGTGTTCAATTGAATTGTATGCAAGATGCTTATATTCGATGAAATGCATGTGGGGAAGGTCAAGGATGTTACATCCTTGGACTTGAGATACTCAAGGTTATCTTGGATACTAAATCTTATACTTTGACTCCATTCCTTGTTGTCTCTCAAAAGTTGCTTATAGGGTGGTGATTAGGTATAGCATAAGGTATTTGAAGGTAGTTAAGTAGTCAATAGAGGATTCATCAGTCATAATAAAAGGAGAGTATACTTATGTCCTCTTGTAGAGATCATTACTCATAAATCCTTAGCCAAGGTGGACATGTCTTGGATAAGGTTTTCAAGGACATATTTGATCAGACTAATGGGTCTCATAGACAAGAACTAATATCATTTGGACTACATGGGATGTAATCAGTATAGTGGGAGTTGACACATTGTCCATACTCTAAACCAAATGAGGTATAGTATGGTAAAAAGATGAATTAGACGGTAATTGTCTATGGTAGGGTTAAAAGTCAAACCACTGACTTTCTAGTTAATTGGGTGGTCATGATGTATTGCTAGATACATCTCATGATCTGCTAGGTCAAGGAAAATTGATTAGAAATTAGTTATGGATCAAAAGTGTTTGACTTGTAGAATCCTAATTGGATTAAGATTCCACCTAAGACTTGAGCTGCCAACATGACCAGAAAATCTATAGGTCACACGCATAGAAGGAATGAAAAAAAATATAAAATGAGTTTTGGAAAAGATCTAAATGATAAAGAAAGAGAATTGGGTCTTTTCTAAGAGTTATAAAAATGGCTAAATCCAAATTGGATTAGGATTGTTGACTTGGTCAACATTGGGCCTTATTCATTAGGAAAATGGGTCCATTAGGGCTTTTTCTTTTCCAACACTAAAAGGGATTAGAAAGTGTATAAATACTCCTTTTAAGGAGTCAATTTCATGACTGCCCCATTAAGAAAAATAAGAGTTATTTTTATGCTCTCCCTTTTCTCTTTCATAAGATAATTTTCTATAACTAACACTTTGGACTTTTATCACCCCTGTCCTTGGAGGTTTTCTTCTTCTTCCTTCGTGTGGATACTCTTAGAAGCAATCCTAGCTTTGGATTTTTATGGTTTGCTGCAACCCAGCAAAGAAAGAAAAATGTAATGTCACACCTTATGCATTTAAGTATAACCTATTTCTGTATCAAATAATCACATACTGCATGTTGGAAAGAGAAAATACCGTGATAACAGTGGTAGTAAATTTTTTTATCCTGTAAAATTAACTAATGCCTTTACAAGTCTTATATCCTGTAATTCTATTCAATGACTTTACAAGTCTCATATCCTGTAATATCACTCAATGACTTTTCAAGTCAACATTAAAAACCACAATACGATATATCACATATATTAAAACATAAACTTTTCATCCGAATGATTACAGGTTGTTTCCATTTATACATTTCAAAACTAATCTAGAGTGACAATACATATTCAATCATATAAGTCCAAAATACAGATGACATGTTTTCATGCTTGTGTTGAATGCAAGAAGAGAGAGTGATGAGGCTCGGCCAGTGACCTGTGCTCCATGTCTTTTATACGCTATTCAAAATGAGCTATCACTTTTCTTTACCTGAAAAATGATGCAAATTGATGAGTTGCGACTCAATAAGAATAACCATAAAATGAGCTCTGAAGTACCAAAAAATTCATAGTAATAAATCACAAATCCAAAATATACCATGTATTCCATTCCATTCATCAGTAACATATAAGTATCAATAAAGTTGAAACATATAATCATTACTCTTTATGTATGCAAATGCTTTGCTTATTTCATTTTGTTGTGACTAAGTTAAACAGACATTGCCTCGGGTTTCCATATGAACATTTGCCATGTGAACATTTGCATTTGCATTTGCTAGCTAGCTTGATCATTTGTTTCATTTGCACATTTGTTGGGCCATAGGCCTCTTCTTTCGCTTTACAATATCGATTAACTAGTCACAACGCCTTTTAAGTCCATATGCATATGCACTTGTACTTAATCATTGATCAACCATTGCATCTTATCACATATAACATACATATACCGCATATATGCCTCATATGTCATGCATATACCTCGCATATACTATACATATACCCTGTATATATATCACATATGTCAAACATATACTTCAAATATATCACAAGTATACCACTTATGTGTACCACAATGTCACAAATTATCCATCATCATATTATCAGGGACCAATCATGACAATCATATGAATCACATAGCAAGCAACAATCATTTGCACTAAAGAATTCAATCGATAATTAAACTCACGGTTCTCTTTTGATTCCAACCCCTAACTTATTGTCTATCCGCTCCTTGTGGGTCTCCAATATGTTGCGAGCCTAATATGAAAACATAATCAATTAACTCATGATTAGGGAGACTTAATGTGGCTTAAACAAATTAATATGCATTGTTCATGTCAATGGTTAAGATTTTTCCTATGAGGCAGTGTGACCTTAGGGGACTGTTTAGCCAATAATATTTTCTATACTTGACCAAATAATATGATTCTTATTCCTAATTAAAAATCACATATAATTATAGAACATATTAAAATTTCATACCAATTGTATCATTGTACAATATTTTGTGGAATTTCTAAGTGTGTTTTGTGTTCTGCCTTATTTTCTGCCTTTAGGCAGTTTCAGGGTACTCATTTGGGTTCATCATACCTTATACTATATAAGTC
Source organism: Triadica sebifera (assembly GCA_023653625.1). Classification (NCBI taxonomy): domain Eukaryota; kingdom Viridiplantae; phylum Streptophyta; class Magnoliopsida; order Malpighiales; family Euphorbiaceae; genus Triadica; species Triadica sebifera. Next base: position 22,067,725 of record CM042907.1, on the reverse strand, counting down.
CTATTTTAATGAAAATTTACAGACACTTATATGGCTTCATATGGAACATATTTCATGTTTACAACTTTTATCAATTATGTCTCTAAGGGCTTCAAATTATAACAAACATTATACTGGTCCAGAATAGAATTGGCTTCCAGACCAGTATGACTTCCAAAGGCCATAACTTAGTCTATAAACAACCCATTAAGCTGCAATTGGTACCAAAAGTTCGCTTACATAAGCTAGCTCTACCGAGGTCCAATTAGCCAAACAAGTTGCTAGATCTGCCCAGGGCACTCAGTAGGCAGTTTAAACCATGGAACAGTCATGATTCCATTCCCCATAACTCAAACTTTACAAGACCTATGAACCTGAAATTTGGTATACACATACAACACACATATATCTACAACTTTTATGTTTTGCGATACTTCAAATAATGGCTTTAACATATTCGCAATCAAAGAACACAATAGGTAACATGGTTAGGGTTCACACCCTGACCAGTTTCCGTAGAGAGAGGATATCTCTTCCTATACACCAAATCATGCAAACAAGTTTACATAACCATAAATATAAGACCTAAAGGAACAACGTTTGTGTTTGAAACTATTCTACAATCAATTTCTATGTACATCAAAATCGGGTTACAAATCAGTGCCTATTAATGAACCTAAGCAACTCAAATCAACCCTAAAGCAATAGGAATTGATTACTTACCAAGAACGAACTTGCAAGGGATCAATTTGGTGCAAAAACTAGGTGAAACAATGAAGAATTGAAGTCTAAAATGGAGGAAATTGAAGAAGAAAATGGGGCTTAAGTGAGGAGGCAGAAATGGGGGAGGAAGATAAAGCCAACCTTTTTGTTTTTTTGGCTTTTTATCTTTTTCTCTTCATCTCTTCTCTTTTCTCTTTTCTTTTTTCTTCTCTTTTCTCTTCTCTTTTCTTTTATTTTCCTTTTGTTTCATTTTCATTTTATTTTGTCTATATTATTATTATTATTCACATATATTTATAATTCCACTAATTCACACAATAATACAACTTAATCATTTGGCCCGATTTAACTAAATTAACAATGTAAATTTTTACTAATCTTAATTTAATCATTTTGATTACTTTAATTTAGTCACCTTATTCAATTTATTTCTAATGCTTTTTTATCATCATTTAGGTTATAAGGATACACGTGTGACTCGATACAATTGTCAAATACTAGGACATGTAGCTAGTGCATGCCATGATTTTGTTTCTAAGAAAATATGTATGAAATGCACGTGTTCAATTGGATTATATGGAAGATGCATATGTTCAAATGAAATGCATGTGGTTATGCATGTGGAGAAGGTTGAGGATATTACAATTCTTCCCTCCTTTTAAAAATTTCGTCCTCGAAATTTAATACTTGGAAACAAGAGTGGATATTGCTTTTTCATATTTTCTTCTGTTTCCCATGTTGCCTCTTCTTGTGAATGGTTTCTCCATAATACCTTTACTAAAGGTATTTCTCTATTTCTCAGTTGTTTAGTCTTGTATCCGATGATTTCCACTGGTTCTTCTATATAACTCATGTCCTCTGCAATCTCGATGGCTTGATCTTTAAGTACATGTGTAGGATCTGACCTGTATTTTCTAAGTATGCTCACATGAAACACATTATGTATCTGAGCCATCTCTGGTGGTAACGCCAATCTATATGCCAATGGACCAATCTTCTCAAGAATTTCATAAGGCCCTATATACCTTGGGCTCAATTTACCCTTCTTGCCAAATCGAATTATCCCTTTCTATGAAGATACACGAAGATATACCTTTTCACCTAACTCGTATTCCATTTCCCTTCTATGTTGATTAACATAACTTTTTTGTCTGTCCTGTGCTGCCTTTAGCTTATTCTTGACAACCTTGATTTTATCTACGGTGTCTTGCACTATCTTTGGCCCTTCTATAGCACGTACTCCTTCTTCATCCCAAATGATGGGGCTTCGGCACTTTCTACCATACAATGCCTCATATGGTGCCATCTGGATATTGCTATGATACTGGTTGTTGTAAGCAAATTCAACTCAATGCTATATATTCATCCCAAGCACCTCTGAATTCCATAGAACATGCCCGAAGCATTTCCTCCAATGTCTGTATAGTCCTTTCAGATTGTCCATTAGTCTGTGGGTGGAATGCAGTGCTAAAGTTCAATTTTGTTCCCAATGCATTCTGTAAACTCACCCAAAAATGAGAAGTAAGCCATGGATCTTTATCAAACACAATGGACATTGGAATGCCAAGCAATCAGACTATCTCATTCACATATAATTTGGCCAAACTCTCAAGTGTACAGCCTCATCTAATAGGTAGAAAATGTGCTGACTTGGTTAATCTGTCAATAATTACCCATACTGCATCATTTTTCCGTGGAGTTCTTGGCAATCTATAGACAAAATCCATCGTTATTCTTTCCTATTTCCATTCTGGCACTGGCAATGGATGTAGTTTACCAACTGGTGCCTGATGTTCAATTTTAATCTGCTGACATATCAAGCATTTGGAAACATATTCTGCTATGTCTTTCTTCATTCTTGGCCACCAGTAATGAGGCCTTAAACTATGATACATCTTTGTCATCCCTGGGTGCCTCTTCCATTATTTCTTAGCGCAAGTTCTCAGTGTCTAGAACACATATGTGTGATTTTAACATCAGTGTATCATTCTGCAAATGAAACTTTGTACTCTTTCCCTGCCCTATCATATCAACTTTCTCACATAATTGAGGATATTTGTTTTGTGCTTCTTTGATCCTCTCCTTTAGCATAGGTCTGCCTTGAAGAGTAGCAATCAGTGATCCTCTATCATGCATATTTAATTCAAAATTCGTGGATCGTAATTGAATCAAATATGGAAAAGAAGATGTTTGTAAATGAGCTACACTGCTACTGGCCTTCCTACTTAATGCATCTGCTACCACATTGGCTTTCCCGGGATGGTACTCAATTGTACAATCATAATCTTTCAATAGCTCTAACCATCGTCTTCGCCTCATGTTTAACTCTTTTTGTGTCAGCAAATAACCCAAACTTTTATGGTCTGTGAAGATTTGGAATCTCTCACCATATAGATAATGCCTCCAAATCTTCAATGCAAATACAACTGCAGCCAATTCTAAATCGTGCACTGGATATGAGATCTCATGTGGTCTCTGTTGCCTAGATGCATAAGCTATCACCTTATCATGTTGCATTAATACACATCCCAAGCCTTGGGGAGAAGCATCACTATATACTGTAAACCCACCTGTACCTATAGGGATAGTTAACACTGGTGCTGAGGTTAGTCTGTGTTTTAGTTCATCGAAACTCCTCTAACATTCTGAAGTCCACTTGAAAGGCACATTCTTTCTCAACAATTTAGTCAAAGGGCTAGCAATTAAGGAGAATCCATCAACAAATCTGCGGTAGTATCCGGCTAAACCCAGAAAACTATGCATTTCTGAAATATTTTTAGGAGCTTCCCAATTTACCATGGCCTCAATTTTCTTTGGGTCAACCTCTATGCCCTTACACGACACCACATGTCCAAGAAATACCAAATGATATAATCAGAATTCGCATTTACTCAATTTGGCATATAATTGTTTCTCCCTTTAAGTTTGCAACACAATTTTTAAATGTTGTTCATGTTCTCCCCTGTTCTTTGAGTACACCAATATGTCATTAATAAATACTATCACAAACCTATCCAGATATGGTTGAAACACCTTATTCATTAATGCCATAAATGCAGCTGGAGCATTAGTCAACCCAAATGGCATTACTAAAAATTCATAATGTCCTTACCTGGTTCGAAAGGCAGTCTTCGAAACATCCGCTTCTGCTACCTTCAGCTGGTAATAGCCTGATTTCAAATCAATCTTGGAGAATATTTGGGCTCCTTGCAACTGGTCAAACAAATCATCTATTCTAGGCAATGGATATTTGTTCTTCACCGTCATTTTGTTCAGTTGCCTATAATCGATGCACAATCTCATTGTTCCATCTTTCTTTTTAACAAATAATACTGGAGCTTCCCAAGGTGATACACTAGGTCTAATATACCCTTTGTCAAGTAACTCCTGCAATTGGGCCTTCAATTCTTTCAACTCAACTGGGGCCATTCTGTAGGGTGACCTTGATATTGGTGTTGTTCCTGGTACTAGTTCAATAGTGAATTCTATCTCTCTATCTGGTGGTAAACCAGGTAGATCATCTGGGAATACATCAACAAATTCCCTTACCATTGGTATATTTTCAAGCAAGCTATCAGTGGTTCTAGTATCAGTCACATATGCCAAATATGCTTCACATCTCCCTTTGTTCATTCGAAATGCCTTTACAGCTGAAACTAGACATGTAGGCACAAGTTTTCTTTCACCTAGAAATACTACCCTTGGCTGGTTTGGTGATGGTAGAATTACTTCCTTAGTAAAGCAATTCACTATTGCATGATGTCTAGTTAACCAGTCCATTCCCAATATCACATCAAATTCATATATTGGCAATAAGATCAAATCAGCTATCAATTTAGCTTCATTAATGCATATCAAGCAATCACGACAGCCATTATTCACAACTACTACTGTTCCCAATGGAGTACTCACATTTATCTCAATCCCCAAAGGCTCAGGATTTTGATGCAATTTGGATGCCATATGCAATGATATAAATGAGTGAGTGGAGCCTGGGTCAATCAATGCATATGCTAACATATCATAAATGTAAATATTACCGGTAACTACTTCGGGAGCATCCACCGCCTCTTGTCTAGTCATATCAAACACCCTGGCCTGATTAAAGGGTCTAGAACTCTAACCTTCAGATCTGGTTACTCCTTTACCCATTGTACCAGTCCTGCCCCTGTCTCTTCCTCTGCCCTGTGTCCCACTAGTAGGGTAGACCTTCGGTGCCTCAACTGTAGTCTCAGATACTCCTCTACCTCTGCTGGTCTCTGCTAGTTTGGCTCTATTTGGACAGTCTCTATACATGTGCTCCATCGATCCGCAGAAATAACATGCTCCTGTGACCCTTCTACATTCACCCGTATGCTTTCTACCACAATGACTACATGTGGGCCTCTGTTCAACATATTGGCTCTGCCCTCTGCCTGGGTAAGAGAAAGTCATACCTCGATTTCTATAACTGGAGTACCCACTTCTGTTACCAGACTGTGCAGACATATATCTACCTCTTTTCCTTGACCTTCTACTAGACTCACCAAATAACTCACGTGCTGCCCTTTTAATTTGTTGCTCCCCAGCTTCTTTCATTAACCGTTCAGCTCTGATTGCAGCAGCTCTAAGTCTGGCATAATTATCAAGATCAGTAGTTGTGATTCTATTTATGATCTCATATTTGAGGCCCTCCTCAAACTTCCTGCATTTGTCTCTTTCAGGAGAGACCATAAAGGTGGCATAGTGGGAAAGTCTATTGAACTGCACCTCATACTCAGCAACAAACATGTTCCCCTGTTTCAGATTCAGGAATTCCTTCCTCTTCTCATCTTTATATGCTTCAGGCATGTAATTATTCTGAAATTCCCGAAGGAAATCATTCCATGTCAACACCGGTGGTTGTGCATCACTGTCGGGGACTGTCTCCCACCATTCATAAGCATTTCCTTGCAGCAAGGATACTTCATAATCGAATTTCTCATACGGGGTACATCTCATCATATTCAGTACCCTATGTGTCCTTTTCAGCCATGTCTCAGCTTCTGCTGGGTCTGTTGTGCCATTGAAATCAGTTGCACCATGTTTCCTCAGCTTGTCATAACGTCTTTCCTTGTACATTTCAGGACCATGCACTTCCAGATCTGGGTGTTCATAGGGTGCCTCTGCATGAGATGACTGTGATGCATGTGCTGGAGCTCTAGCTCCTACTGCTGGTTCATCTCTATGTAAATGAGGCGATGCCTCATGAGGATGCATTTCAGCTGGCCCCTCTCTTCTTGGTGAATCATGTCTTATGATGTCCCTAAAGTATATATAAAATTATGTCACTACATAATGTTCAACACATAGGATGCATATGTTATCATGCTCTTATGCTTATGCATGTTCCCACGGAACCTATCCCTGCTCTGATACCAAAAATGTAACGTCACACCTTATGCATTTAAGTATAACCTATTTCTGTATCAAATAATCACATACTGCATGTTGGAAAGAGAAAATACCCTGATAACAGTGGTAGTAAATTTTTTTTTTTCATATCATATGCTGTAAAATCAACTAATGCCTTTACAAGTCTTATATCATGTAATTCTATTCAATGACTTTGTAAGTCTCATATCCTGTAATATCACTCAATGACTTTTCAAGTCAATATTAAAAACCACAATATGATATATCACATATATTAAAACATAAACTTTCCATCCGAAGGATTACGGGTTGTTTCCATTTATACATTTCAAAACTAATCTAGAGTGATAATACATATTCAAGCATATAAGTCCAAAATACAGATGACATGTTTTCATGCTTGTGTGGAATGCAAGGAGAGAGAGTAATGAGGCTCGGCCAGTGACCTGTGCTCCATGTCTTTTATATGCTACTCAAAATGAGCTATCACTTTTCTTTACCTGAAAAATGATGCAAATTGATGAGTTGCGGCTCAATGAGAATAACCATCAAATGAGCTCTGAAGTACTAAACAACTCATAGTAATAAATCACAAATCCAAAATATACCATGTATTCCATTCCATTCATCAGTATCATATAAGTATCAATAAAGTTGAAACATATAATCATTTGATGCAGAACCCCAAAGACCGTGCCTTGAAACCCCTCAAAGTTTGAATTTCAAAATTACAAGTAAGAACCAGAAACAAAATCAAACAATATGCAAGTGATATATGCTAAGAATTAACAATGAACCCTAACAAGAATGAATGGAACAAAGTCTAGAAGCAAACTGATGTGGAAGAAATTTATATTTAAAGTTATACACGAATTTAAATAGGTGTATGCTACTGATTTTTGTTCAAATTAAATCTAAGAATGCAAATTAGACTTAACTAAGGTAATTAGATGCAAAAAGGACATAATTAAAAGAATGAAAACTTAAGAGCACAAAGAATTAGACAATATTGAAAAAAAATTCAGAATCGGTTTCCTCCTAGTAAGTAGCCGATTGTCCCTTAATTAAACAGTATTCAACCTTAATTTATCACCAACTAGCAAGAACTCAAGGTATATTTAATAGATAAGCTCAATTCCTCAAAATCAAATCAATGCTCAATATGCTCACTAAGGTATCTGAATTCAAAAGTTGTACTTTTCAACCTCAAAACCAATTATTTAAGTTGGATTCCAGTAGTTTATGATGATACCAAACAATTCTAGCAATCAAAAATCACAAGATTTCAACTTGAAGGTCAAAATAGCACAAATTCACAATTTTAGTGCTAAATTCGAAATTCTGATTTTTTTTCCTTTTTCCCTCTTTTTGTTTTGTTTTTTTATAGAAAATAACACTGAACTAATGCTTAATAAACCTCAAACATATCAGGAATTGAAAAGAAATTCAAACATGTACTTTTACTCTTTATGGCAGAAAATTTTCCTAAGGTACCTCCAATAGCAGAATTTAAATCAAGCTAAGTTAACAACTAGAAAGCAATTGTAAAGGATAGATAATGATTACCTAACCAAAAGCTCTGATACCAAACTGATGTGGAACCCCAAAGACCGTGCCTTGAAACCCCTCAACAAGACAAGGTAAACAAACCTTAAGCTATGGTGATCATAGATTGAATCCGACCCAAAGCTAACCAATGTAGCAAAGAACCAAGATTATATGGATTATTAAGAATAGCCACGCCACAAGCAATATTACTTGATAAGTAACTCATTCCTAAAGGTAATAAAGAGATGCAAATTTGCCTCACTTTAAAGAAAAACACTCAAATTCATTTTTATTCATTCATGTCATGTACAAGAAGCCTAGATGAGTATTTATAGCCCTAAGTCTTTGAATTCTTTATGGTAAAGGATAACTAAATGATATTCTAACTCAACTCCTAAAATTATAGTCATATTCTAACTCATATTCTAAAAAGTAGAGTCCTATTTGAATTAGGACACTAATTAAATCCTTCCAAAATAAGACAAGTGGTGGGTTGGGCTTTATTTCTTTAGCCCGTATGTCTATCACTAATTAAAGTCTAAGGTAATTTAAATTAGGCAGCCCACATGCATAATTAAGTCCAATTACAAGTTAAGCCCAAATCACATAAGTAGGCACATGCATGGCACATGATCTTGAGCACATGATTGGCACATGATGTCTTCCACATGGATGGCACATGTCTTGCACATGTTTGGCATAGGACTTCTAGCACATGACTTGCACATGACTTGTAATCTTCAAGGTTTATGGACTTTGCCTTGCTTAGCCCATTTGAATTTAATCTTCATGAAAGGCTCCTTTTTATCTTCACCTTAGGCTTGCCTTTGTGTATTATTGGCCCATAAGCTTAATTGTGAATTTTAGGCCCAATATAGTAACAAATGCTCCAATGCTGCCTTCTATGACTTGGAATACGCCCTACATTAATTTGGATTATTTGAATGGGCTTTTGAACTCCTTTTTGGTCTATTTCAATGATATAAGATTGCTCCTCTCCATTGACAAAAGATTGTCATTCATATCCTTCAATTATGGTTCCCGTGCATACATCATTAACTGATGCAGAACCCCAAAGACCGTGCCTTGAAACCCCTCAACAAGACAAGGTAAACAAACCTAAGCTATGGTGATCACAGATTGAATCCGACCCAAAGGTAACCAATGTAGCAAAGAACCAAGATTATATGGATTATTAAGAATAGCGACGCTACAAGCAATATTACTTGATAAGTAACTAATACCTAAAGGTAATAAAGAGATGCAAATTTGCCTCACTTTAAAGAAAAACACTCAAATTCATTTTTATTCATTCATGTCATGTACAAGAAGCCTAGATGAGTATTTATAGCCCTAAGTCTTTGAATTCTTTATGGTAAAAGATAACTAAATGATATTCTAACTCAACTCCTAAAATTATAGTCATATTCTAACTCATATTCTAAAAAGTAGAGTCCTATTTGAATTAGGACACTAATTAAATCCTTCCAAAATAAGACAAGTGGTGGGTTGGGCTTTATTTCTTTGGACCACATGTCTATCACTAATTAAAGTCTAAGGTAATTTAAATTAGGCAGCCCACATACATAATTAAGCCCAATTACAAGTTAAGCCCAAATCACATAAGTAGGCACATGCATGGCACATGATCTTGAGCACATGGTTGGCACATGATGTCTTCCACATGGATGGCACATGTCTTGCACATGTTTGGCATAAGACTCCTAGCACATGATTTGCACATGACTTGTAATCTTCAAGGTTTATGGACTTTGCCTTGCTTAGCCCATTTGAATTTAATCTTCATGAAAGGCTCCTTTTTATCTTCACCTTAGGCTTGCCTTTGTGTATTATTGGCCCATAAGCTTTATTGTGAATTTTAGGCCCAATATAGCAACAAATGCTCCAATGCTGCCTTCTATGACTTGGAATACGCCCTACATTAATTTGGATCATTTGAATGGGATTTTGAACTCCTTTTTGTTCTATTTCAATGATATAAGATTGCTCCTCTCCATCGAAAAAAGATTGACGTTCATATCCTTTAATTATGGTTCCCCTACATACATCATTAACTTATGCGGAACCCCAAAGACCGTGCTTTCAAACCCCTCAACAAGACAAGGTAAACAAACTTTAAGCTATGGTGATCATAGATTGAATTCGACCCAAAGCTAACCAATATAGCAAAGAACCAAGATTATATGGATTATTAAGAATAGCCACGCCACAATCAATATTACTTGATAAGTAACTAATTCTTAAAGGTAATAAAGAGATGCAAATTTGCCTCACTTTAAAGAAAAATACTCAAATTCGTTTTTATTCATTCATGTCATGTACAAGAAGCCTAGATGAGTATTTATAGCCCTAAGTCTTTGAATTCTTTATGGTAAAGGATAACTAAATAATATTCTAACTCAACTCCTAAAATTACAGTCATATTCTAACTCATATTCTAAAAAGTAGAGTCCTATTTGAATTAGGACACTAATTAAATCCTTCCAAAATAAGACAAGTGGTGGGTTGGGCTTTATTTCTTTGGCCCACATGTCTATCACTAATTAAAGTCTAAGGTAATTTAAATTAGGCAGCCCACATATATAATTAAGCCCAATTATAAGTTAAGCCCAAATCACATAAGTAGGCACATGCATGGCATATGATCTTGAGCACATGGTTGGCACATGATGTCTTCCACATGGATGACACATGTTTGGCATTGGACTCCTAGCACATGATTTGCACATGACTTGTAATCTTCAAGGTTTATGGACTTTGCCTTGCTTAGCCCATTTGAATTTAATCTTCATGAAAGGCTCCTTTTTATCTTCACCTTAGGCTTGCCTTTGTATATTATTGGCCCATAAGCTTGATTGTGAATTTTAGGCCCAATATAGCAACAAATGCTCCAATGCTGCCTTCTATGACTTGGAATACGCCCTACATTAGTTTGGATCATTTGAATGGGCTTTTGAACTCCTTTTTGGTCTATTTTAATGATATAAGATTGCTCCTCTCAATTGACAAAAGATTGACGTTCATATCCTTCAATTATGGTTCCCATGCATACATCATCATTACTCTTTATGTATGCAAATGCTTTGCTTATTTTATTTTGTTGTGTCTAAGTTAAACAGACATTGCCCCAGGTTTCCATGTGAACATTTGCATTTGCATTTGCTAGCTAGCTTGATCATTTGTTTCATTTGCACATTTGTTGGGCCATAGGCCTCTTCTTTTGCTTTACAATATCGATTAACTAGTCACAACACCTTTTAAGTTCATATGGATATACACTTGTACTTAATCATTGATCAACCAATGCATCTTATCACATATAACATACATATACCGCATATATGCCTCATATGTCATGCATATACCTCGCATATACTATACATATACCCTGTATATATATCACATATGTCAAATATATACCTCAAATATATCACAAGTATACCACTTATGTGTACCACAATGTCACAAATTATCCATCATCATATTGTCAGGGACCAATCATGACAATCATATGAATCACATAGCAAGCAACAATCATTTGCACTAAAGAATTCAATCGATAATTAAACTCACGGTTCTCCTTTGATTCCGACTCCTAACTTATTGTCTATCCACTCTTTATGGGTATCCAACATGTTACGAGCCTAATATTAAAACATAATCGATTAACTCATGTTTAGGGAGACTTAATGTGGCTTAAACAAATTAATATGCATTGTTCATGTCAATAGTTAAGATTTTTCCTATAAGGCAGTGTGACCTTAGGGGATTGTTTAGCCTATAACGTTTTCTATACTTGACCAATTAATCTGATTCTTGTTCCTAATTAACAATAACATATAATTAAAGACCATATTAAAATTTCATACCAATTGGAGCATTGTACAATATTTTGTGGAATTTCTAAGTATGTTTTGTGTTCTGCCTTGTTTTCTGCCTTTAGGCAGTTTCAGGGTACTCATTTGGGTTCATCATACCTTATAATATATAAGTCCTATATTAATTCAAATTTATAGACACTTATATGGCTTCATATGGCACATATTTCATGTTTACAACTTTTATCAATTATGTCTCTAAGGGCTTCAAATTATAACAAACCGTTTATTGGTCCAGAATAGAATTGGTTTTCGGACCAGTATGACTTGCAAAGGCCATAATTTAGCCTATACATAACCCCTTAAGCTGAACTTGGTACCAAACTTTAGCTAATACATATACCTATAACTGTTATGTTTTAATCATTTACATAATCTGGCTCTACTGAGCTCAAATTAGCCAAACAATTTGTTGGATCTGCCTAGGGCACTCAGTAGGCAATTTAAACCATGGAACAGTCATGGTTCCATTCCCCATAACTCACACTTTACATGACCTATGAACCTGAAATTTGGTATAAAGATACCACATACATATATCTAAAAGTTTTATGTTTTGCAATACTTCAAATAATGGTTTTAACATATTCGAAATCAAAGAACACAGTAGCTAACTTGCTTAGGGTTCACACCCTGACCAGTTTCCGTAGAGAGAGGATTTCTCTTCCTATACACCAAATCATGTAAAAAATTTTACATATCCATAACTATAAGACCTAAAGGAACAACGCTGGTGTTTTAAACTGTTACAGAATCAATTTCTATGTGCATCAAAATGGGTAGCAAATCAGTGGCTATTAATGAACCTAAGCAACTCAAATCAACCCTAAAGCAATAAGAATTGATTACTTACCAAGAACGAACTTGCAAGGGATCAATTTGGTGCAAACACTAGGTGAAAAAAGGAAGAATTGAAGTCTGAAATGGAAGAAATTGAAGAAGAAAATGGGGCTGAAGTGAGGAGGCAGAAATGGGGGAGGAAGATAAAGCCAACCTTTTTGTTTTTTGGCTTTTTATCTTTTTCTCTTCATCTCTTCTCTTTTCTCTTTTCTTTTTTCTTCTCTTTTCTCTTCTCTTTTCTTTTATTTTCCTTTTGTTTCATTTTCATTTTATTTTGTCTATATTATTATTATTATTATTCACATAAATTTATAATTCCACTAATTCACACAATAATACAACTTAAACATTTGGCCCGATTTAACTAAATTAACAATGTAAATGTTTACTAATCTTAATCTAATCATTTTTCTTACTTTAATTTAGTCACCTTATTCAATTTATTTTTAATGCTTTTTTATCATCATTTAGGTTATAAGGATACACGTGTGACTCGATAGAATTGCCAAATACTAGGACATGTAGCTAGTATGTGCCATGAACTTGTTTCTAAGAAAATATGTATGAAATGCACGTGTTCAATTGAATTATATGGAAGATGCATATGTTCAAATGAAATACATGTGGTTATGCATGTGGGGAAGGTTGATGATATTACAATTCTCCCCTCCTTTTAAAAATTTCGTCCTCGAAATTTAATACCTGGAAACAAGAGTGCATATTGCTTTTTCATATTTTTTTCTATTTCCCATGTTGCCTCTTCTTCTGAATGGTTTCTCCATAATACCTTACTAAAGGTATTTCTCTATTTCTCAGTTGTTTAGTCTTGTATTCGATGATTTTCACTGGTTCTTTTATACAACTCATGTCCTCTGCAATCTCGATGGCTTGATCTTTAAGTACATGTGTAGGATCTGATCTGTATTTTCTAAGCATGCTCACATGGAACACATTATGTATCTGAGCCATCTCTGGTAGTAATGCCAATCTATATGCCAGTGGACCAATCTTCTCAAGAATTTTATAAGGCCCTATATAGCTTGGGCTCAATTTACCCTTCTTGCCAAATCGAATTATCCCTTTCCATGGAGACACACGAAGAAATACCTTTTCACCCAACTCGTATTCCATTTCCCTTCTATGTTGATCAGCATAACTTTTCTGTCTGTCTTGTGCTGCCTTTAGCTTATTCTTGACAACCTTGATTTTATCTACTGTGTCTAGCACTATTTCTGGCCCTTCTAATGCACATGCTCCTTCTTCATCCCAAATGATGGGGCTTCGACACTTTCTGCCATACAATGCCTCATATGGTGGCATCTGGATACTGCTATGATACTGGTTGTTGTAAGAAAATTCAATCAATGCTATATATTCATCCCAAGCACCTCTAAATTCCATAGAACATGCCCGAAGCATTTCCTCCAATATATGTATAGTCCTTTCAGATTGTCCATTAGTCTGTAGGTGGAATGCAGTGCTAAAGTTCAATTTTGTTCCCAATGCATTCTGTAAACTCACCAAAAAATGTGAAGTAAACCGTGGATCTCTATCAGACACAATGGACATTGGAATGCCATGCAATCTGACTATCTCATTCACATATAATTTGGCCAAACTCTCAAGTGTACAACCCCATCTGATAGGTAGAAAATGTGCTGACTTGGTTAATCTATCAATAATTACCCATATTGCATTATTTTTCCATGGAGTTCTTGGCAATCCATAGACAAAATCCATCGTTATTCTTTCCCATTTCCATTCTGGCACTGGCAATGGATGTAGTTTACCAACTGGTGCCTGATGTTCAATTTTAATCTGCTGACATGTCAAGCATTTGGAAACATATTCTGCTATGTCTTTCTTCATTCTTGGCCACCAGTAATGAGGCCTTAAAGTATGATACATCTTTGTCATCCCTGGGTGCATTGCATACGGTGCATTGTGTGCCCCTTCCATTATTTCCTGGCATAAGTTCTCAGTGTCTGGAACACATATGCATGATTTTAACATCTGTGTATCATTCTGCAAATGAAACTCTGTACTCTTTCCCTGCCTTATCATATCAACTTTCTCACATAATTGAGGATCTTTGTTTTGTGCTTCTTTGATCCACTCCTTTAGCATAGGTCAGACTTGAAGAGTAGCAATCAGTGATCCTCTATCATGAATATTTAATTCAACATTCGTGGATCGTAATTGAATCAAATATGGAAAAGAGGATGTTTGTAAATGAGCTACACTGCTACTGGCCTTCCTACTCAATGCATCTGCTACCACATTGGCTTTCCCTGGATGGTACTCAATTGTACAATCATAATCTTTCAATAGCTCTAACCATCATCTTTGCCTTATGTTTAACTCTTTTTGTGTCAGCAAATAACCCAAAATTTTATGGTCTGTGAAGATTTGGAATCTCTCACCATATAGATAATGCCTCCAAATCTTCAATGCAAATACAACTGCAGCCAATTCTAAATCGTGCACTGGATATGAGATCTCATGTGGTCTCTGTTGCCTAGATGCATAAGCTATCACCTTACCATGTTGCATTAATACACATCCCAAGCCTTGGTGAGAAGCATCACTATATACTGTAAACCCACCTGTAACTATAGGGATAGTTAACACTGGTGCTGAGGTTAGTTTGTGTTTTAGTTCAGCGAAACTCCTCTGACATTCTGGAGTCCACTTGAAAGGCACATTCTTTCTCAAAAATTTAGTCAAAGGGCTAGCAATTAAGGAGAATCCATCAACTAATCTGCGGTAGTATCCGGCTAAACCCAGAAAACTATGCACTTCTGAAATATTTCTAGGAGCTTCCCAATTTACCATGGCCTCAATTTTCTTTGGGTCAACCTCTATGCCCTTACACGATACCACATGTCCAAGAAATACCAAATGATCTAACCAGAATTCGCATTTACTCATTTACTCAATTTGGCATATAATTGTTTCTCCCTTTAAGTTTGCAACACAATTTTTAAATGTTGTTCATGTTCTCCCAGTTCTTTGAGTACACCAGTATGTCATTAATAAATAATATCACAAACCTATCCAGATATGGTTGAAACACCTTATTCATTAATGTCATAAATGCAGATGGAGCATTAGTCAACCCAAATGGCATTACTAAAAATTTATAATGTCCATACGTGGTTCGAAAGGCAGTCTTCGGAACATCCGCTTCTGCTACCTTCAGCTGGTAATAGCCTGATTTCAAATCAATCTTGGAGAATATTTGGGCTCCTTGCAACTGGTCAAACAAATCATCTATTCTAGGCAATGGATATTTGTTCTTCACCGTCATTTTGTTCAGTTGCCTATAATCGATGCACAATCTCATTGTTCCATCTTTCTTTTTGACAAATAATACTGGAGCTCCCCAAGGTGATACACTAGGTCTAATATACCCTTTGTCAAGTAAGTCCTGCAATTGGGTCTTCAGTTCTTTCAACTCAACTAGGGCCATTCTGTAGGGTGACCTGCTTCTTTGATCCTCTCTTTTAGCATAGGTCTGACTTGAAGAGTACCAATCAGTGATCCTCTATCATGCATATTTAATTCAACATTCGTGGATCGTAATTGAATCAAATATGGAAAAGAGGATGTTTGTAAATGAGCTACACTGCTACTGGCCTTCCTACTCAATGCATCTGCTACCACATTGGCTTTCCCTGGATGGTACTCAATTGTACAATCATAATCTTTCAATAGCTCTAACCATTGTCTTTGCCTTATGTTTAACTCTTTTTGTGTTAGCAAATAACCCAAACTTTTATGGTCTGTGAAGATTTGGAATCTCTCACCATATAGATAATGCCTCCAAATCTTCAATGCAAATACAACTGTAGCCAATTCTAAATCGTGCACTGGATATGAGATCTCATGTGGTCTCTGTTGCCTAGATGCACAAGCTATCACCTTACCATGTTGCATTAATACACATCCCAAGCCTTAGTGAGAAGCATCACTACATATTGTAAACCCACCTGTACCTATGAGGATAGTTTCAGGGTACTCATTTGGGTTCATCATACCTTATAATCTATAAGTCCTATTTTAGTGAACATTTACAGACACTTATATGGGTTCATATGACAAATATTTCATGTTTACAACTTTTATAAATTATGTCTCTAAGGGCTTCAAATTATAACAAACATTTTACTGGTCCAGAATAGAATTGGCTTCCGGACCAGTATTACTTCCAAAGGCCATAACTTAGTATATACATAACCTATTAAGCTAAAATGGGTACCAAAATTTATCTAAGACATATACCTGTAATTTTATGTTTTAATCATTTACATAATCTAGCTCTACCGAGCTCAAATTAGCCAAAAAATTTGCTGGATCTGCCCAGGGCACTCAGTAGGTAGTTTAAACCATGGAACAGTCATGGTTCCATTCCCCATAACTCAAACTTTACAAGACCTATGAACCTGAAATTTGGTATACAGATAAAAAACACATGTATTTATAACTGTTATGTTGTGAGATACTTCCAATAATTGCTTTAACATATTCGAAATCAAAGAACACAATAGCTAACTTGGTTAGGGTTCACACCCTGACTAGTTTCAGTAGAGAGAGGATATCTCTTCCTATGCACTAAATCATGCAAAAAAGTTTATATATCCAGAAATATAAGACCTAAAGGAACAACGTTTGTGTTTTAAACTTTTCCAGAATCAATTTCTATGTGCATCAAAATCGGGTTGCAAATCAGTGCCTATTAATGAACTTAAGCAACTCAAATCAACCCTATAGCAATAAGAATTGATTACATACCAAGAACGAACTTGCAAGGGATAAATTTGGTGCAAAAACTAAGTGAAAAAAGGAAGAATTGAAGTTTGAAATGGAGGAAATTGAAGAAGAAAACGGGGCTGAAGTGAGGAGGTAGAAATGGGGGAGGAAGATAAAGCCAACCTTTTTGTTTTTTTGTCTTTTTATCTTTTTCTCTTCATCTCTTCTCTTTTCTCTTCTCTTTTTTCTTTTCTTTTTTTTTTTTCTCTTTTCTCTTCTCTTTTCTTTTATTTTCCTTTTGTTTCATTTTTATTTTATTTTGTCTATATTATTATTATTATTCACATATATTTATAATTTCACTAATTCACACAATAATACAACTTAATCATTTGGCCTGATTTAACTAAATTAACAATGTAAATATTTACTAATCTTAATCTAATCATTTTGCTTACTTTATTTTAGTCACCTTATTCAATTTATTTTTAATGCTTTTTTATCATCATTTAGGTTATAAGGATACACGTGTGACTCGATACAATTGCCAAATACTAGGATATGTAGCTAGTGCGTGCCATGAACTTGTTTCTAAGAAAATATGTATGAAATGCACGTGTTCAATTGGATTATATGGAAGATGCATATGTTCAAATGAAATGCATGTGGTTATGCATGTGGGAAAGGTTGAGGATATTACAAAAAATGCTCAATTTGGAAGATTAAGAGATGCAAACAAAGGTAATCTGTCATATCCGCTAATTTAGACCTAAGTCACACAAGTTGTTAAATCGACTCGTCAGTTTGACCGAAGTCTAAATTTGGATTTTTATCGAAAAATAATTAAAATAATTATAATTAAGTATGGAATATAATCAATAAAGTGTTCAAAATATTTAAAGATGTTAAATTTCGGTAAAGGACTAAATTGCAAATTTTGAAAAGTTTAGGGATAAATTTGCAATTTACCAAAAATTGGAGAATTTAAATGGGATAAGTATAAATTAAATAAATGATTGGGACATTAAAAACATGGGAAGGGGCTGGCCACACCAAGTGGCACATTTTAAGAAGATAATTGACATACATGAATTTAACATTAATTAAAGTTTCTAGTATTTGGCTTAGGTGTCCCATAATTGATTAAGTTTGTCATTTTCTCTTAATTGCCTCTTTTCTTCTTTATCACTTAAACATCTAGAAGACTTTTATCTTTTTCTCAAATCAGCCCACATTTCTTGAAGCATAACACACCAAATGGCATACAACAATTAGCCAAGTGATGTGCATGAATGAGGCATTAATTAAAGCTTCTAGATGAAGCTTAGGTGTCTCCCCATTTTAATGACTTTTGTCACTTTGTTCTTGATTGCTTCTTTTTCTTCCTTATCCATTTTCATTGAGGAAAATTCTGTTCTCTCAAACCAGCCACGTTTTCCCTTTTTCCTCCATAGCTAAAGCTTGATTTTAGAAAGAGAAAGTGAGAAAAGAGAGAAAAAGTAAGGTAAAATCCCATTCTCATGCTTAAGGAAGCTTAAGAGAGTAAGGAGAAAGTAAGGACAAAGAGTTAGATCAAAGGAGCAAAGGAAAGAAGAAAGAGAAGTAAAGAGAAAGAAAAGAGAAAAAGAGAGGTTTGTGCATAACCTAAGACAATAGCCTATTTTATTTTTTTTTATTTGCATGATTTAATTATTTGGCATGTTGATTATTCTGAATTGATATTATTTTGTGATGAAAATCTTGGGGATGCATGTTTGCTAGACTTAGGATTTAATTTGGTAAAAATTGAATGTGATTATCTTGTATGTTCCTTGTTGGAAATTGATGAGCAGTGTTCACTTAAATTGTTATAACTTAATATCTGGAGCTCGGTTTTGTATGTTCTTTATTGGGTTGGAAAGATAAGACATAGGAATATAACTTTCATTTAGACTATAAAATTTGAATATGTCTGTAATTATCCAGAACAAGTCATAAAGCTCAGACATAGAATCTGTCCAAAAATTCTGGGCAAAATTGTTAATAATGAGCAGTAAGTACTTAAACTGTCATAACTTGAGTTTTGGAGCTTGGATTTATGTGTTCTTTGTTTTGTATGAAAGATAATACATAGGGCTACAATTTCCATTTAGACCATAATATTTTAATATGTCTGTAATTGTCCAGAACAAATTATAAAAGTTAGACTTAGAATCTGTCCAGAAAATTCTGGGCAGAATTATCAGTGACCAGTTAGTGTTAATATTATCATATCGTTTGATACAGAACTCAGAATTACGTGATTTAAGTTGCATATTAAAACTAAGATCCATATCTAAAATTTTTATGAAGATCCAGCAACTAAATTCAGAACGGAACAGGACCAATATTAAAGTCCAAAACAGAGAACAGAATCTGCCAGTGACAGGGCAACATGTGAATTGAGAAATGAAATGAGTAAAATGATGAGAAATTTGTTATATTATGTAAATGTTATTTTATTTGAGTGATTATTTGATTATTTTGGGATATTACATGCATTAAAAGTATTAAATTAATTGTTATAAAATTTAAAGAAATTGTATAAGCCTTAGAACACCTAACTAGAACCAACTTAGGATAGTTTGGCATGCCAAATAGGGGGGGAGTATGATGAAAATGATTAAATCCATTAATGGTATGATTATCTACACCAAGTTTGGAAATATTATCTACGCCGGGTTTGGCACTGTTATTTATGCCGGGTATGGCATTATTATCTATGCCGAGTTTAGCACGGTTATCTACGCCGAGTTTGGCACGGTTATCTACGCCGGGTTTGGCACTTATATGCGCACATCATATTGCCCAAGTGGCACTCCTAAGTGCCTGGATGGCAACTCCGTTATCCTATTCAGTGGTTCATAGGTGTCCTGTGCATAAATGAAAACATAAATAAAGAAGTTATGGGACATAAAAGAATTATTGAAAGTAAAACCGGAATTATGATTTGTGACATGGATAATAAAAATGGAATTATGAATTGTGGCATGGATAAAAAAAAGGTTTAGTGTTATACAATAAGGTGGTAATAAAATAAATAAGTATGAGATAATATAATATAATTTGATGTCTATACATGCTAGAATACCATGATTTGCATGAGAATGATGATTTGATTATGTTAAACAAAATGAGATACAATAAATTGATGTTATGCATACTAGAATATTATGAAATGTATGTTTGCATGATTTGATCATAAATTTTTATATGACAATGCATATGTCATTAAAAATAGTTTATTGCCTTATCTATATGCACCACTAAGCCAAGAGCTTAGTGTGGGAGTTTTCTCACGTAGATTTAGTAAAGAATAAAAAGAAAATAGTAGACAAAGCCAGCGGTGACCTAAAGCAGCATATATCAACCACCGTGGGTCACACATCTGTTGTATTTATATTTTAAATTTTATTTTATAGTACTTGTAAAATAAATGATACATTTTTTAAAGAAGATGTTATTAAAGAAAATTTATTTTTATCTTTAATGTTATGACTTTTCTTTTATGCTGCAAACTAAATAAATGGTAAATAAAAAAAATGAATGATTTTCAGGTGTTCAAAATTTAATAAAGATATTTTAAACGATGAAGTCAGAGGTAGCACTCCCTCATCCGGGCACGAGCTGCTGGGGTGAGGGGGTGTTACATAATCAACTTCTCCCATTAGATGGTATGATCCGATTTTAAATTACATAAAGCGTTCTTTGGATTTTAGTTTTGATTAAATTTTATATTTCCATTATGCCATGTATGAGATGCATGTTCAAGTCCCAACAGTCTCAACTCATGTGTCTTTATACTCATTAGCTTTGGCTTGTGTAACGTCACACCTTATGCAATTAAGTATAACCTATCCCTGTATCAAATAATCACACATAGCATGCTGGAAAGACAAAATATCCTATTAACATTGATAGTAATTTTTTTTAATATCCTGTAATATCATTCAATGACTCTGCAAGTCTCATACCCCGTAATATCATTCAATGACTTTACAAGTCAACATTGAGGCTTTCGCCACAATATGATATATCACATATATTAAAATATAAACTTTGCATATAAGTATTTACGAGTTGCTTTCGTTTATACATTTTTAAAACCCATTCCAAACTGACTATATATATTCAGCCATGTAAATACAAAATGCGGATGACATATTTTCATGCTTGTGTGGAATGCAAGGAGAGAGAGTGATGATGCTTGATTGGTGACCTGTGCTCCATGTCTTCTATACGCTACTCAAAATGAGCTATCACTTTTCTTTATCTGAAAAATAATGCAAATTGATGAGTTGAGGCTCAGTGAGAATAACAATAAAATGAGCTCTAAAGTACCGAACAACTCATAATAATAAATCACAAATCCAATACATACCATGTATTCCATTCCATTCATCAGTATCATATAAATATCAATAAAATTGAAACATATACTCATTACTCTTTACGTATGCAAATGCTTTGCTTATTTCATTTTGTTGTGACCAAGTTAAATAAACATTGCCTCAGGTTTCCATGTGAACATTTGCATTTGCTAGCTAGCTTGATAATTTGTTTCATTTGCACATTTGTTGGGCCATATGCTTCTTCTTTTGCTTTACAATATCGATTAATTAGTCACAACGGCTTTTAAGTTCTTATGCATATGCACTATTCATCAACCATTGTATCTTATCACATATAGCATACATATACCACATATATGCCTCATATGCCATGCATATACATCGCATATACTATACATATACCTTGTATATATATCACATATGTCAAACATATACCTCAAATATATCACAAGTATACCACTTATGTGTACCACAATGTCACAAAATTATCCATCATTATATTATCAGGAGAAAATCATGACAATCATATAAATCACATAGCAAGCAACACTCATATGTACTAAAGAATTCAATTGATAATTATACTCACCTTTCTCCTTTGATTTCGACCCCTAATTTATTGTCTATCGGCTCCTTGTGGGTCTCCATTATGTTGCGAGCATAATATGAAAATATAATCGATTAACTAATGATTAGGGAGACTTAATGTGGCTTGAACAAATTAATATGCATTATTCATACCAATAGTTAAGATTTTTCCTATGACGCAGTGTGACCTTATGGGACTCTTTAGCCTATCAATTTTTCTATACTTGACCAATTAATCTTATTCTTATTCCTAATTAAAACTAACATATAATTTTATAACATATTAAAATTTCATACCAATTGGATCATTGTACAATATTTGGTGGAATTTTTAAATGTGTTCTTTTTTCTGCCTTATTTTCTGCCTTTAGGCAGTTTCAGGGTACCCACTTTGGTTCATCATACCTTATAATCTATAAGTCTTATTTTAATGAAAATTTACAGACACTTATATCGGTTCAAATGGAACATTTTTCATGTTTCAAATTTTATCAATTATGTCTCTAAGGTCTTCAAATTATAATAATGTATTCCCTGGTCCAGAATAGAAATTGCTTCCGGACCAGTATGACTTCCAAAGGCCGTAACTTAGTCTATACATAACATCTCAAGCTGAAATTAGTACCCACATTTAGCTCAGACATATACCTATAACTGTTAGGTTTTGATAATTTATAGAATCTAGCTTTAACAAGCTCCAATTATCCGAACAATTTTCTGGATCTGCCCAGGGCACTCAGTGGGTAGTTCAAACCATAGAACAGTCATGGTTCCATTCACCATAACTCAACATTTACAAGATATATGAACCTAATATTTGGTATACAGATACATAACACATATATATACAACTTTTCTGTTTTGTGATATTTCAAATAATGGATTAATCATATTCAAAACTAACAAACACATTTTATGGAGGTTTCCAACTCACAATTGCCTCAACTTTGCTAGAATTCACTTTAATGCCTTCTACAGAGATAATGTATCCCAAAAATGTCACCTCCTTTAACCAAAACTCACATTTTGAGAGTTTGGCATAAAGCTTATATTCTCTGAGAGTCTGCAATGCTATTCTCAAATGCTTTTCATGTTCTTCTGAATCTTTAGAATATACCAAAATATCATCAATGAAAACGAAAACAAATTGATCAAGATGTGACTTGAAAATCCTATTCATAATATCCATAAATGCTGCTAGAGCATTGGTCAGCCCAAATGGCATAACCAAAAACTCATAATGACCATATCTAGTTCTGAATGCAGTTTTAGCAATATCCTCCGTCTTCACCCTTAATTGATGATAACCAGATCTCAAGTCTATCTTGGAAAATACTCCTGCACCTTTTAGTTGGTCAAAGAGATCATCAATCCACGGTAATGGGTACTTGTTCTTGATGGTCACCTTATTCAACTGTCGATAATCAATACATAGCCTTAGAGATCCATCCTTCTTTTTCACAAACAATACTAGTGCACCCCATGGGGATGTACTTGGTCTAATGAAACCCTTATCAAGGAGTTCTTGCAATTGTGTCTTAAGTTCTTTCATCTCTGACAGTGCCATTCTGTATGGCGTCTTTGATATAGGCATAGTTCCTGGAATAAGATTAATAGTAAACTCTACCTCTCTCTCCGGAGGTAACCTAGGTAAGTCATCAGGAAAGACATCTAGAAATTCATTTGCCACCGGAATATCTTCAAGATTTGAACCTCATTTTCTGGTGTCAATCACATGGGCCAAATAAGCTTCACACCCTTTTCTCATCAATCTCTGAGCTTTCATTATGGATATGACTCGAGGATGTTGTGAAAATAATTCACCTTTTACAATAATTTCCTCCTAATTTTCTATCTTAAATACCACAAATTTAGACTTGCAATCCACCACTGCTTCGTGACGTGAGAGCCAATCCATGCCTAATATGACATCATACTCATAGACAGGAAACTCAATCAAGTCTGCAGAAAACTCCTTCCCATGCACAACCAAAGGACAATTCCTAAATACTTTATTCACTATTACACTGTTACCCAAAGGATTCTTAACTTCAATTCCATATTCTAGGTTTTCTTTAATCATATTATGCTGACTAGGTGTACTAGTGCAAATATAGGAATGTGTGGAACCCAGATCTATGAGTGCACAAATGTCAAAATCATACAATGAAAACATACCAACAATAACATCTGTTGCTGCCTGATCTTCCTTAGCTTTCATGGCATAGGCTCGGGCTGGAGCTCTGCTAGATCCAGGTCTATTAACTGTCTCTAAAACAGCTTGCCTCGGTCGGCCTGGTCCTCCTCTGAACTGAACTCCACGCTGAGTCGGAGCTAACCTAGTAGTCTGAGTAGGAGTACCACCTGTCAAGAGTGGGAAATCCCTCCATATATGTTCTTTGGACCCACATCTAAAGCAAGCACCTGTGACACGCCAATATTCCCCCCGATGGCTCCTATTGCAAATGGTACATACCGGTATAGCTTCCTTCACAACGTGCCTTAGAGGGTGGCCCCCTCTTAAAAGACCCTGTTTGTGAATAGCTAAAACCCTTTCCTTGTCCTCTATTTAGTGAATGGATAGTAAAGAAAGGACTCTTCTTCCCAGTGAATTGAGTTTCTGGAGTAGCTGACTTTTTAGAAGATTCTTCTATTTTCTTCTTTTTCCTTTTTTCAAGGCTGAGTGCTGCAGAAACTAACTGAGAAAAATTGTTAGCCTGAAGAGCATTGACAATATCTCCAACCTCTTCATTAAGGCCATCTTCAAATCTTCTGCATTTATCTCTTTCATTTTCAACTAATTCAGGGGCATACTTGCTCAGTCTAGTAAAATCCTGCTGATACTCAGTCACTAACATCTTACCTTGTTTGAGATTCATGAACTCTTTCTTTTTCTCATCAATATAGATCAACAGAATATATTGCTCTTTAAATTCAGAGAGGAAGGAATCCCATGAGACCGGTTCCACCATATCTGGCTTGGTAAGAACTGATTTCCACCAATCATATGCCTCATCTTGGAGTAGAGAAGTAGTAAATCTAGCTTTGTCATCTGCTTCCACTTGCTACTCTTTAAAAATTCTTTCAGTCTTTTTCCAACCAATGCTCAGCTGCAGCTGGATCTTCATCTCTCTTACCATAGAAATCTGAAGCCCCATACTTATGAAGCTTATCAATTGTTACTTTTGGTCTAGGTGGTGGCACTGGGGTAGGCTGAGGAATGGCTTGTACCATCTGTTGGAATAATCCAGTCATCTATTGTATAAATGGATTTTGACCAGGGTCAATCTGTTCTGCTGCATGCGGTGGGGATTTGGAGCAGCATTTTGCCTTTGCACGCTCGCTGCACTAGGCTGATGAGGAGTCCTACTATCAGGAGAGCTAGTACTCTCAGCCATATCCCATTCATCCGAAGACATCTTCCTACAATCCTACAAGTTGCTAAGAAGAAAGTCCATATCAGAATTATATGAGACACATGTATATTTAAACCTAATATCTCATTTCACACCTAGGCCTAGAATCGCCTAAACTAGGCTCTGATACCACTAAATATGACGTCCCACTTATATATTAGGAATAATCCCACATATATAGAAGGATGCCACAAGCTTAACTCGATAATCTGCTCAAATTGAATTTTTTTTTTCATTTTAAATAACTTAATCTATTTATTTATATTGGTTTAGGCAAGTTGTTCTAATTAACAATATATATTTATCCTTATATTATATACACATATGGCACTTGATTATGTTACATAATTATTTACATACACAATATTAATATATGAGACATGTCTACCACACCATAAACATAGTCAAACTAAAAAAATAATAATAATAGATAACAAACCCTCTAATTATGCTTCTTGTATCTCTGTTGATATGAGTTTGGACTTCTTCCTGATCAACTCCACTATCTACTATCTATAACTTCAATTCCCGCATGAGAAGAACCCACGCTAAGCTATCTCTAGCTTAGTGGTACATATAAGTATTAAAGTTTTCCCCAAGCAGTCACACAAATGCATGTCTCAAATAAAATCATGGCATATCAAATTTTATTGCATATTTGTCATATAAAATAAATGAATACATAACATAAAAAAACAAAATAACATTATTCAATAATTAAATTTGCACCACCTCATGTAAGCATTTTACACTTTGTTACTTACATCAATTAATTAAATTTCATATTTTATTTTATGAATTATTAGCCCAAAATCTCGTTCTCGTACTGTTCAGATACGGGGTGTGAAATACGAGCGCTCATGGAGCTAAAGCCACCCTACTCACTATAATCTCAAGTTAAGGGCGCTCGCGGAGCTTTAGCCACCTTGACCTAGTAACATCATTTATCTGTGTGTAAATAGGAGCAGGGGCGCTCTCAGAGCTATAACCAACCTGTGTTTAATTCATATCAATATCGGTACCGAACTTCCCCCTAATGGTGCACCATCTATCCTGTGTCAGTCCTCAGGAAGAGAAATGGGCAATTAACACCATTAATTACTTGTTTCTATAACCAATACTTATTTCATGTTAACATAATGATATACGCATAACTTATTTCAACACCATATAATAGCATGATATTTTATCAAATATTAGCATAATGTTAAGTTCATAGTTAATAACATTTCTATAATGTTAAAACATGGCATAATATATTATTTCGTCATGGTGACAAATAATTCATGTCATGCACATACAATCATGCATAAGGGGCAAACTAGAATAATTATATGTAAAAACCTCGATACGGGTTTTTTCTTTTCTAAAATATAAGCTCAAAGCTTATTCACTTTTGTTGGTCTTCTTATTGTTGAAATCCTAATTTAAAAATATAATTAATTAATACCATGATAAAATATTTATTCTTAATATAATTTAAATAAATAACTACCATTTTTTTAAGCTAGAACAAGACCTCTAAGGACTGTTGGATCACTAACTTTTTCTACACTTATCTAATTTATATGATTCTTCATCCTGATTAAAAATAACATTAAAACTAAAATATACTAAAATTTCAGAATTTGTGAACGTTTACATAATTTTTGGAATAATTTTAAATATTTCCCTAGTTTCTGCCCTTAGGCAGTTTCGAGGTACCCAATTCAAAAATTCATAGCTTTCAATGTGCAGGTTCAATTATTCTCAAAACCTTTTATAAAGTTATATAATTTAATTTGGAAAGTTTTTCATGTTTAACTCATTTCCAGATTCTAAGATTCTCAAATATTGGCGGATCTATAACTGGTTCAACATAAAGTATCAACACAACCAGTTCAATTGTTCGACTCATAACTCACAAAATTCATGACATTTTAAGGTGGGACTTTCAAAGAAATTTAGATAAGACATAGAATTAAAACTGTAATGTTTTTAACTTTGGCTAATTCGATCTAAAAACAGGTGAAATATAAGGATGAAATTACTAGAGCTGCACAGGTACCAGAACACAACTCAATCAAGGAACAGTCATGATTTATTTCACTATAACTCAACCTACACAAGAGCCATTTATACGAAATTTGGCAAAGACCTAAATAACACATATACCTTAATGATTTACAAAACCTCAGATTAAGCCACTAAGATGATCAATTTTTACAAAAATCGTAGGTTATTCAGTTGATACATCTTCCTGAACCAGTTTTACCCCAATGCCCATTTCTCTTCATATACTCAAAATAATTCAATAAACGTTTGCAGAAAGATACACAAGACATAGATGAACAACTTTTATGTTTAACACTTCACCAAATTCGATTCACAAGATAATCAAAAAAATGAACGAAGTACACTGCATAACATAATCCAAAACGTTTTAATAACACAATAATCATGGGAAAAATATTTCTTACCAAGATCAGACTTATTTGGACTGATTTTTAATACAAATCTTGAAGGAAAGGATGAATAATTTGAGCTGTAATATGGAGGAAGGAAAAGGGATGATGAAGAAGAAGAAGGAAATAGGTGAAGTTGGAAGGAATGGGGTAAAGTCTAAATTGATTTCCCCTCCCCTCCCACTTTCCCGATTTTGTCTTTCCTTTTTTTTTACTTTTATTATTATTATTATTATTATTATTATTATTATTATTATTATTATTATTATTATTATTATTATTATTATTATTATTATTATTATCATCATCATCATCATCATCTTCATATATTTACTCATCTAGTCATTTTAATTTTTTTTTTTACCAAAAATACAATTTAATTATTTGGTCTAATTTATTCAAATTCATCATGGCTATTAATTTAATTTATTTTAACTTCTAATTTAATCATGTATTTCATCTATTTTAATCTATATTATCTATCATGTTTTTTTTCTATTTATACCACATACTTATTCTAATTAAATCCTAATTAATGGGCGTTACACATATGCTAACATATCATAAATGTAAATGTTACCGGTAACTACTTCGGAAGCATCAATCGCCTCCTGTCTAGTCATAGCAAACACCCTGGCCTGAGTAAGGGGACAAGAACTCTGACCTTCAGATATAGTCACTCCTTTGCCCATTGTACCAGTCCTACCCTTGCCTCTTCCTCTGCCCTGTGTTCCACTAGTAGGGTAGACCCTCAGTGCCTCAACTATAGTCTCAGATACTTCTCTGCCTCTGCTGGTCTCTACTACTTTGGCTTTATTTGGACAGTCTCTATACATGTGCTCCATCGATCCACAGAAATAACATGCTCTTGTGAGCCTTCTACATTCGCCTGTATGTTATCTACCACAATGAGTACATGTGAGCCTCTGTTTAACATATTGGCTTTGCCCTCTGCCTGCATAAAAAGAAGTTATAGCACGACCTCTAGAGCTCAAGTATCCACCTCTGTTACCAGACTATGCAGGCACATATCTACCTCTTTTTCCTGACCTTCTGCTAGACTCACAAAGAACTCACGTGCTGCCCTTTTAATTTGTTGTTCCCCAGCTTCTTTCATTAACCGTTCAACACTGATTACAGCAGCTCTGAGTATGGCATAACTATCAAGATCAGTAGTTGTGATTTTGTTTCTAATCTCATATTTGAGGCCCTCCTCAAACTTTCTGCATTTGTCTCTTTCAGTAGAGACCATAAAGGTGGCATAGTGGGAAAGTTTGTTGAACTGTACTTCATTCTCCGCAACAGACATGTTCCCCTATTTTAAATTCAGGAATTCCTTTCTCTTCTAATCTTTATATGCCACAGGCATGTAATTGTTCTCAAATTCCAGGAGAAAATCATTCCATGTCAGAACCAGTGGTTCTACATCACTGTCGGGGACTGTCTCCCACCATTCATAAGCATTGCCTTGAAGCAAGGATACTGCAAAATCAAATTTCTCATCTGGGGTACATCTCATCATATTCAGTACCCTATGTGTCCTTTTCAGCCATGTCTTGACTTCTGTTGGGTCTGTTGTGCCATTGAAATCAATTGCACCATATTTTCTCAGTTTGTCATAACATCTCTCCTTGTACATTTCAGGACCATATACTTCCTATTCTAGGTTTTCATGGGGTACTTCTGCATGAGATGATTGTGATGCATGTGTTGGAGCTCTAGCTCCTAGTGCTGGTTGATCTCTATGTAAATGAGGTGATGCCTCATGAGAATGCATTTCGGCCGGCCTCTCTCTCTTTGGTGAATCATGTCTTATAATGGCCCTAAAATAAATGAAATTATGTCACTACATAATGTTCAACACATATTATGCATATGTTATCATGCTCTTATGCATATGCATGTTCTTATGGAACTTATCCCTGCTCTGATACCAAAAATATAATACCACATCTTATACATTTGATTTCAACCTATCCCTGTATCAAATAATCACACATAGCATGCTGGAAAGACAAAATATCCTATTAACATTGATAGTAATTTTTTTTAATATCCTGTAATATCATTCAATGATTCTACAAGTCTCATACCCCGTAATATCATTCAATAATTTTGCAAGTCAACACTGATGCTTTTGCCACAATACGATATATCACATATATTAAAACATAAACTTTTCATATAAGTATTTACGAGTTGCTTTCGTTTATACATTTTTAAAATCCATTCCAAACTGACTATACATATTCAACCATGTAAATACAAAATGCGGATGACATATTTTCATGCTCGTGTGGAATACAAGGAGAGAGAGTGATAAGGCTCGGCCAGTGATCTGTGCTCCATGTCTTCTATATGCTACTCAAAATTAGCTATCACTTTTCTTTACCTGAAAAATGATGTCAATTGATGAGTTATGGCTCAGTGAGAATAACTATCAAATGAACTCTAAAGTACCAAACAACTTATAATAATAAATCATAAATCCAATACATACCATGTATTCCATTCCATTCATCAGTATCATATAAATATCAATAAAGTTAAAACATATAATTATTACTCCTTACATATGCAAATGCTTTGCTTATTTCATTTTGTTGTGACTAAGTTAAACAGACATTGCCCCGGGTTTCCATGTGAACATTTGCATTTGCTAGCTAGCTTGATCATTTGTTTCATTTGCACATTTGTTGGACCATAGGCCTCTTCTTTTGCTTTACAATATCGATTAACTAGTCACAATGCCTTTTAAGTCCATATGCATATGCACTTGTACTTAATCATTCATCAACCATTGCATCTTATCACATATAACATACATATACTGCATATATGCCTCATATGCCACACATATACCCTGTATATATATCACATATGTCAAACATATACCTCAAATATATTACAAGTATACCACTTATGTGTACCACAATGTTACAAAATTATCCATCATCATATTATCAGGGGCAAATCATGACAATCATATAAAACACATAGCAAGCAACATTCATATGTACTAAAGAATTCAATTGATAATTAGACTCAATTTTCTCCTTTAATTCTGACCCCTAATCTATTGTCTATCCGCTCTTTGTAGGTCTCCAATATGTTGTGAGTCTAATACAAAAACATAATCGATTAACTCAAGATTAAGGAGACTTAATGTGGCTTGAACAAATTAATATACATTGTTCATATCAAAAGTTAAGATTTTTCCTATGAGGCAGTGTGACCTTATGGGACTATTTAGCCTATAACATTTTCTATACTTGACCAATTAATATGATTCTTGTTCCTAATTAAAACTAACATATAATTATATAACATATTAAAATATCAGACCAATTGGATCATTGTACAATATTTGGTGGAATTGCTAAGTGTGTTATATTTTCTACCTTGTTTTCTACCTTTAGGTAGTTTCAGGGTACCCACTTTGGTTCATCATAACTTATAATCTATACGTCCTATTTTACTTAACCTTTACATACACTTATATGGGTTCAAATGGAACATTTTTTCATGTTTACAAATTGTATTAATTATGTCTCTAAGGGCTTCAAATTATAACAAATATTTCACTGGTCCAGAATAGAATTGGCTTCTGGACTAGTATGACTTCCAAAAGCCATAACTCAGTCTATTGATAACATATCAAGCTGAAATTAGTACCAAACTTTAGATAAGATATATAACTATAATTTTCATATTTTGATAATGTATAGAATTGTTAACCTTGAGGGGTATTTCCGTCATTTTGATGATAATAAATAATATAGCAATATTGTATTTAACATACTTGTTTTTGTAAGTATATTATACAGGACATGAATTAAAATAGCAAGAATGGAGAATTGGAAGAATAATCCTTGAGAAACAAAAAGCAAGAAGTAGCATGTTCACTGCCGTGACTCTAGGAGTCACTCCCATGAAGCCAACTAGCCGTTACGAAGAAACCAACATTTGAAGTTCACGACCGTGAAGGAAAACCAAACCGTGAGGAAAGGTGTCACCCCCGTGAAGCTTCATGCAAATTTCATTCCAGAGAGCTTCACGACCAGAGTCACCACTTGGGTCACGGCTGGGAAGAGGTTCACCCCCGTGAAGGCTTCATTCAATTTCATCCAGAGAGCTTCACGACCAGAGTCACCACTTGGTTCACGGCTGGGAAGAGTGTCACGCCCTTGACTGATTAACGTCACACCCGTGACTCTATATGTCAAAACATACCAGAGAGCTTCACGACCAAGGTCACCACTTCAGTAACGGCTTGGGAAGAACTGTCACCCCCGTGACAAGCATATTCACGCCCGTGAACAATGAAAGAGAAAAATGTCAGGCACGATTTTTTGGTTGGTATAACGGCTAGTTTCTTATTTAATGCACCCCAACCGCTATATTCAGCCATGGGAGTATAAATGAAAGTCATTTATACATTAAGAAACAATAGAATGACGAGAAAAACAAAAGATTAGCATATACTTCAAATCACAAAGCTATCTTGTACTTCTATACTTTGAGAACAAATTCATTCTCTGTAAAAATCTTATTGCTCCTCATATTTGAGCAATAAAGATTTATAAGTAGTTATCTCTGAATCTTTACTCAAGTAAGCATTGGGTAGTTCTGGGTTAAGAGAATAACACTTGTAAGGGTTAGCTGTGTGAACCTCCAAAACATAAATTAAAAGGTTGTTTGTGTGAGCCTGTAAAATACAAAGTGTAGGTTGTTTGTGTGAGCCTGTAAAACACAAAGGAATTGGTTATTGTGTGAGCCATTAAAATACAAGGGATTTCTGGGTTAGGTGTGAGCCATTGTGAGAAACACCATAGTTGGGAGTGACCTTGTAAAACTCCATTGTAACACTTAGTGTGTTAGTGAAACTCCCAATTGCGATTGGGGAGAGGAGTAGGGTTTGTTAATACCCGAACCTCTATAAATCTTTGTGTCTGATTTTCTCTATCCCTTCTAAAATTAACAATTTTATTTCCGCACCTTAAAGTTTAATTTATTGAAACTCCAATTCAACCCCCCTTCTTGGTCTAATATTTGGGCAACAATTGGTATCAGAGCCTTGTCTAGCATTGAAGCCTAAAAAGCGCTGGTAAAGAGTAAGATATGGCCAGTGAAGGATTCCAGAGTCTCAAACCTTACTTTGATGGAGCAAATTATGCCAATTGAAAGTTTAGGATGGAGACATACTTGGATAGTGAAGGAATTGAAGTCTGGGATAGTGTACGAAAAGAATGGACACCGCCAACCAGAAAAGGAGCTGATGGTGAAGAGGAAATCCTATCAAGAGATGATTGGACAGAGCCCCAAAGAAGAGCAAATTTCAAAAACAAGAAGGCAATGACA
This sequence comes from Triadica sebifera, assembly GCA_023653625.1. Classification (NCBI taxonomy): domain Eukaryota; kingdom Viridiplantae; phylum Streptophyta; class Magnoliopsida; order Malpighiales; family Euphorbiaceae; genus Triadica; species Triadica sebifera. The sequence continues at coordinate 22,034,411 of CM042907.1, read as the reverse complement.
ATTCTATCAAGCTCATTATCTATTGAAGAATGTGGGAGAATACAGCACTGCTCAACAGCATATAGTATGTGGAAGACATTGGAGAACTATCATGAGGGAACTAAGCAAGTCAAATCCAAGAAGATTCAACTTCTAACCTCAGAATATGAGCTCTTCAAGATGAAATCAAATGAGTCAATCACTGACATGACCAACCGTCTTCTATCCATTATAAATGGAATGAGGAAACTTGGGAAGCATCTGAGTTTGGAAGATGTAAACAATAAAATCCTGAGAAGTCTTCCTCTTAAAGACTATGGTTCAAGAGTTGCTGGCATAGAAGAAGCAAATGAAGATATGAGTATCATGAACACTGATGTGTTGATTGGCAAGCTTCTCACACATGAGATGGCAGTAAAGAGAGATAGAGAGCTTGAAGCAGAGCCAGAGAAAAGAAAACCCTTAGCACTCAAAGCCTCTACTTCAAAACAAGAAAGTGAAGATGATGAAGAAATGAGTGATGATGAAAATGAGGACATCGTTATGCTTTCAAGAAGATTAAAAAGAATCATTGAAAAAAAGATGAGCAATTCCAGAAGATTCAAGCAAAGAAACCTCAAACAAACTTCAAATGATACACACAGAAGTAAGGAAGAGGTAAAATGCTATGAATGTGGAAAGAAAGGACATATCAAACCAGAATGTCCAAGGCTCAAGAAGCATAACAGCAAATACCAAAGAGACAATTGGGAGAAAGGTCACAAAGCCACATGGGATGATGAAAGCACTTCAAGTGAAAAAGATGATAATGAAAGTGAAGAGGTCAACCTATGTTTCATGGCTATTGAGGATCAAGTCTCGGACAAAGTAAGATCACTACACTCATACTCTTTCAATAATGATAGTGATAGTGATGATGATGATGATGAGCAAAGCCTAATAGAAGAATTAAATATAGAATTAGAGAAATATATAACTAAATTTAGTATCTATAGAAATAATATCTCTAATTTGAAAAATAAGATAGATGGCTTAGAAAAGGAGAACATAAAGCTTAAATCATCTAATGAATCTCTTCAAAAGTCATTAGATGAATACTCATCAAGACCCTCAACAGCTTCACTGTTAAAAGAAAATAACACTTTGAAAAATGAAGTTGAAGAACTTAGAAATTCCATTTCTAAATTTCACAAGGGTAAAGAGAGCTTAGATACTCTCATTGTGTCCCAAAGACCAGCTTTAGTTAGACATGGTCTAGGGTTTAAGGACACATCATCATCTTCTCTCAAAACTATATTTGTAAAATCTAAAGAATCTCACATCTCCACACCTGTTAGAACAACTCCAAGAAATAATAATGTTAAACTTTCTATACAGAAAAAGAATAATCATGCTTTTATGTATAAGAAGTATGCATCTAGAAAAATGAAAATTAATCATGATTGTGCATGCCATTGTTCTCAAAATCAGTCTAATAGAATTATGGCATTCAAATACATTGTAAGACCAAAAAGCAAGTTTAGACCGAAACAATGTAATTATTGTATGAAAATGGATCATATAAATAGAAATTGCTGGATAAGGAAGGCTCATTCGCAACCTTCATGTGCTAACCCCCAAGGACCCAAACTCATTTGGGTACCTAAATATCATACTTGATTTGTAACTCTATAGGTATGCCTCAAGTCCACAATAAACAAAAATGCATGGCTAGTAGACAGTGGATGCTCAAGGCATATGACAGGAGACAAAGAACTCTTCAATGAAATCAAAAGTATTGATGGAGGTAAAGTTACCTTTGGAAACAATGCAAAGGGTAAGGTAATTGGCATTGGTTCTATTGGTGTTAATGGTACTACTTTTATTAAGGATGTTTTACTTGTTGATGGCTTGAAACATAACTTGTTAAGTGTAAGTCAATTATGTGATAAAGGAAACAAAGTAATCTTCACTTCAAATGAATGTCTTGTAATCTCTATTGATGGTCATGAAATATTTAAAAGAAATAGAGATATCAATACGTACATAATAAACTTACATGAACTATCTAACCATTCCTTTAAGTGTCTTGTGACTACTAGTGATGAATCTTGGCTGTGGCATAGAAGACTTGGTCATGCTAACATGGAATTAATACAAAGTCTCAGCACAGGAGAGCTAGTAAAAGGATTACCAAGAGTTAAATATGAAAAAGGCAAGACATGTGATCCTTGTCAAAGAGGAAAGCAACACAAGTCATCTTTTAAAGCCAAAAATATAGTAGTGCTCTTGATGATGTTGTAGATGATATGGAAAAACTTGTCATTGAAAATGGAAAAGAAGAAAACGATCAAGAAAATCTACTACCTCAAAATCAAGAACAAATGGAGCAAGAATTTCCAAAAGAATGGAGAATGAACAGAAATCATCCAAAAGAGCAAATAATTGGTGATCTATCAAGGGGAGTAAGTACTAGATCTCATTTCAAGCATTTAGTCACTGACATAGCTTTTATTTCACAAATTGAGCCTAAAAACATTGATGAGGCTCTTAATGATGAAAGTTGGGTAACTTCCATGCAAGAGGAACTCAATCAATTTGAGAGAAATAAGGTATGGAACCTAGTACCAAGACCTAAGAATCATCCAATCATAGGCAGCAAATGGGTATTTAGAAATAAGTTAGATGAACAAGGGTTAATAACTAGGAATAAAGCAAGACTAGTTGCAAAAGAATATAATCAGGAAGAAGGTATAGACTATGATGAAACATATGCACCGGTAGCTAGATTAGAAGCTATAAGAATACTTTTAGCATATGCATGTCACATGAATTTCAAATTTTTTCAAATGGATGTGAAAAGTGCATTTCTAAATGGCTATATAGATGAAGAAGTGTATGTAGAACAACCACCAGGTTTTGAAAGCTATAATTTGCCAAATCATGTTTTTAAACTTTCAAAAGCTTTGTATGGTTTAAAACAAGCTCCAAGAGCTTGGTATGAGAGACTAAGTTCTTTTTTACTAGAAAATAGCTTCACAAAAGGAAATGTTGACACTACACTGTTCATCAAAAAGCATAAGCATGAGATACTAATTGTTCAAATTTATGTTGATGATATAATATTTGGTTCTACTAATGAGCTGCTTTGTCAAGAATTTGCTAAGTGCATGACTAGGGAATTTGAAATGAGCATGATGGGAGAACTTAAGTATTTCCTTGGTCTACAAATCAAACAAAGCAATGAGGGCATATTCATCAACCAATCCAAATATGCTAAAGACTTAATCAAAAAATTTGGTATGGAAGGATGCAAAAATGCCAAGACTCCTATAAGTACATCAACAAAACTGGACAAAGATGAAAAGGGTAAGAGCATTAATGAAAAGCTTTATAGAGGTATGATCGGATCACTTTTATATCTCACTGCTTCTAGACCCGATATTATGTATAGTGTTTGCTTATGTGCGCGATTTCAATCATGTCCCAAAGAATCTCATCTAAATGATATAAAAAGGATTTTAAGATATTTACATGGAACATTGCATCTAGGTTTATGGTATCCAAGGAATTCATCTTTCGATATTATAGGATATTCAGATGCAGACTATGCTAGTAGTCTTTTGGATAGGAAAAACACTTCAGGCACTTGTCACTTCATTGGAGAATGTTTGGTTTCTTGGTTTAGCAAAAAACAAGTTTCAGTTGCTTTATCAACTGCTGAAGCTGAATATGTAGCAGTTGGATGTTGTTGTACACAAATTCTTTAGATAAAACAACAACTTAAGGACTATGGTCATGAGATGAACCATATACTTATAAAATGTGACAACACCAGTGCTATAAATCTTTCAAAGAATCCTATTCAACACTCTAGAAGTAAACATATTGACATTAGACATCACTTTATTAGAGATCATGTTCAATATGGAGATGTTGAATTAGAATTTGTATGCACAGAAAAGCAATTAGCAGATATTTTTACTAAGTCTCTAAATGAGGAAAGATTTAATTTCATTAGAAGAGAACTATGTATGATTGATGGATTAACCTTGTGATTACAAGAATATGAAATTTTAATTGTTGATCTTAAAACATCACACAAGTTATAAGATAAAGTTTTTTGATGAGAATTTATGCTTTATGAAGTAAAATCTTTGTTGAAATGATTTAGTCTTATTGCAGAACTTAATTTCAATATGATGAAAATTATAGGGGAGTCACGCCCATGAATTATACTCACGCCCGTGACTCAAGTGGCTCACAGAGGTAGTGTCGTTCACGACTTTGGTTCACGACATGCTTCACGGCTTTAAGTAGTGAAACATTGTTTCACGGCTTGAGTCACGCCCGTGGATAAAAATATTCACGCCCGTGATGATTTTTCACTCCCGTGAACCATTACGCCTCAAAAACTCACAAAAGCTTTCACGCTTTGGGTCACGGCATGATTCACGGCTTCAAGTGGTGAAACATAGTTTCACGACTTTCATCACGTCCGTGGCAAAGAACCGTCACGCCCGTGACAGAGTGGCACGCCCGTGATTAATTACACCCAAAAACTCATAGACGCTTTCACGCCTTGTGTCACGGCTTGCTTCACGGGTATAAGTAGTGAAATTCAACAGTTCACGCTCGTGACAATATATTCACCCCCGTGACCTATGATCATTCACACCCGTGATGTTCATAGATCACGCCCATGAATGCATTCACGCTTTCATTCACGGGTGGAACACTGCTTCAGCAAACCGTGAACACGACTATTCACGCCTGTGACACCCCAAGCCACGCCCGTGAATGTATCGAATATAAAAGAAAACATCTGGTTACAATCTTCATTTCAACTCTCCATCTTCCAAAACCGCTCTCATTTACTCTCATTCATTGAGACATTGAAGATTCCGACCCCAAAGCCTTAATATTTCACTATAAATACCATCAAAAGTTCGAATCTTTAGCAGAAAATAGACATTTCTAGGGTCTTTTATCAAAATTTCTATCAAAATCTTCTTCAACTCCATCAACTACTAATTTTCTTCAAATATGGAGTCTGCTTCATCAAAGGGAAAGAGAAAGAAGTCTCATGCACCAAAGAGGTATTCAGATTACCTCATGAACATCATTCCCAAAAGTTGCCATCCTCAGTATGCAACTTTGAAGAAGAGACCTATTTTATCATCAAGGTCCTTCGAATGGCAGACAGTCCGTAATCTCGGACTCAAGATGGCTATGACAGAGCAACTTCAAGCCTGTCATCTAAGATAATTTGTTCAAATTCATCTGCCAACCCTACGGGAGCCAACGCTGGAATTTCTCAGCACCTTGCAGGTTTCACCAACTGGAGTGGTGAAATTCCAACTCTGCAAAAATGAAAACACCCTCAGTGCCATTGCTTTTGGAGAATTATTCAACCTACCATCTGATGGCATTCTGAATGAGAGTGAGGTAGAATTCTCTGCCCCTGTAGTATGGACACATTTTGGATATAATTGTAGCTGGGACGTAAAAAAGACGAAGAGCACTCATCTCGTAGCCCCAGTACACAGGTACTTGCATAGGTTTCTAACCTATAGCATTTTTGCTCGGGGAGAGAGCAATGGAACTATTAGGAAGTCAGAACTCTTCCTCTTTGAGATGGCTCGTAGGGGAGTCACAGTGGCGCTTTCCAGATGGTTTACAAATCATCTTCTCTCCATCGCCACCAAGCCTACAGGAGACATCCTGATTGGAGCTTATGTCACTCATATGGCAGTGAAGCTCAATTACTTGAAGCTAGATAACCATCACTTCAACATCATTCCTGCACACCCACGAGATAGGCTGGATATAGAGTCATTCATCAAGATGGGAGCAGCTGTCAGAATCATTTTTCAAAACGATATCTTCTACCGCTTCACTGATACTGCTGGAGAGATTATCTGGGAAGATCATGACACGGAGGATTTTAAAGCAGGCCTCCAGGGAGTCCAGCAGAAAAAGAGGGCTCGGATTGAAGAAGCAACTCCAGCCATCGAGCAGGACATTGGACAGTCCTCAGCCTCCACCCCATCTTTAGCGCAGCAGGTGGTCGACCTCTTGGCACCACGTTTCGAGCAGCTGCAGACTTCCATAGATGAGGGGTTGGAAAACCTCAAGGACTTCATGGAGTCTCGGATCGACAGTCTTGAGGCTGAAGTAGCTAGGCTTCATGATAGGATGTCAGGCTAGGATATAGGCTAGAGTGTAGCCTAAATTTGTTATGTTTGATCATTTTTTATGTTTGCTTATGTAGGAAATCTTAAATTTCCTTTCATAGTTTGTATCCCTTCCTTCATAAATCTACATATTCTTTTTGATTGATGACAAAAGGGGGAGAAAACTAGCAATATATGATAGATAATATATGAAAGTAGTATCAAACTAGCAATATAAGAATTATGAATCAAAAAGTGAACAGACTATGAATTGATTTCAAAATCTTGATTCAAATTTTCAGATGCAAAGTAGAAAAACTGAGCTTTTATATATTTTAAATATAACCTGAGTATACTTTGCATACACCTTAAGAGCAAGTTACAAATAAAAACATGCCATGATACACCTTACATATACTTTATGTCTTAAAAAGGAATTATGGTATGAATTGGATATACTTCTCATATAACTTGCAAACTAGTTAAAATGCTACATCTTTACTTACTATTCTTGCATATTATATTTTTTATTCTAAGTATATTTTGAGGGGGAGACTTCTCAAAATCACATATTGCTAGATTATTTGTCACAATCAAAAAGGGGGAGATTGTTAACCTTGAGGGGTATTTCCGTCATTTTGATGATAATAAATAATATAGCAATATTGTATTTAACATACTTGTTTTTGTAAGTGTATTATACATGACATGAATTAAAATAGCAAGAATGGAGAATTGGAAGAATGATCCTTGAGAATCAAAAAGCAAGAAGTAGTATGTTCACTGTCGTGACTCTAGGAATCACTCCCGTGAAGCCAACTAGCCGTTACCAAGAAACCAACATTTGAAGTTCACGACCATGAAGGAAAACCAAACCGTGAAGTAAGCATTTCAGTCACCCCCGTGAAGAAAGGTGTCACCCCCGTGAAGCTTCATGCAAATTTCATTCCAGAGAGCTTCACGACCAGAGTCACCACTTGGTTCACGGCTGGGAAGAGTGTCACGCCCGTGACTAATTAAAGTCACGCCCGTGACTCTATATGTCAAAACATACCAGAGAGCTTCACGACCAAGGTCACCACTTCAGTCACGGCTTGGGAAGAACTGTCACCCCCGTGACATGCATATTCACGCCCGTGAACAATGAAAGAGAAAAATGTTAGGCGTGATTTTTTGATTGGTATAACGACTAGTTTCTTATTTAATGCACCCCAACGGCTATATTCAGCCATGGGAGTATAAATGAAAGTCATTTATGCATTAAGAAACAAGAGAATGACAAGAAAAACAAAAGATTAGCATATACTTCAAATCACAAGCTATCTTGTACTTTTATACTTTGAGAACAAATTCATTCTCTGTAAAAATCTTATTGCTCCTCATATTTGAGCAATAAAGATTTATAAGTAGTTATCTTTGTAATCTTTACTCAAGTAAGCATTGGGTAGTTCTGGGTTAAGAGAATAACACTTGTAAGGGTTAGCTGTGTGAACCTCCAAAACACAAATTAAAAGGTTGTTTGTGTGAGCCTGTAAAACACAAAGTGTAGGTTGTTTGTGTGAGCCTGTAAAACACAAAGGAATTGGTTATTGTGTGAGCCATTAAAACACAAGTGATTTATGGGTTAGGTGTGAGCCATTGTGAGAAACACCATAGTCGGGAGTGAGCTTGTAAAACTCCATTGTAACACTTAGTGTGTTAGTGAAACTCCCAATTGCGATTGGGGAGAGGAGTATGGTTTGTTAATACCCGAACCTCTATAAATCTTTGTGTCTGATTTTCTCTATCCCTTCTAAAATTAACAATTTTATTTCCGCACCTTAAAGTTTAATTTATTGAAACTCCAATTCAACCCCCCTTCTTGGTCTAATATCTGGGCAACAGAAATGAATATGGTGGCAGCCTAATAAGTTAAAAGGCACCACCATTTCCTTTGTTTCACCAGTCCACTTTTTCTTTTCTTTTTTTTTTCTCTTTTTTTTTCTGGAATAAGTCAATGATGGACTTCTTTTTCTTTCAAGGTACTCCTTACAACTCACATGGAAACATCTTGATACATTACTCTTTACATGTATGCTCTTACTATCTAGACTACCTTATTTAGCCTGAAGTTCTCTATCTCCTCAATAGGGATATCAACGAATGGTCAGAGGACCTTTCATTTTGTACTGCATTGGCTTCCTATTCATAGAATCTCGTGATCAATCTCCTTTGACTGATTATTGTTTATTGTCCTTTGTTGTGAAAACCTATTCATCTTCAGCTTGACAATTACACTAACTGTGAATCCTTTTATTTATGGCAACATTTAAGAACATGTATACATATATACTTATGCATATGTTTACTTTATCAATCCTAACACTGTGTTCCATCGGTCAAAGTTCAGAGTATAGCACTTTGGCTTTTATATGGTCACCCTTTTTCTGACTTGATGTATTGGTATACATACATATATATGTGAATATGGGGCCACCAGATCCATCACTGTATGTACATCGCGATGAGATTATGTGAATGCATCAACTATCATGTATGATTTTTTCCTTAATATTATCTCATAATTGTTTGAACCCTTTCTTTCTTCTTTGAAGTAGGAATTGCACTTATGTTGGTCCCTATATATCTTTATATCAAGGCTTTATCTATAAGTTTGTAGACCTGAAATCACACATAATCAATTAGTTTTTCCTCAATCCTTTATCATCATACACTTTATTATCTATAATATATATAGTATACCTATTGAATCTGACAAATCTCGACTCTGACTTAAATACTAACATACTTCTATGTCTTAAACCCTAGGTTCTTCTACTTGTTGTGGTCAATGTACACCTTGCAGCTCATTCTCATTATGTAACTTGCTTAAAGAAACTCTCATAAGGATGAAATAATCATTCGGAATTCATGAACAAAACTTCATTAACATCTTTAGCATATTTTAATGGCAAGGAAAAATGTATGTTCATGTTTTCATTCCAATGAGTATTGGAATTAATGTAATACTTGTTCAACTCCTTCTAACTCATGTCCAGCAGTGTTGAAATATCATTTTTACAACTTTTAAAACATGGTGTTTCATTCTTTCATAACTTTTGAACAATGGCTTGAGCAAAATCACGAGTTCATACTCGGATATTATCAATTTTTTCATACATGAATGGCAATTGAGTATGCCATACTGATCCCATAACAACATTACTATTGAATAGGTATATATAAATATAACTATTTGTACTAGCCTGACTCGACTAATTCTACATCTCATAATTAACTAGGTTGTTACTTTTAGTCTACTTTCACATAATCTTTCTAACTTTATGTCGTATGATATTTACTTTTGATAAAGAAGAGCTTTTGCCAGAGTCTTGCAAGATTCAAAGTATATGCATGATGATACCCTTAACTCACTTAGGTCTTGAACTGCCTAAACCTAAGCTCTAATTCCACTAAATGTAACTCCATCTGCATAATAAGATTATATCCCACCATATAAGTGAACGCTACAGTGTCATGCCTTAAAATCTAGTAAATTTTAAAACTTTACAAAACACTTTTGATGCATCATGGCCATGATGACTGTTTCTAAAACCTTCATGAAAAATATATAAAATAATACATTATGTGACAAATATTTAAAATGAATTTATATGTTGGGTTTTGAAGATGAATCTCATTCATAAAATGCAGCGGAAAAAAAATTTTAAAATCCAAAACAAGAATCTTGCTTGTGCCATTAAAACTAATTTATCAAAACATATAGGTAACAAATTATACCTTGTAATTTCTTGATTTAATCTTCAAATTTTCACCTTGTTGGGTTATTACAAACCACAACAATCCACTTTAGGATATCTCTAATGTTAATCCATATGAAAATATGAGAAGAAACTACAATAGAAAGGGTTGAACACACTTCAAAGTGTTAGTAATGGTGTATGTTCAAATTGAGAGAATATGAAAAATAAGTTTTTTTTTTGAATTTCTTAATTTCTAAAAATAATTTTCAAGACTTTTAAACTTTTCAAAAATGTTTTTACCGCAAAAATAGTCTAGGCAAAAAGTACACAAGACAAGGGGAGGGATTTTGGGGTTTTTGCCTTAATTGGCCAACTAAGGCCAATTACGCCAGCTGCTAGCCAGCAGCATACTGGGTAGGCCAACAACCTACGCAAGCCTGTGACCACCCGAACCATTTTTCCATACGATCTCATTGTAATTTATCCTAAAATAATTCTCTCATATTTTTAGATCCCATCCAAGACCATTTTACTCATTCTACACATCTCCAATGCGTGTGACACATTAGGTTTCCAGTTATGTTGAACACTTAAATTAACAATTAATTTAAGCAAGTCATGAGTGCTATCTAGCAACACATCATGACCTCCAATTGACCGAAAAGTCAGTGGTTTGACTATGAACCTTTCCATAGAAAATTTCCATGCAATTATTCCTTTAATCATTCTATACCACACTTGATTCAGAGTATGAATATGTGTTAACTTCCACTAGACTGAATACGTCATGTCTAGACCAAGTAATGTTAGTTCTTTTTTCTAAGGCTTATTACTTTGTTAGAAAGGTCATTAAAGATTGTCTTCATCATATTTCCACTCCGGCCAGAGATTCTCAAGTAATGACCCAGATAAGAGGCTATAGGTATACACTCCTTCTATTAGGAGTGGTAAATCCTTTATTTGTTACCCAATTACCTTCGAATGCCTCAAGCTATATTCAATCACCACCTTATGAGCAACCATCCTTAGGTAACAAGAAATAGTATCAAAATATAGAATAGTATCCAAATATCTTTGAGTACCTCAAGTCTAATGATACTTACACCATTGCTAGGTTGAGACTATCATCGCCATTTGAATAGATTATCCATATGATTGTCTCATAGTAGGTCATCTAATATACTTAGCTACACTTAGCAAGCGTCCACATGTTTACTCTAAATATTTCCTGTTTACAGATTATGAGATTTACTGCTCGATCTAATCAAGGAGTGTAACATGTGTTAGTCTGTTCAGATTAACAATGTCTCATCTCATTAATCCTATGACTAGGGATAATTTAGATACTAACATAATTACACATGATAAGAATCTCAATATCATGGTCTCATCATGATTTCCTTCATGTTGTGTTATGTATCAAGGACTTCATTAATTGATTTAAGATCACTATGAAAATCTGCCATCAACTACTATGGAGGGACTGGAGCAGCATCCATACCATATACACTCTTAACACTGGGTTAAGCCTGAGCCCCAACATCCAGAGGATTGTTTCTTTCAGTGACATTGTGCAGTTCTATCTCCATCTACCATCACTCTAAACCTAAAAGTTGACAGAGAAGTAGTCCATGTCATAGTCAAATGAGATGTACTATGCATGCATGACAAACCCATTTACCCCACTAAGGTCTAGAGATGCCTAAACCTAAGCTCTGATACCAAAAACTATAAAACACATTTGGCTAATCATAATTAAATCATAATTAAATGTCAGATGCTACCAACTAGCCATTTAAGAAATCATTTGCAAATATAAAAACTCATTTTCTCTTTCTTTTGTAAAACTTAAACTCAGTTCACATTACTAAAATAAACCTTAAAATATAAAAACCACAACATATGTATGAACTTGATCCCTAAGGATCCCGTTTTATATATATACTTGGCCTCAACTTGTCCACTATTTACAAAAATAGAAGTACATGTTTTTAAACAAAAAGACATATACAAACCTTAACCCAAAACCATGTCATGTACAAAAAGAACATGAAGATGACTTGTGACACTAACTTTCAATATGGGCACTTCTTCTTGTGAATCAACTTCTACTATCCCCTTAGGCTCTAACCTACATGCAAAAAACTCACTCGCTAAGCTACTGAAAGCTTAGTGGTACATATAAGCATAAAAATTCAAGCATGTAACCATACAAGTCATATCATGGCATATTATGCATGTTCATCATAATAGTCTAATGCATGAAAATGCAATCATCATATCTTATATCGACAATTTTACATAGCAAACATTCATATATAAAATCGATTTACTGAAATCTTACCTTTTTCCTTTAGTTTACTTTGTTTTTCTCATGACTTATCATTTTCCAATTCTTGTTTCCTTTTTTACTATTTTCTTTTAATTCATTACCTTGCCCAAAACTCTAAGTCAGATCCAGATGCGGGTTGTGGAATAGGTGCGCCCGAACTCGAGCTTCAACCTATTTGTCCACTAACTATAAGAGTTCTTGTTTCAGCTCCTCAAGTTAAGGGTTTTTTCTGAGCTTTAGCCACTTTGACTAAGTAAAAACATGATCAAGGGTGCCATCTGAGCTTCAACTACTTTGTCCTTAAATCGCATAGAACCGACAACTAAGGGCACTCTAACTTGAGCTTCAGCTACCAATGCCTCATATAAGAATATTCTACAGTACCATAACCCCCTCAATGGCATGCCATCTATCCTAGGTCAAGTCCTAGATTAGAGAAAAGGGCATTTTCGATTCTTATAACTTATTTCCATATCCTTTTATTTCATTATCAACTTTATACTCACAAACACATAACACTCTAATATTACATATTATGCATCATCACATATACCATTTATCATTATATCTTTCTCCATATGTAACTTAAAACAACCCATCGCATCTCAATCATAAATCATAAACTGTGTATGCAAAAATAACATGGTTCACGTACATGAACTACATGTTCACAACCGTGAAAGGCCATTCACGGGTACCCCTTACCTGTGAAGCAAAGCCATCTGCAAGGGTCTTTAAGATTGACCAATGTCAATCACTCATATTAGCACTCAACCACATATCATGCTAGCAACATGCCTTTAACATCAATTAGAACATTCATAGCACATTTCATGCCAACATGCCTCTTAAATATCATAATCTCTCTAACTCATTTCCATTGCATTTCTTGCAAATATATTACATAATCCTCATGCTTATATATATCAAAAGCTCATTCACATCAAGTAACACATTTTATAACTTAAAACACTTCAACATGTAAGATAGGAAAATTAATATGTATGTATGTGCTAACCTTTAAAAATGGAGCCTAAACCCTTCAAGCTTGCCTAGCCCTTAGCTGATCCTCCCCTCTGCTTCTAGCTCCTATCAATAAGAAAAATGTCTTTCTTAGATCCTTATACCAAAAAAGAGCACAAACCACCTAAACCCAAACCTGGTTCAAACTCACAACTCTCTTACTTTCCTTTGGTTCAAGCTTAAAACTAAACTTTAGATATATGGAAACTTGGGTGATAGGAGGCAAAAGATGAAAAATAAAATGAAGGTGATATATCTGGCATGAAAGGAAAGATTTTAGAGTCATAGGGTAGCTAGTACAAGGCATTGAGGAAAGAGAAAATCATGGCTTTGCTCACCCACTATGTTCACCATTGTTCATGGGTCTGAACACTCTTCTATCACAGTCGTAACAAACTTTTCACGAGAAAAGCCTAACACACGACATTCACAATCGTGAAATCTTATTCACAGATGTGACCAACCTTCAAAACTATGCCATTGTGAAACACAACACTCTCACTGGCATGAAAGAATCCATTCTAACTGTTTCTAACCTCTTAACTATCCACACTCACTCACTCACAACAACCCACCTAACATATTAACCCTAAAATTAGGTGTTACACACCAATTATTTAAATTTAAATGGAAATGTTTAGGCTGGATTACTAGACACACCATCTATAATTTAACCTAAAAATTAGACTGAACACTAGTTATTTTATTGGTTTGGTTAATTGGTGCTTTAAAGGTGAGAGCCATTAAATATACATTCATTAGTGCATAATTCATTAAGGAATACGAAAATTGTGGTTTGTAAGCTAAATTCCTATTTCTTTTCTCATTGATTTCCTTAGTTACTTTTTACTATTATTAGTTTCTCTTAGAGCTTAATTCAAACCATTAAATTAGTTAAAGTGTTTAGTATTTTATATCATTGTTCATTGGTATTTTAAAACTAATTAAGAATTTAGAACCATATAGTTCCTTGAGAGATCGACCTCAGGAGTAAACTTACCATATTACACTAGTTTGCTCACTTGTGAGTACACTTTAGGTTACATCAATATGCCATAAATGTTAATGCTTAATATTTGATGAGTTTCAGAAGTGAATTTATGTATGAATTAGGCTTAAAATGTGTAAAAATTATACAAGACATGTGTTGCCCAGATATTAAGCCAAGAACTTGAAGTTTCAAAAATTAAACTTTAAAGTGCGGAAATAAAAATTAATTTAAGGAGGGATAGAGAAATTTGACACAAGGATTTTTATAGAGGTTCGGGTGTTAACAAACCCTACTCCTCTCCCCAATCGCAATTAGGAGTTTCACTAACACACTAAGTGTTACAATGGAGTTTTACAAGCTCACTCCCAACTATGGTGTTTCTCACAATGGCTCACACCTAACCCATAAATCCCTTGTGTTTTAATGGCTCACACAATAACCAATTCCTTGTGTTTTACAGGCTCACACAAATAACCTTTTATCTTGTGTTTTACAGGCTCACACAAACAACCTTTTATCTTGTGTTTTACAGGCTCACACAAACAACCTTTACTTTGTGTTTTAAAGGCTCACACAACTAACCCTTACAAGTGTTCTACTCTTAACCCAGAAATACCCAAAACTCACTTGAGTAATAAATGATTACAGAGAGAAACACTCACAAATCTTTATTGCTCAATAAATGATGAGCAAAAAGATTTTTACAGAAAATAGATATTGGTTCTCAAAGTATTAAATGTACAAATTGCTTGTAACAAGATTATGATTCAAAGTATTTGCTATCCTCTTGTACTGAATGCATAAATGACTTCCATTTATATTCCCTTGGCTGATTATAGTCGTGCATTTAATATGAAACTAGCCATTGTACCAACCAAATAATTGCACTTGACATTTTTCTCTTTCATCCTTCACGGGCGTGACTATGTTTGTCACGAGCGTGACTGTTCTTCCCAAGCCGTGACTGAAATGGTGACCTTGGTCGTGAAACTCTCTAGAAGGTTTTGAAACATTGGGTCACAGGCGTGACATATGTATTCACGGGCGTGACAAACTTCCCATTCGTGATCTAAGTGGTGAATTTGGTCGTGAAGCTCTCTGGATGAAAATGTCATGCACATTCACGGGCGTGACTTAAATGTACATTTCACGGTTTGTATCTTCCTTCATGGTCGTGAACTTCAAATGTTGGTTTTGGTGACGGTTAGCTCTTTCACGGGCGTGACACATAGGGTCACGGGCGTGAACATGCTACTTCCTTAATTTTGTCTTTCAAGGATTATTCTTCCAATCTCCATTCCTGCTATTTTATTTCATACCATTTTTAATAAACTTAGAAAACAAGTATGTTAAATACAATATTGCTATTTTATTTGTTATCATCAAAATGACAAAAATACCCCTCATGGTTTAACAACATGATTTGAGATATATGTATGATTGTATGTTTATATGAGTGATTGACATTGGATAATCTTAGAAATCTTTGCATATGATTTGTAGTGTTTTGTTTTTGGCACAAATCTGAAAGCTGGATTTTTTAGATTCACGCCCATGATCCATGTGTCAGGTAGTGAATTCATGTAACTCAAAATATGATTTTCAGGCAGAAGTATTTACACTTTATGTAACATCACTAAATAAATCCCACATCAGCAAAATACGGGAGAGATTTTGGGGTCGAATGTACTTAAACCTAGAAAGGTGTTAGCTTGACATGCTAGCTTTCCAATCCCACATCAAAAAACAATGAAGAAAGAAGAGAGGTTTATAAGCCTATGCACCAACTACAAGTAATAACCTGGGCTAACCATTTTATGCCACGTGGGTTAGCCACTTGCAGTTGTTGTAAGATAGTTAGGTATGGGTCGCTACAATTTGGTATCAAAGTCATTTCGTGTGCGACCTTGAGTAATGGTGGGGAAATTTCAATGAGGATGGTGAGTCTCATATGAGGTAGGGATGAATTGTAACATCCCTAGTTAAATCTCACATCGACAAAACATGAGAGATATTATAAAGGCGAATGTATTCAAACCTGGAGAGGTGATAGCTTGACATGTTAGCTTCCTTATCACACCTTATAAAAGAATTAAGAAAAAAAGGTTTATAAATCTATGTACCTAACTACTAGTTATAACCAGGGTTAATCATTTTAAACAGCATGGTTTGACCATTTGCAAGTTGTTGTAGGATAGTTGAGCCATGGGCTGTTACACTTTGTGTTACGCCCAAATTCATGGCATGTAAAAAAATAACCACTCCTGACCTTACAATACTCGCTGCTCACATAGTGGAAGGAGGGGAAATGATGGATAGGTTTGGGGAAGGAGAAATGAGATTAGAAAAAAGATTCCCCTTTTTCTATTCACAATGATTTTGGAGATGGTTCTTTATGGTGATGATGTTATGCGGGTGTGATTGGGTTTCAATTGGCAAGATCTTCGAATAGAAGTGATGAAAATGGTTTGTGATGTCGTATTTACAATTGGTAGGAAAGGGTGAGCTCTAGTGGAGACTATAAGAGTGATGAAGAAAAGAAACACTAGTCTCTTTCTAGATTTTAATATTTGGGTTTTTTCTCTATTCCATGTAATGCCCTCTCATCTAACTAGGATAAACTGACTAAGTGAGCAAATGCCATAAAACTTATATATATAAAATCTACATAAATTTAAAACTTTTCTTTTTTATATCAAACCAGTTAATCCTATAATATTAAACATCCATAAAAGAGTATCTTTGATCTAAAAGGTAAGCATCATATATATATATATATATATATATATGAAATATCATGTTGTGGTTCTATAAGCCCAATGTTTACAACAATATATACCTTAAAAACAAAAATACATATTTTTATGAAGTACAGACACGTATGAAAGTAAACAAAACTCATTCCTTATGTCATGTAAAAACTACAAAAATATGACATAATGTATCACGACCCCTGATGGGTCTACTCTAATGTCTATGTGTTGGGCTTGCTTCTCTTAATCGACTTCTATCTACTAGGCTGTAACCTATAGAAGGAAAACATTTGCACGTTAAGCTATTAAAAGTTTAGTGGTATATATAAGCATAAAAATTCAACATGTATTCACACAAAGCGTACCAACAAATTTCATATTCATGGAATAATACTAAAACATTTTGGCATGGAAATGAACTCATAATATCATGTAAATATTTTACCTTATGGAAGTAGTGGCTTCTTAATCACTTGAACAATGTGAAAGAGAACATATAACCTTTATAATAGCATATATCATATTAATTGTATATCTTCGTGAACTTGTGCTTTTGAATCTCTTTCCTATTTCATTATATTCTTTAATCACTTGAAATAATTGCCCAATAGCTCCTAACATAGACTATTTAGATACAGGTTGTGAACAGGGTCTCTCCTAGAGCTTAAACCACCCTACCACTATCGATAATCATGTGTGCAAGTTGAGGCTTCTCAAGTCAATGTTACTCCCAGAGCTTAAGCCACATTAATTGAGTAAACATATATCTTTGCATGCAATATATGATTAACGGTACTCCCATAGCTTAAGCAACTTATCTTTTAAGAATAATAGTATCATATCACTACGGTACCATAAACCCCCTTAATGACATGCCACCTATCTTACTTCTAGTCCTAGTATCGAGCTTAGGCTTTACCATTTGCAAATCCTTTTTACTATACTTATTGTGAAACCTTTATTTTTAGAGCATAAACCTTTGAATCTAGTGAAAATGCACTATGTATCATGTACACAAGCACTGTCATATAATCATGCATTTTAACATTCATATCATATCACTATGGAAGCATGTTCAAATCCATTACATTATAGTCATGATAGAAACAACATAAAATATTATAAGCATGATTCACAAACATGAATTATGTGTTCCTGGTCGTGAAGATCCAGTCATGAGCACTCTAACCTATGAACCAAACCGTGAATCAAATCGGGAACACTTCTATCCTAACTTGCACATTTCTTCATGGGCGTGAAGAAATAATCATTGGCATGACTTTGCATATTTGTGGTCGTGAGTCATGTGATGACCCAAGTCGTGACCCATTACATCTGATCTGGGCAGTTCTAGATTGATGATTCACGACTGTGAGCCCTCTGTCAAGGGCGTGAATCTAGCTTTTCCAACAAAACAACATACAACAAGGCATTTAAGGCAATCCACATGCAGGGGCTTATGTGGTTGTCCCATGACAATATTTTTCTATCCACATTCTCATCAAACATGCCTCATCATGAATTAAAGCATCAATTAACCCATAATAGCATATTCTAACCTAATTAAATCCATGAATCTGAAGAACACATTCATATTTATTTATCCATTTATGCCACCTTACTTACCACTTCAACCCCCATAAACCATCATTTTTTTTTCCACATAAATAAGCATTTGGCATATTTATGACAAGGCTATCTCTATGCCTTCTCATTATTGCATTTCAAGTTTAACTTAACATTTCATTCAATACTTGTGACATTCATTGTATCATTTTTTTTCATAACAACCAACAATTAGCATTTAAAACATTCAATTCATCTATCACACATATAACACACAACATGCCATGTTTTTGAATTTAAATGCATATATGTATATACCTTTAATGGAGCCTCAAAAACTAAGCCACTCAAGCTTGCTTATCTTTTTGGTGGGTTTCATCACCTCCTCTTCCAACCCCTACAACATATAACACATCTATTGATGTGTTACTAGATATCGCTCATGACTTGCTTAAATTAATCGTTAATTTAAGTGGCCAACATAACTGGGAACCTAATGGGTCACACACATTAGAGATGTGAAGAATGAGTAAAATGGTCTTAGATGGGATAGAAAAATATGAGATAATTATTTTGGGATGGATCGCAATAATATCGTACGAAAAAATCATTCAGAAAGGGTCATGGGCCTGCGTGGGCTACTAGCCTACTAGGTAAGCTAACTGGGCAGCACGCTACTAGCCAATAGCTGGCCTAATTGGCCTTAACTGGCCAATTAAGGCTAATTAAGGAAAAAAATCCTAAGATCCCTCTTATTGTCTTGTGCACTTTGTACCTAAACTATTTTTGGGGTAAACCTATTTTTGAAAAGTTTAAAAGTCTGAAAATCGTTTTTAGAAATTAAGAAATTTAAAAAGAAAAATAATAGTTATTTTTCATATTCTCTCAAATTGAGCATGCACCATTGCTAGCACTTTGAGGAGTGTTCAACCATTTCTCTTGTAGTTTCTTCTCATATTTTCATGTGGATTAATATTAGTGACATCCTAAAGTGAATTGTTATGGTTTGCAACAACCTAACAAGGTAAAAATTTGAAGAATAAATCAAGAAATTACAAGGTATAATTTCTTACCTCTATGTTTTGAAAATTAGTTTTAATGGCACAAGCAAAATTCTTATTTCGGATTTTGAAAAATTTTTTTTCGCTATATTTTATGAATGAGATTTGTCTTTAAAACTCAACATAAATATCAACTTCTATAACCATATACTTAACAACCTTAATCTCATATAATTTTCGTACCAACACATACCATAACCTTTAATCAACTTAGAAAGGGGTCTTTAACCATAATTCTCAAGATTAAGCCATAACCTAACCCATTTGGATATGGGTCTCTACCATAAACAAACTAGATGTTATTAAGGCTATGAAAGCATGTAAAGAAGGAGAAATGTGATTCATTATCTAGATAGAACGAAACACCATTTGAATCAGAGATCCAAACTCTTCTCACCCTCCTTTGGTTCGGCCTCCTCCAGAACACCACTTCTTTATGCTCCTCTCTCACAATAACTTGTTTAAACTTTGATCTTGGATGTTGGTTTTGGTGTTTTGACCTTGAAATCAAAGGGAAAAAAAAAGATTAGTCTCTAGTGTGAAGAAACTTCAAATTCTAGGGTTCACTTTTGATATGTGTTGATGTTCAATGGCATGACCTAATATGTCACGGGAATGAACCACTTGAAACCAATATTGATGGGCATGAACATGGTACTTTACACTTTTCTCATATTTTCTTAAATATTTTCCTTTAACAAGCTCTTAAACACATACTTATCATTCCTTAATCCATCTTATTTACTAGGACCAAATTGCAGGCATTATATTTCTCTCCCCTTTCAAAAAATTTTGTCTCCAAAATTACCTATAGTGCTATGTTCAAACAGCTAGGGTATTGTGTTTTGATCACCTCTTTACTTTCCCATGTAGCCTCTTCTGTTGCATAATTTCTCCATAAAACTTTGACTAACGGTACTCGCTTGCTCCTAAGTTCTTTGACTTCATAAGCCAAAATCTCAATCAACCCTTCTTCACACGTAAGATCTAGTCGCACCTCTATGTTTCTAGTTATGATGATGTGTGAAGGATCTTGCCTATACCTCCTCAACATGGAGACATGGAAAGCATTGTGAATCTTGCTCAACTCTAATAGTAAAGCAAGTCTGTAAGAGACTGGTCTAATCCATTATATGATCTCATACTGTCTAATAAACCTAGGGCTCATCTTGCCCTTGTTCCCAAACATTGGGACATTCTTCTATAGGGAAACTTTAAGAAAATAGTTTGTCTCCGAACATTCTTCTATAGGGAAACTTTAAGGAAACAGTTTGTCTCCCACATCATACTCTATATCTCATCTCTTAAGATATGCATATGATTTCTGTCTATCTAAAGTTGCCTTTAACCTTTCATGTATAATCTACACTTTTTCCACTATCTCTTACACCAACTCTAGCCCCACTAACTTTCCCTCACCGAGCTTTATCCAACATAATGGTGTCCAACACTTTCTACCACAAAGTGCCTCATAAAGAGCCATCTAGATGCTAGACTAATAATTGTTGTTTTAGCCAAACTCCATTAATGATTTGTATTTCTCCCAATTACCTTCAAACTCAATAACACAACTTCTCATCTTGTCTTCTAAAATATGTATCACCCTTTCCTACTGACCATATGTCTGTGGGTGAAAAGTTGTACTAAAACTGAGCTTAGTACCCAAAGCTCATTGTATACTTCTCCAAAACCGATATGTGAACCTTGGATCACTGTCAAATATGATGGAGACTAGAACTTTATGTAACTGTACTATCTCATTCACATATAGCTCTGCTAATTTATTCATGGGATAGTCCCTCTTGATAGGTAAGAAGTGTGCTAACTTTGTTAACCTATCAACGATCACGTAAACAACATCGAATTATTTTGGCATTAAAGGCAACCCAATAACAAAACCCATCATGATTGTCTACATCAAACTTGAAGGTACCTGATATTATGTGTTAACCTACTGACATGTTAGACAACTCATTGTGAACTCTGTGATGTACTTGTTCATACCTATCCACTGAAACCTTCTTTCAAATAGTGGTACATCTTGTTAATTTTGGAATGCATTGCAAATCTTGTTTCATGTGCTTCCTTTAAAATTCTTATAACATTAGGCACGGTTAAGTGGCCCTAATAAAACAAAATGCCATCTATCTAAACTGTGTACTCGAGTCTCTCCCCCTGGGAGGCTAACTCGGCGATCTCAACTAGCTTGTTATCTAACTTCTAAGCATCTATGATTTTCTGATTAAGCATAGATTGAACATGTAACTCTACTATAGTCTTTATGCTCAAAGCGTCGGCCACACTTTTGGCCTTGCCTAGATGATAGTCGATAACACAGTTGTAGTCCTTGATCAACTCTAACCATCATCTTTGCCTCAAGTTGAGTTCCTTCTATGTCAAAAGATATTTTAGACTCTTGTGATCGGTGTAGATAAAATACTTTTCCCCATATATATAGTGACACAATATCTTTAGAGCAAACACAATAGTTGCCAACTCAAGATCATGTGTGGGGTAATTCTTCTCATGAGGCTTTAACTATTTAGAAGCATAAGCAACAACCTTTCCCTCTTGCATCAAGACACATCCCAAACCATTGTGAGTAGCATCACTGTAGATGATACACTCTTTAACATGAATTGGTTGTGTCAGAACTGGAGCTCCTATTAACATACACTTGAGCTTATCGAAACTAGCTTAACACTTGTCATTCTATTTGAACTTCACATCCTTTATCAAAAGTCTGGTCAAAGGAAAAGCAATCAAAGAAAAATCTTTCACATTGTAGTAACCTTGTAAACCAATAAAACTACTCATTTTAGTCACATTATGGGTAGGATTCCAATTGAAGATTGACTCAATCTTGTTGGGATCAACTCTAATTTTGTGTGCTGACACTATGTGTCCAAGAAATGTCACTTCATCAAGCTAAAACTCACATTTGTAGAGCTTGGCATACGACTTCTGATCCCTAAGAATCTACAACATTGTCCCCAAATGTTCATCATGATCCATTAGGTTTTTATAATATACCAAGATATCATCTATGAACACAACTACAAATTGATCCAAATATAGCCTAAAAATATAATTCATCAAATCTATAAAATTTGCTTGAGCACTGGTCAACCCGAAAGGCATAACCAAAAACTCGTAGTAACCATATCTAGTTCTAAAGGTTGTCTTGGCTATATATTCTTCCTTTATCTTCAACTAGTGATAACCCAATCTCAAATCGATCTTAGAGAACACTCATGCACCTTTCAATTGATCAAAATGATCATCAATCCATGGCAATGGATATCGGTTCCTAATAGTCACCTTGTTTATAGTCTATGCACAACCTCATAGACCCAAATTTCTTCTTTACAAACAAAATTATGTGCACCCCAAAGAGATACATTTAGCCTGATAAAACCCTTGTCTAGTAACTCTTGCAACTGTGCTTTCAACTCTTTCATTTCTGAAAGTGTCATTCTGTAAGGTGTTGCTAATATTTTCCTTTATGGTGTCAATGACATGAGCCAAAAAGGCTTCATATCCTTTATGGATCATCTTCAACACTTTCATCATGGAAATCATCTATAGAGATTGTGGAAACCTCTCATCATCTACTATCACTTCTTTTTGCTTTGGAGTCTTAAGAACAACTGTCTCATGCTATGAGAGTCAATCCAGACCTAGTATGGCATCGAACTCGTGAAATGGTAACTCGATGAGATTTATAGAAAATTTTTTCCCGTGCACCACTAAAGGGAAAACTTCTATGTACTTGGTTCATAACCACACTGTGGCCTAAAGGGTTTGTGACCACAATCTCGAACTCTAACTTCTCTATTTGCATACTATGCTGACTAGGCATGCTCGTGCAAATATATGAATTATGGAGCTTGGATATAGCAAAGCACTTATATCGGAGCCATGTAAAGAAAACATACCCACTATGACACCTATGGCTCCATGATCCTCATGAGCCTTCATTGTATATGCCTTAGCTGAAGCCCTGCTGGGTCTTGGCCAATTCACTACCTCTGAAATAGCCTAGCTAGGTCCTGCATGACTTGTTCGAGTCTAGTTCTTACTCTAAACAGGTGCTAATACTAGTGTTAGTGTAGGTGTAAGCTTGACAAATATGGGCAATCCCTTCACATATGATCTTGGGCTCTACATCTGAAGCAAGCTCCCATGTTCACCCAATGTTCTCGTCTATTGTTTCTATGACATGTATCACATATGGAAGTAACATCCCTAGTTGTCTCTATGCCGGTAGTGGCTGAGGTAATCTTAGAGGGTGGTCCCCTTCTGAAAGAACTAGATTGAGAGTGAATTTTTCCTCTATTTTGTCCCCTACCCTAGGACTGTCCTACAAAGAATCAGTCTCTCTTACCGGATGTCTACACCACACTAGCCATGGGTCTACTGTAATTTTCCTTTGCTCTTCTTTCTCTATGCTAATGGTAGCGAACACAAGAGTTGATAAGTCCTCAAGTTGTAGGAAAATGACATGATACCCAATGTCATCATTCAACCCGTCTTCAAAGTAGCGGCACTTATCACTCTCATCCACTATGAGACTGATGGCATATTTGCTCAACTATGTGAACTTTTTTATATACTCAAAAATGGCCAAGTTCTTCTGCTGTAAATTCAAGAATTCCCTTCTTTTCACATCAATGTAGACTTAGGGCACATACTCCTTATTGAACTTGGCAAAAAAGTACTCCCAAGTCAGAGGTTGTGGAGTATGTGGCTTTTTTAGAACCAACTTCCACCACTCATATGTATGCTTTTATAGAAGCGATACTGCATACATTGCGTCATGCTCCTCAGCACACTCTAACTCTTCAAAGGCCCTATCGATCTTCTCAAGCCAAAACTCGGCTGCAGCTAGATCATCCTCTCCTCTGCCATGAAAATCAGTGGCCCTATACTTTCAAAGACTATCAATCTTCATCTTCAGTGCCACTAGGGGTGGCTATAGAGTTGGATGTGGTGGTGCCTGTGGTATGGCCTATGGTTTATAACCTGGGACAATTGCGCAAGAATACTGGCTTTTTGCTGCATGATTAGTTTTGCACCTAAATTTATCTACCTAGTGGGTTGCTACTGAAGGACTTTGGCAACACCAAGACCCCATACACTCGAAGTACTAGGCTAATTGGAAGCCTATGCTTTGGAGAACTATTGCTCTCAACAACATCGTGTGTCTCTATCTCCATCTATACCTATTACTTCTACAAGTCAACAAAGAAAGCCCATATCATAGACAAATGAGATGCACAATGTATGCATGATAACCCTTAACCCACTTAGGTTTATAACCTTAAGCTCTGATACCACTAAATGTAGTGCCCTCTCATCTTACTAGGATAAACTCAACTAAATGAGTAGATGCCATGAAACTTATATGCAAAAAACCTATGGAAATTAAAAACCTTTCCTTTTTATATCAAAGTTGTTAATCATATAATATTAAACATCCACAAAAGGAGTATCTTTGATCCAAAAGGGAAGCATCATCATCATATATATGTATATGAAATATCATGATGCGGCTCTATAAGCTCGATTTTTACAACAATACATGCCTTTAAAACCAAAATACATATTTTTATAAAGTACAAACATGTATGAAAGTAAACAAAACTCATTCCCTATGTCATGTACAAAATGAAAAAATATGACATAATGTATCACCGACCCCTGACGGGTCTACTCTGATGTCTCTATATTGGGCTTGCTTCTCTTGATCAACTTCTATCTACAAGGCTCCAACATGCATGGGGAAACACCTGTATGCTAAGCTACTAAAAGCTTAGTGGTACATATAAGCATAAAAATTCAACATGCATTTGTTGGGTTCTTAACATGCATTTGTTAAGTTCTTAACATGCATCTCATGCAAGGCACAGTGAACAATTTAAAATTAATTGAACCCAAAAACCATGGAATGCCCTATGTACATTAAAATCGGATTGAACCATTCATATGGAAGAAGTTGATTACCTTGTTTGTTGCTTTTGATCTTTCAAGTTTGTGAGCCTTTCATTCAAATTGGGTTATTGCAAACTACAACAATCCAAGGCTGGATTATCTCTAATAGTAATCCAAGCGAAGGAACAAACAAAACAACCACAAGAGTGATGGGGTGTTAAAGCACCAAGGTGCTAGCTATGGTGTTTCAACTTGAAAGAGAAGAAAAAGAAAGAATAACTTTTTATTCCTCAAGGTGACAGCTATGAATTTGGCCCTTAAAGGGGTTATTTATGTTTTCTCTAATCATATTAGGGTTGGACATAAGTTTCCCATGCATAGGAATTCCATTCAAAATAGAAAACCTAAAATCACAAAAGCTGATATTGGGGCCTTCACGGTCATGTATAGTAGTGTCACGGTTGTGACTCCACTTTGTCTCAAGTGTGACAACCTTTGTCACGACCGTGACACCTAGTACATGGCCACATCATTTCTCTTTCATGTCTTGGATCCAATCCAATGCCCATTTCACATTTCCTTCATTCCTTCTATGCGTATGACCTATTACATTCCTGGTTATGCTAACAGCTTAAATCATCACATGATTTCGAGTAGATCATGAGCAGTATCTAGCAACACATCATGACCCCTAATTGATCGAAAAGTCAGTGGTCTGACTATAAACCTTTCCATTGACAATTACCATGCAATTGGTCCTTTCACCGAACTATACCTCATTTGGTTCAAAGCATGGTTTGTTTGTCAGCTCCCACTAGATTGACTTTGTCACATCTAGTCCAAATGATATTAGTTCTCATATATGACACTCATTACTCTAATTAGATATGTCCTTAAAGATCTTTGTCAAGACATGTCCACCTCGGCCAAGGATTTATAAGTAATGATCTCTACAAGAGGCGATGGGTATACTCTCCTTCTATCAGGAGTGGTGAATCCTTTATTGATTACTCAACTACCTTCAAATACCTTATGCTATATGCAATCGCTACCCTATGAGCAACATTTGAGAGGCAACAAGGAATGAAGTCAAAGTATAGGATTTAGTATCCAAGATAACCTTAGGTATCTGAAGTCTAAGGATACTTGCACTATTGCTATGATGAGACAATCATTGCCATTGAATAGATACCCATGTGATTGCCTTATAGCAGGTCATCCAATGTACTTGGCTACTCTAGTAAGCATCCACATGTTAACTCTAAACATCTAATGTTATCAGCTTATGAGATCAACTGCTTGACCTTGTCAAAGAGTATAACATGTGATAGTCTATCCGAATTAACAATGTCCTGTCTTGTTAATCCTATGACTAGGGAATTTTAGGTATAGCACAATTGCACATGATAGGAATCTCATCATCATGATTTTCTTTATATTGTGTTACATACTAAAGACTTAATTAAACAATCTAAGATCTATATCAATTAATATGCATTGAATGCCATATAATGAAAATGCCTTTTATTTATAATAAATGAGTACATCAAGTGCCTAAGGTGATTGCATTTAGGGTACCTCTCTAATAACATTCACACAAAAGCATACCAACATATTTCATATTTATGGCAACATACTAAATCATCATGGCATGGTAGTGAACTCATAATGTCATGTAAATACTTTACCTTATGGAAGTCATGGCACCTTAATCACTTGAACGATGTGAAAGAGAACATATAACCTTTATAATAACATAAATCATATTAAGTGTGTATCTTAGTGTACTTGTGTTTTTAAATCTCTTTTCTATTTCATCACATTATTTAATCATTTTAATATAATTGTCCAATAACTCTCAACATGGACTATTCATATACGGGTTATGAATAGAGGCACTACTAGAGCTCAAGCCACCTTGTCCTTTAAAAATAATTGTATCATATCACTATGGTACTGTGAACCCCCTTAATGGCATGCCACCTATCCTACCTCTAGTCCTAGTATCGAGCATGGGCTTTACTTGTTCAAAATCCTCTTTATTATACTTATATTTGAAACCTTTATTTTTAGAGCATAAACCTTTGAATCTTGTGAAAATGCACTATGCATCATGTATGAAAAAATTGTCATATAAGCATGTGTTTTAACATTCTTATCATACCAATATGGAAGCATGTACATATCCATTACATTACAGTTATGAAAGAAACAACATATAATAAAATAAACATGATTCATAGGCATGAACTATGTGTTCACGGCCATGAAGATCCAATCATGGGCACTCAAACCTGTGAACAAAATAGTCAATCAAATTGTGATCACTTTTGTCCTAACTTGCACATTTCATCACGGGCGTGACTTTGTAAGTTCACTACAGTGAGTCATGTGGTGACTCTAGCCCTAACCCATTATGCCTGATCTGGACAATTTCAAATCGATGATTCACGATTGTAAACCCTCTGTTACGGGCATGAATCTAGGTTTTCCAACAAAAACAATATACAACAAAGAATTTAAGGAAATCCACATGCAAAGGCATCTATGGTTGTCCCATGACAATATTTTCCTGTCCACATTCTCATCAAACATGCCTTATCATGAATTAAAGCATCGAATCTCAAGAACACATTCATAATCATTTAAGCATTTATGCCACCTTACTTACCACTTCAACTCGCATAAACCACCATTCATTGTCCCCATAAATGTACATTTGGCATATTTATGATAAGGTTCTCTTTCTGCCTTCTTATTATTGCATTTAAGGTTTCACTTAACATTTTATTCAATACTTATGGCATTCATTATATCATTTATTTTCATAACAACCAACAATTAGTATTTAAAACATTCAATTCATATATCACACATATAACAAACAACATGCCATATATTTGGAATTTGAATGCATATATGCCATACCTCTAATGGAGCCTCAAAAACTAAGCTTCTCTCAAGCTCACTTACCCACCTCTTCTTCCAACCCTTATCATATGTAACACATCTATATCAACTTCTATAACCATATACTCAACTTTTAAAGCCATAAAAGATACTAACCCTAAATTTAACTCTCTTAACAACCTTAATCTCATATAAACGCCTTACCAACACATGCCATAATCTTTAATCAACTTAGAAAGGGGTCTTTAACCATAACTCTCAAGATTATGCCATAACCTAACCCATTTGTAAATGGGTCTCTTCTATAAACAAACTAGACATGATCAAGGCTATGAAAGCTTGTAAAAAAGAAAGAGAAACATGATTCCTTACCTAGATCAAAGGAAACACCATTTGAAAGGGAGATCTTAACTTATGTCTTCCACCTTTAGTTCAGCCTCCTCAAGAACACAAGGTTTTTATGCCCCTCTTTCACTAGAACTTGTTTAAACTTTAATTTTGGATATTGGTTTAGGTGTTTTGACCTTTAAATTGAAGGAAAACAAGGGATTAGTCTCTGGAGTGAAGAAACTTCGAATTCTAAGGTTTACTTTTGAGTTAGGTCATAAGAGAAAGAAAGAACAATTGTTGGGATTTTATACTTGATGATTTTCACAGGCATGACCTAATATGTCACAGGCGTGAACCACTAGAAACCGATATTCACAGGTGTGACCCGATCTGTCACGGGAGTGAACATGATACTTTACACTTTTCTCATCTTTTTTTAACTTTTTTCCTTTAACAAACTCTTAAACACATATTTTTCATTCCTTTATCCATCTTATTTACTAGGCACTAATTACAGGCATTACATTTCTCTCCCCTTTTAAAGAATTTGGTCCTAGAAATTACCTATAAAACTATGTTGAAATAGCTAGGGGTATGCTTTCATCACCTCTTTATTTTCCTATGTAACCTCTTTTGTTGCATGATTCTTCCATAAGATTCGACTAATGGTACTTACTTGATCTTGATTTTTTTGACTTCACGAATAAAAATCTCAATTAGCTCTTCTTCATATGCAAGTTCTAGTCGCATCTTCATGCTTTCAGCTGTGATAACGTGTGAAAGATCTGAGATATACCTCCTCAACATGGAGACATGGAAAACATTGTAAATCTTGCTTAACTCTAGCGGTAAAGAAAGTATATAAGTGACTGGTCCAATATGCTCTACGATCTCATATGGTCCAATGAACCTAGGGCTTAATTTGCCCTTCTTCCCAAACCTTAGGACCTTTCTCAATGGGGAAACTTTAAGAAATATTTTGTCTCCCACATCATACTCTATGTCTTTTCTCTGGAGATATGCATACAATTTATGTCTATCTGTAGCTGCCTTTAACCTTTCATGTATAATCTTCACTGTTTCCTCTATCTATTGCACCAACTATGGCCCCACTAACTTTTGCTCACTGAGTTATGTCTAATATAATTTTGTTCGACACTTTCTACTATAAAGTGCCTCATAAGGAGCTCTTTGGATGTTAGACTAATAATTGTTATTATAGGCAACCTCCATTAAGGATAGGTCTTTCTCCCAGTTACCTTCAAACTCTATAACACAACTTCTCATCATGTCTACCCAAAATTGTATAACCCTTTTTTACAGGACATCTGTCTACGAATGAAAAGTTGTACTGAAACTGGGCTTGATACCCAAAGCTCATTGTATGTTTCTCCAAAACTGAGATGTGAACTTTGGATCTCTATCCGATATGATGGAGAATGGAACTTCATTTAACCATACTATCTTGTTCTCATATAGCTCTATTAATTTATTCAAGGGATAGCCCCTCCTAAAGGGTAAGAAGTGTGCTAACTTCGTTAACCTATTAATGATCACCCAAACGACATCGAACTTTTTTAACATTAGATGCAACCTTATAACAAAATCTATCGTGATCTGTTCCCATTTCTATTATAGTATTGTGATTGGTTGCATCAAATCTGAAGTTACCTGATATTCTACTTTGACTTTCTAACATGTCAGACATCTCATTGTGAATTATGTGATGTCCTTTTTCATACTTGCCCACTAAACCTTCCTTTCAGATCATGGTACATCTTCTTACCTATGGGATGCATCGCAAATCTTGATTCATGCGCTTCCTTTAAAATCTTTTATCTCAACTCTATAACATTAGGCACGCATAAGCGGCCCTGATAAAGCAAACTGCCATTTGGCTCAATTGTGTACACGGGTCTCTCCCTTTAGGAGGCTAACTCAGCGATCTCAAATAGCTTTTTATCTAACTTCTGAGCATCTCTGATTTCCTGATTGAACTTAGGTCGAACATGTAACTCTGTTATAGTCTTTCTACTCAAAGCATCAGCCATAACATTGGCCTTGCCTGAATGATAGTCGATAATACAGTTGTAGTCTTTGATTAACTCTAACCATCATCTCTATCTAAAGTTGAGTTTCTTTTGTGTCGAAAGATATTTCAGACTCTTGTGATCGGTGTAGATAAAACATTTTTTCCATATATATAGTGACACCATATCTTTAGAGCAAACACAATGGCTGCCAACTCAAGATCATATATGGGATAATTCTTCTTATGAGGCTTTAACTGTCTAGAAGCATAAGCTACAACCTTTCCCTTTTGCATCACGACAAATCCCAAACCATTGTGAGAAGTATTACTGTAGATGAATACTCTTTATCAGGAACTAACTATTTCATAACGGAGCTTCTATCAACATACATTTGAGCTTATCAAAACTAGCTTAACACTTGTCATTCCATTCGAACCTCACATCCTTTCTCAAAAGTCTAGTAAAAGGAGAAGCAATCAAAGGAAAACCTTTCACAAACCTCTTGTAGTAACCTACCAAACCAAAAAACTCCTGATTTTGGTAACATTACGGGGAGGATTCCAATTCAAGATTGCCTCAACCTTGCTAGGATCAACTCGATTTCATTTGGTGACAATATGTGTCCAATAAATGTCATGTCATTAAGCCAAAATACACATTTGGAGAGCCTGACATACAACTTTTGATCCCTAAGAATCTACAACACTATCCTCAAATGTTGATCATATTCCACTGGGTTCTTAGAATATATTAAGATATTATCAATGAACATGATCACAAACTGATCCAAATATAGTCTAAAAATCTGATTCATCAAATCCATAAAAGTTGTTGGAGTATTGGTCAACTCATACAACAACCTAAAACTCATAGTGACCAAATATGGTTTTGAACATTGTCTTGGCTATATCCTCATCCTTAATCTTCAACTGATGATAATCCGATCTCAAATCGATCATAGATAATACTCCTATACCTTTCAATTCACTACAAAAAATAACAAAATAAAGACCACATTTAGTGACCACAAGAATATGGTCTCTAAATATATACCAAATTAAGACCACTCTGCGACCACTGAAGATCAAATATTAATTAATTAAAATTATGACCACACAGAGACCAATTTAAGACCATATTGCCACCACAAACTAGCGACCATAATGTTTTGTAGCTATGCTTGGTGCCAGAAGTAGGTGCGAGATTTTGCAATAGATTTGTAACCACATATGGTTGTAATTTACTAACTATAAATAGTGTAGTCACTAAATAATGACCACAATTTTAATAGTCGCAAAATAGAGACTACATATGTAACACCCTTATAAAAAATTATTTTATACGTACATTACATGTGTTAATACGATTATAGCCAATGTGTGCCAAAAACAATTTCTCTTAATTTAATGACCATAGTATTATTAGTACTTAATTAATCCTTTTTATTTTTCAAAAATTTCAGCAGCATAACGATTATAAATTAACTACCTCATCTGCAATACAAACAATCCACAACCCAACTTAGGGCACAACAATACACATATGATACAATATATTCTTTATTCAACTACAAATCAACATTTTATTCTTTACACATATAATAATTCATAAATATCTTTTATCATAATATGTACAACATTTCATTCCTACAACTCTATATATATATATATATATATATATATATATATATATATATATATATATATATATATATATATACACATGTCATTCTTGATACTAACCTACTATTATATATTCTTCCATCTGCTTTTAAAACTTTCACGTTTGTTTCTGCCTTTCCCGCCACTACCTATACGCAGTTAAATAACTACATATTGAGCATTAATATGCCTAGTGGTGATTATCAATCTAAAAATTTTCATTGACTTATATTTTTATGCATTCATATATGCAATAACATTTACAATACACTATTCAAATTTTCTCTTTAATATATTTATTATTCTTTTTATCAAGGCTTTATTATTTTTTACTCTTACTTTACTATTTAATATCTTCATTCAATTAACAATATTTTTCAATTAATCTTATAGTTTGTTTTTCTGAACTTTCAATTCTTTTCAATTTAATTATCTTTCACTTTACTTCTTTAATTAACCTTTCTTTTTTTTCTTCTTTTCAATCTTTTATTTAATTAGCTACAAATTTCGCTTTAATTTCTAAATTTCCATTTATTTACAATTATGCCACTACTTTATATTTATTTACACTTTTGCCACTAACTATATATATTTTTTTATTTTTTATTTACATAATTTTAACATTTTTCTCCACTTATATTTCACTTTTCAATTTTACTATTTTTTGTCACATTTATC
Organism: Triadica sebifera; assembly: GCA_023653625.1. Taxonomy (NCBI): domain Eukaryota; kingdom Viridiplantae; phylum Streptophyta; class Magnoliopsida; order Malpighiales; family Euphorbiaceae; genus Triadica; species Triadica sebifera. The sequence goes on along the minus strand of CM042907.1, from coordinate 22,001,262 downwards.
ACTTTTATCATTATTATTATTATACCATTTTTATCTCTTTATTACTTTTATCATATTTATCATATTTATCATTTTTCTCATTTTTCTCACATTTTTCACTTATTTCATTTTTATCATATTTTTCACTTGCATCTTTTCTTATCATTTTTTTCTTAAATCATTTTTATCATATTATTTATTTTTACTACTTTTATTCACATTTGCTCATAGTTTCAATCCGATAGAAAATCTTCGGACCAGATACATGGAACGTGGACCCAAAAGTCCACTACACTGAAGAGTAATCCCGAAGGATCACCCGAGCACTGCACTGTACACTGATCACTGAATCACTATCATTGAAGTAGGCCATCATTGGCCTACATAAGCGAGTCGCCATGACCCACATCGCGGTGATGGTGTTCCTATGGCTAGCCAATTATATCATAGGCTAGATTTAACCAAAGAAAAATAACTAAGTGCATTATTTTATTCCTTTAATTCAATTTCCATTAAATTCCTAAATTCCATTATTTTGACATTATTAATCACTTAACATTTTATTCATCCATACAATTTTATCACTACCGTAATTTTTCACACTTTCCATTCTAATATATCAATATTTCATTATGAGTAATCAATTAAGTTCTTAAGCTCACTAAACATGCTTTATTCATTATTTTTCATTTCATGCACAATATAATCAATAATTAGAAAAATATTCAATATATAATTTAAAAATTTCCAATAAATTTCTACACACTTTGTTGAACCTTGAGGGGTATTTTCATCATTTTGATGATAACAAATAAAAAAGAAATAATGTATTTAACAATGTTTGTGTTCTAAGTGTATTAAACACGATATACTTTGATTAGAACCTGAAGCAAGATTGAAAGACATCTTTCGAAAATTAAAATTCAAAAAATTAGCAAAGTGTCATGCCCGTGACTACTTTTGTCACGCCCGTGAATATAGCTTGGTGCCAACTCTCCAACATTCAAAGTTCACGGCCATGAAGGATCAAACCAGTTGTGAATGATCAAGCAGTCACGCACATGAAAGTCAATCATGCCCGTGACCAAACATACCACTTTCTTCCAGAGAGCTTCACGGCCAATGTCACCACTTGGACCACGGCTTGGAAAAATATTCACGCTAGTGAAAGTATTAGCCACGCCCGTGATAAAACACTTTCAATTCTCCCGGAGAGTTTCACGACCAGAGTCACCACTTGGACCATGGCTTAGAAGAACATTCACGATCATGATACATATATTTATGCCTGTGAATGAGGATAGAGAAACATGTCAAGCACAAAATTAAGAGTTGGTTTAACGGCTATTTTCGCATTAAATGCACCCAAATGGCTATAATTCACAGAGGGAGTATAAATGCAAGTCATTTATGAATCCCAACAAGAAGAACAACAATTACATTACATATTTAATCTTGTTGTAACCTTGTGCATTAATAATTTTCTCAACAAACCTCTATTCTTTGTGAAAACCTAATTGCTCATAAATTTCTAAGCATTGTAGGTTGTTGAGTGTTTTCATTGTAACTAATTACTCAAAAGTGAGTTTGGGTATATCGGGTTAATAGTGAAACACTTGTAAGGGTTTATTGTGTGAGCCATAAAGCATAAGGAATTGGTTTTTGTGTGAGCCATTGAAAAATACAAGAGAATTTCTAGGTTAGGTGTTAGCCATTGAGAGAAACACCATAGTTGGAAGTGAGCTTAAAAAACTCCATTGTAATAGTTAGTGTGTTAGTGAAACACCCAATTCAGATTGGGGAGAATAGTAGGGTTTGTTAATATCCAAATCTCTATAAATTTGTGTGTGATATCTTTCTTTCCTTACTCTATTTAATTTATTTCGCACTTTCAAGTTAACCAATTTTTTAGTTGCTAACCAATTCAACCCCCTTTTTAGTTCATTGTCTGGGCAACAATTGGTATCAAAGCTTGTCTAGCAATAAAGCCTAAAAAGTGTTAACAAAGATCAAGAAATGGCCAGTGAAGGATTTCAAAGTCTCAAGCCTTACTTTGATGGAGCAAACTACACTCATTGGAAATTCCGAATGGAGACATATCTCGATAGTGAGGGAATTGAAGTTTGGGATAGTGTTCGAAAAGAATGGACACCACCAACTTAGAGAGGAGTGGATGGTGAAGAAGAAATTCTTTCAAGAGATGATTGAACAGAGCCTCAACGAAAAGCTAATTTTAAAAACAAAAAGGCAATGACAATCCTCGCAAGCTCTCTATCTATTGAAGAATGTGACATAATTCAACGCATATAGCATGCGAAAAATATTGGAGAATTATCATGAAGGAATCAAACAAGTTAAATCCAAAAAGATTCAACTTCTCACTTCAGAATATGAACTCTTCAAGATGAAATCCAATGAATCTATCACCGATATGATGAACCTTCTTCTAGCCATCATCAATGGCATGACAAAACTTGGAAACCATTTGACCTTGGAAGATGTGAACAACAAAATTCTGAAAAGCCTTCCTCTCAAAGACTATAGTTCAAGAGTTACGGGTACAGAAGAGGCCAATGAAGACATGAGCGTCATGCCTACCGATATGCTTATTGGCAAACTTTTAACACACAAAATGGTGGTAAAAAGAGATAAAGAACTTAAAGCCGAACCAGAAAAGAGAAAGCCTCTAGCACTCAAAGCCTCTACCTCAAAATCTCAAGAGGTAATTGAAGATGATGAAGAAAAGAGTGATGATGCAAATGAGGACATTGCCATGCTCTCAAGAAGATCAAAAAGAATAATTGAAAAGTGACTTGGAAATTCTCAAAACTTCAAATAAAGAACCTCAAACACTCCTCAAATGACTCTTAAAGAAATAAAGAGGAGGTAAAGTGTTGTGATGGGGAGAAAGGTCATAAAACCACATGGGATGATGAAAGCTCTTCAAGAAAAAAAGATGATAATGAAGGAGAAGAGGTCAACCTATGCTTCATGGCTTTAAAGGATCACTTCATGGATGAGGTAGGTCCTTCTTACTCATACTCTTTTAATGATAATAGTAGTGACAATAATAGTGATAATGAAGATGATGATGAGAAGAGTTTAATAGAACTTTTGAACCTAAAATTAGAAAAATATAGAAGTAGATTTAACACTTACATAAATAATATTTTAGACTTGAAAAACAAAATGGAAGCTTTACAAAAACAGAATTTTAATTTTAAAAATTTTAATGAAACTCTTCAAGAACCATTAGATGAGTACTCCTCTAGACCCTCAACTAAATCTTTGCTTAAAGAAAACAATATTTTGAAAAAATGAAGTTGAAGAACTTAGTAACTCAATTTCAAGGATTCATAAAGGGAAAGAGAATTTGGATACTCTCATAGTTTCTCAAATACCACCTTTAATAAGATATGATCTAGGATTTTATGAAACATCATCTTCATCTCACAAGACTACATTTGTTAAGTCTAGTGCACCACAAACCTCCACAATTAAGATAATATCCCCATGGGCTAAAAGCATAATACACACAAAACCCCCTATTCAAAAGAAGAATGGTCAAGGGTCACTTGGCTTAAGAGAGAAACCTCAAAAGGCCAATCATGCATTCATGTATAAAAAACATGCACCTAGGAAAACACTTATTCATCATGCTTGTGTATGTCATTGTACACAAACTCCTTCTAAAAGGATGTTGAGACCAAAAGCATGTCAAAACTAAAAAATATATTTAGAACTAAACAATGCTATTATTGCATGAAATATGGTCATATCAACAAACATTATTGGATAAGGAAAACTCATTGGGAACCTTCAAGTGCTAACCCCCAAGAACCCAAGTTTGTTTGGGTACCTAAAATCCAAACTTGAAATATGGTTTTATAGGTATGCCTCAAGTCCACTAAAAAGGAAAATGCTTGGCTTGTGGATAGTGGATGCTCAAGGCATATGATCTGAAACAAAGAACTCTTCAATCACATGAAAAGAATTGATAGTGGTAAGGTAACCTTTGGGAACAATGCTAGAGTAAGATAATTGGCATTGACTCTATTGGTATTAATAATACTACTTTTATTAAAGATGTTTTACTTGTTGATGGTTTGAAATATAATTTGTTAAGTGTAAGTCAATTATCTGATAAGGGAAACTAGGTTATATTTACCTCAAATGAATGTCTTGTAACCTCTTTAAGTGGCCAAGAGATATTCAAGGGAGATAGAGATGTCAATATTTACATAATAGACTTACACGAAATTTATAACATTTCCTCTAAGTGTCTTATGACTATTAGTGATGAATCTTGGCTATGCAATAGAAGGCTTGGTCATGCAAGCATAGAATTAATTCAAAGCCTTAGCAAAGAAGAGCTAGAAAGTGAACTTCCAAAAGTCAAATTTGAAAAGGATAAGACATGTGAACCTTGCCAAAGAGGAAAACAACACATGTTATCCTTCAAATCCTAAAATGTAGTAAGTACCTTTAAGCCTCTACAACTTTTGCATTTAGATCTTGTTGGACCTACTAGAGTTGCTAGTTTAGGAGATAAATACTATGCTTTTGTCATTGTCGATGATTACTCTAGATTCACTTGGGTAATTTTCTTAGCTCAAAAGAGTGATGCTTTTGAATCTTTGAAAAATTTTGCTAAAAGAGTTCAAAATGAAAAATGTTATTTGATTTCTAATATAAGAAGCGATCACGACAAAGAATTTGAAAATGAAAATGAAAATTTTGAAAACTTTTGTTTAGAATATGGTATGTCACACAATTTTTCAACACCTAGGACACCTCAATAAAATGGGATAGTAGAAAGGAAAAATCAAACTTTAATTGAAATGGCTCGAACAATGCTCAATGAGTATGGCTTACCAACCTACTTTTGGGCCGAAGCCACCAATACTACGTGTTATATTTCAAATTGAGTTTTCGAAAGACCACTTTTAAACAAAACTTATTTTGAGCTATGGAATGGAAGAAAACCCATGATATCATACTTTAGAGTATTTGGATGCAAGTGTTTTATATTAAACACCAAATACCTTGGAAAATTTGCCTATAAATCCGATGAGGGTATCTTCTTAGGATACTCTACAACTAGAAAAGCTTCCATTTCTTTTCAAGTTTCAGCCACTATTTCTTCCCTCTTTCATTTCAAAAATTTTAGCAACAAGATTAGCCAAGAGTGATTATAGGTGAGTAAACATTTATTTTTGTGTTAAGCTTGATTATGGTGTTTAGGGTTCATTAATAGGCAGTATTTGGTGTCATAGTTTTGATGATCTTAGAGATCGAATTTGAAAATGCTTAAAACACCACAATTGTTCCTTTATGTCTTAGAGTTATGGATATGTAAATATTCGTGCAAGATGTGGTGTATAGAATGAGAAATCCTCTTTATACTGAAACTGGTCCGGATGTGAACCCTAAGTAAGTTATTCACTTTGTTTGTTAGTTTTAATATGATAATGCTATTATTTGAAGTATCCCAAAACATCAAAGTTGTAGATATATGTGTTATCTATCTGTATAGCATATTTCAAGTTCATAGGTCTTGTAAAGTCTGAGTTATGGTAAATGGAACCATGACTGTTCCATAGTTTAAACTGCCTACTGAGTGCCCTCGGTAGATCCATCAATTTGTTTGGAAAATTTTAGCTCCTTAGAGCTAGATTCTATAAATTATCAAAACATTAAAGTTATAGGTATGTATCTTATATAAATTTGGATACTAATTTCAGCTTAATATATTATGTATGGGCTAAGTTATGGTTTTTAGAAGTCATACTGGTCTAGAAGCCAATTCTATTATGGACCAGTCAAATGTTTCTTATCATTCGAGGGCCATAGAGACATAATTGATAAATATTGTAAAAATAAAAAAATGTTCCATTTGAACCCACATAAATTTCTGTAAATTTTCATTAAAATATGACTTATATATTATAAGTTATGATGAACCAAAATTGATACCCTGAAACTGCCAAAGGGTAAGAAATAGGGCAGAAACCAGAACACAATTATCAATTCCACCAAAATATTGTACAATGATCCAATTGGTCTGTAATTTTAATATGTTACATAATTATATGTTAGTTGTAATTAGGAATAAGAATCAGATTAATTGATTAAGTATAGAAAAAGTTATAGGCTAAATAGTCCCATAAGGTCATACTGCCTCATAGGAAAAATCTTAACTATCGAGATGAACAATGCATATTAATTTGTTTAAGCCACATTAAGTCTCCCTAATCATGAGTTAATCTATTATATTTTTATATTAGGTTCGCAACATATTGGAGACCCACAAGGAGCGGATAGACAATAAGTTAGGGGTCGGAATCAAATAAGAAAGGTGAGTCTAATTATCAATTGAATTCTTTAGTGCAAATGAATGTTGCTTGCTATGTGATTCATATGATTGTCATGATTGGTCCCTGATAATATGATGATGGATAATTTGTGACATTGTGGTACACATAAGTGGTATACTTATGATATATTTGAGGTATATGTTTGACATATGTGATATATATATATATATAGGGTATATGTATAGTATATGCGAGGTATATGAGTGGCTTATAAGGCATATATATGGTATATATATGTTATATGTGATAAGATGCAATGGTTGATGAATGCTTAAGTACAAGTGCATATGCATATGGACTAAAAAGGCGTTGTGACTAGTTAACCGATATTGTAAAGCAAAAGAAGAGGCCTATAGCCCAACAAATATGTAAATGAAACAAATGATCAAGCTAGCTAGCAAATGCAAATGTTCACATGGAAACCCAGGGCAATGTTTATTTAACTTAGTCACAACAAAATAAAATAAGCAAAGCATTTGCATACATAAGGAGTAATAATTATATGTTTTAACTTTATTGATATTTATATGATACTAATGAATAGAATGGAATACATGGTATGTATTGGATTTGTGATTTATTATTATGAGTTGTTCGGTACTTTAGAGCTCATTTGATGGTTATTCTCACTGAGCCGCAACATATCAATTTGCATCATTTTTCAGGTATAGAAAAGTGATAGCTCATTTTGAGTAGCGTATAGAAGACATGAAGCACATGTCACTGACTGAGCCTCATCACTCTCTCTCCTTGCATACCACTCGAGCATGAAAATATGTCATCTGGATTTTGTATTTACATGGTTGAATATGTATAGTCAGTTTGGAATGGGTTTTAAAAATGTATAAACGAAAGCAACTCGTAAATACTTATGTGCAAAGTTTATGTTTTAATATATGTGATATATCGTATTGTGGCAAAAGCCTCAGTGTTGACTTGCAAAGTCATTGAATGATATTACAGTATATAAGACTTGCAGAGTCATTGAATGATATTACATGATATAAAAAAAAAATTTACTATCAATGTTAACAGGATATTTTGTCTTTCCAGCATGTTATGTGTGATTATTTGATACAGGGATAGGTTGAACTCAAATGTATAAGATGTGGTGTTACAACAGATACTCTGAGCACCTAAACCATTGAATTGTCCCAGCTTCCTCTTCTGTTGAAACTGAGTTTGTCTGTTAGTTTCATTTGACTGAATACTTTCCACTTTAACAGCCATTTCTACCAAGGCACGCAAATTAGGATGTTGTTATGCACCCACTATCTGTCTGATCTTGTTATGGAGACCCCTCTCAAATCTCTGACATAATTTCTCCTCTGTCAACTGATAGTTGTTAAGATAGGCACTGAGGCGCTCAAACTCACGATCACATTCTGCTACTGTCTTATTTCCTTGCCTGAGTTTCCAGAAAGCATATTGCATCTCTGCCTTATATTCTGACCCTATGTATTTCTTTTCAAACTGGGCCAAGAAGAAATCTCAATTCAACTGTTCACTTGGGGTATGCTTACATACTGAATCCCACCAAATGAATGCAAGACCCTGAAGTAATGCTACAGTACCTTCAAATTTCTCTTCAAGTGGGTTGTGAGTGATTTCAATTGACCTCTTTATCTTGAATAACCATTCTTCAACTTGTACAGAGGTTAATTGATCATGCTCGTACAAATCTTCAGCCACTAATTTCTTCAACTGCTCCAAAATTGGCTTTTTTTGTGGAGCAGGAGGCTATACCTGTACTATTAGTTATGGTTGTTCAGCTTGCATTCTGTGCTGAATATAATCAGCCATAAAATTAAGAAAATCCGACTGTGGCAGTGGAGGTGGTGGTAGAGTGATATTCTGTTGCGAGACTTCAGCTTGCCCAGCACTAACTGACGCTTCACTCTCACCGTCTCCAATACCTTAACCTTACTGGGATGCCATCATTCACTATAAAACCGAAAAGGAGCAAGCATACATTAGACTTATAATACATTTCATCCATCAATTGACATGTAGATAGATATAATTCATTCACTTAATTCCCACCCTGATCTTAGAACCGCCTAAACCATGCTCTGATACCATTAAAACTGTAACACCCTTATAAAAAATCATTTTATACGTACGTTACATGGGTTAATACGATTATAGCCGATGTGTGCCAAAAAAAAATTTCTCTTAATTTAATAACCATAGTATTGTTAGCACTTAATTAATCATTTTTATTTTCCAAAAATTTCGACAGCATAACGACTATAAATTAACTACCCACCTGCAATGCAAACAATCTACAGTTCAATTTAGGGCACAATAATACACATATAATACAATATATTGTTCATTGAACTACAAATCAATATTTCATTATTTACACATATAATAATTCATAAATATCCTTTTATCATAATATATACAACATTTTATTCCTACAACTTTATATCCATATATATATATATACATGTCATTGTTTATACTAACATATTATTATATATTCTTTCGTCTGCTTCCAAAACATTCATGTTTACTTCTGGCTTTCCCGTCACTACCTACACGCAGTCAAATAACTATGTGTTGCATTAATATGCCTAGTAATGATTACCAATCTAAATATTTCCATTAACTTATATTTTCATGCATTCATACATACAATAACATTTCTAATATACTATTCAAATTTTCTCTTTAATATATTTATTGTTCTTTTTATCAAAACTTTATTATTATTTACTCTTACTTTACTATTTAATATCTTCATTCAATTAATAATATTTTTCAATTAATCTTATAGGTTTTTTTTCTGAATTTCCAATTCATTTCAATTTAATCTTCTACATTTTACTTCTTTAATTAACCTTTATTTTCTTTCTTTTTTTCAATCTTTCATTTAATTAGCTACAAATTTCACTTTAATTCCTAAATTTTCATTTTTTACAATTATGTCACTACTTGACATTTATTTATACTATTGCCACTAACTATATATTATTTTTATTTTTTTATTTACATAATTTTAACATTTTTCTTCACTTATATTTTATTTTTCAATTTTACTATTTTTGTCACATTTATCACATTTATCATTATTATTATTATACCATTTTTATCATCATTTTTCTCACATTTTTTACTTATTTCATTTTTATCATATTTTTCACTTGCATCCTTTTTTTTTATCATATTTCATTTTTTTCTTAAATCATTTTTATCATATTATTTATTTTTACTACTTTTATTCACATTTGCCTCTAGTTTCAATCCAATAGAAAATTTTCGAGACTAGATATATGGGACGTGGACCCAAAAGTCCACTACACTGAAACGTAATCCCGAATGACCACCCAAGTACTGCACTGTACTGTAATATCTACTAATTTAGGCCCCGAGTCGCACGTGTCGAGAAGTTGACGCGTTTGACCGATCGGAGTCTAAATTCAGATTTTTACAAAAATTGATCAAGTAATGGCTAAATTAAATGATAAATGCCTAATTAAGTGATTATAAAGTTTAAAGAAGTTAATTTACGGTAAAGGACTAAATTGCAAAATTTGATAAGTTTTGGGGTCAAATTGCAAATTACCAAAAATTGGAGGATTAATGAGATTAATTGCTAATTAAAAATAGGAAATTTGGACACTTAAAATTGGGTTGGCCGGCCATGACATTAAAGGAAGAGGATTAATATTGATTAAGTATAAAATTGGGAGAAGATGGTCAAATGGTGGGTCCCACATGAAGACTTTTTGGGTACCCTATTTAAGACTTATTTTCTTCTTCTTCTTCTCTTCATTTTCTGTTTTCTTCTCTCTCTTTTATACCAGTCACGCCAGCCCCATTCCTCCATAGCCAATCTTGACTTCTAGAGAGAGAAAGGAAGGGAAGAGAAGGGAAAGAGCAAGACAAGGTGATCTTCATGGCCCATAACTCCTAAGGAAGCTGGAAAAAACAAGAAAGAAGAAGAAAAATCAAGTTTGGTAGAGAAAGAAAATCTCCAAAGTTGTGATTTGGTGAAGAAAAGTGTAAGGTAAGAAGCATCTCTTCTTCTTCATCTTTTCTTAAAGGAAGTTTGAATTTTGAGCTTATCCAAGACTTATATGGAAAGAGAGAGAAACTAAGGTTTTAAGAGAGAAAAAAAGAGTTTAGGGTCTTGAGGAAATCAGATGATAATAATGATTTATGATGTTGTAGGAGTTCCAAGTGACAAGGAACAAGCTCTAAGGAGCAAAGGAAAAGAGAAAGCTACCTAGAAGAGTGAAGGAGAAAGATTAAGGTTTGTGCATAACTTAAGGCAATAACCTATTCTTGTTTGAAATAATGCATGTTGAACATGATTTTAGATAAGTGCATTTCAAGAATGATGATGATTATGGCATAAAACCATAGGTAGACATGTATGAATGAGATCCTTATGTGACATTGAATTAATGATGCATGTTAGAAAATCTTGTATGATCAAGACATTTACATGTATTAGAAAGTAATAAGTTGAGTAAAGAACATTAGAAATGCATGAAATATAATTTGGTAGGATTTGGATGATGTTAGAATGAATGAAATGTGAATATGCAGATTTCCTACAAAAAGTCACGGGCGTGACTATTGGGACAACACTCACATCCAGACATCCTTTATATTGTATAACCAAACAAAGAATAATAATTAAAAAAAGCATATGACAACAATATTTTCCAAATCAGACAACGTTTTCAACAACATTTTTGAAATTATATTTATTTATGAATGGAATTAATTATATATTATTATGCTAAAAATTTATTATAAATATAAAATTATAGATTTTTTTTCTTAAGCCGAAATTGTACAAATTGTATGCAAACTGTAAAGGCAAATTATAATAAAATTGGTCCATGAAAATTTGATACAGAGAAAAATATTCTATAAATAATTAAATACACATGCATAATAAAAGGTGAAAATGCGGTTGTTTAATAATTGATAATAATTTATATGCAACCACACTAGACTCCACATGTAAAGTATAAATTTCTCATGAAATAAAAATTTTCTTTGTTAAAGCTGTAGATAATATGTTCTTTCCTATAGTCATTTTTGGAAAATTATTGTAAGAAGATGCACTGAATTTATTTTAATAATAATTAATATGTAACCTTAATTTTATTGACATTATTTTTTATTTGCGCATCTTGCTGTTGGAGGTTCATTAGCTGGTTCACTCTTCTGCTTCTTGAATGTAATTACTTCTACCCATATAGTATTTCTCTAATTATGGGGTTTGGGACTATTCTATATATAATACACTATAAGAAAAATAAAAAAATTGCAATGAAAATCAGTGATGTACTACCATCCGTCGGATTAGTGACTGATTTATGAATAATTTAATTTATAAATTATTAAAAAAATATAGTGATGGATTACCGACGGTTTAGCGACCAAAGTTGCGATATATTAATGTCATCAATAAATTTAGTAGCTAAATTTGAAGGTAAAAAATTGGTGTCGTATCAGCAACGGATTAGAGACGAAGTGGCGAGAAGGATATGACGGTGGTTTGTTTCCGTGGCTATATTTCTTTTAGCGATAGAATGAACCAGTTGCTATATATATATATATATATATATATATATATAAATGAAATTTACAATGGAGGCTCATATAATTAGCAATGGATAAGTTACGTCATTAAAGGTGTTATAGTAAAACGACGTCGTTTTATTTAATGCAAAACGATGTTATTTTGACTTAAATGAAAAATATTAACTTCCCTTTTCAGCGGGTTGTTCGTTATAGCTCAATTTTCACAAAATCCCTAAAAGTTAATGCTCACGCCGCTTCTCACAGCCCGATGTCCCAACGTCTTGCCGCTTGTCGCCCATCGCCTACTGCCACGCCGCTGCTGTTGCCTGCCAGGTAACATTTTCTTGGAAAAATGGTAAAAAATTACCAGAAAATCTATTTTCTTGGAAAAATGGGTTTTGTGAATATAAAACCCAAAAACAAAATCTCTTTTCTTGGAAAAATGGTAATAAATTACCAGAAAATCACACCATAAATAATTAAAAAACCTCTACTTAGCACGTACAGTCTTGCACAAATTATATTGCATTTTTTTTTCTTTTCTTAATTATTGTTAAAGTTTATGTAATATTTTATTGTATATGTTCATACTTGTCTCTAATCATTACTTAGTACCTAATTAAGCAATGAATAGGCCATATGTACATTTATTTTGTCTTCTTGTTAGAGTCATTGTTTAGCATATGAGTTGATTAATTTAAGGTCAAATATTAGCTCACGAATAAAATCAAAATTAAATTAAAAAACTGTGAAAAAAATATTAATTTGATGAATTAGATTTGGGTCTATTTTTTTTACTTTTAAGAATTTTATTATATATAATTTACTAAAATTAATATAAAAAATTTTAAATAAATTTATGTGAAATAAATTTCACATCTATATTAGCTTTAATTTACGAGAAATAAATTTACACCATATTAATTAATTAAAGGAACCTAAATCAATTTTAAAAATAAAGTATTATCATTAAAACTTAAAAGTACTAATAAATACGAAAACAAGAAAAAACCTTTGATCTTATGAACGCATAATATATATATAGTCTCTCTGTTTCATTTAAAATTTCATTTTGAATATTTTTTATTTCATTTTTTTAATGAAAAAGATGAAGAGATTTGTTGACGTTTCAAACCATATTATAGTTTTTTTTTGGCAAATGAATTTGATTTTTCAATGTCTATACTATACAAGCTTGCTTTGATAGATTTAATGCTAGTCAAAATATTGGACCACAATTTTATTTCTTTGTAGATTAATTTTTGTTGAGGCATGGAAAATTTGAAAAGTTCATGTTTTACACAATTTTAAATTATAAAAAAGTAAAATTGAATTAATTAATTCATAGGAATATTAATATTAAAATGAGATTTGTTAAACATTTTATTTTCGGTTTATCAAATAAATTGATTTTTTTTTTCTAAGAGATGCCTTTTTATAGACTTGAGTTTCTAAGAGATGCCACTTTATAAACTTGTGAGTTTCAGAAGCATAATTGACAAATAAGTAAAATAATTATATGATAAAATTAATTTTGATAGAATAAATAAATAATTATTTTTATTTAAAATCAAATATATTTAAGTATAATTTTTATTCTTTTTAAAATAGAAATTAATGTGAACATTATTTCTGAAATATGTTTAACATTATTGGATAAAAAACTTTCAAAACTTTTAGTTTTAGTAACTTTATTTTTTCCATTCTTCTTTTTTGAAGTTCTTTTGATATAATGAAATTTAAAAAAAAAACTGGAATTACTCCACTTTTGATTGATATTTACTTCCTTTAAAACCAAATAGAAATCGAAATAATCATTCACTTTCTAAGAGATGTCTCTTTTAACACTTGTTGTTTTGCATTGGTTTCATGGTAGTGTACTGAAGATATCTTGTATTGATATATTATCCTATTAATTGAATTGTGTTACTCTACTGAATTAGTATAATTTTGCACCCTATAAAATAGTGTTGAATTAATATTGTCATAAGTGCTATAAATGGATAATCAATTTTATAGAGGTTATTCTGTAAAAAAATGTACAATCTTGTACATTTTAAACTGTAAAAACCCTTTGATGACTCTTCTCACTGCCCCCACATTCATGGATCATGCACATAGGATAAAAAAACATGAGCAAGTAGGTAGAGCAAAATGTGTAGGAAAAAATGAGCAGACAAATAATAGTTTTGGAGTTCCAGTTGTAGACCGTGATGCAATTGTTACGCAGTCGAGATATTATACCACCAAGACAATCTACTACAACTTCCCCTAATACCGATGGTGCTGCTCATGCCGATAATGATAAAAAAGAGGATGAAAATTCCAAGGACTAGATACTTTATCTATTTTGAAAATATCATTAAGTTTTAATTTTTTATTCAGTAAACATATATTATATTTGACTAGAAATTGTAAAATTTTGTTATGCTACATTGTTACGTATATTATTTATGCTAATTAAATATTATAATAGTAAAGCACTTTAAAAATGATGTTATTTTTTGTTATTATGTAAACAAGGTTATTTTATAGTTAAATTTGTTCAAACACAAAAAAAAAAATTATATGTTAAAAATTTAGTGATGGAATATTTCCATTGCCATTTAGAGACAGAAATAATTTGATGCTAACACTATTCTTGAGGAATCATATATCTCATTCCGAAATGACCAAATGACCTACCACTGTATTTGAAAATGGATAAGTTTAGAGGGTCGTTTGATGGAATATAATTTCCACCACCTTTGTAATTTCGAAGCATGGTTCGTGCTTTTGTTTGCATGTGATTCTTGAAATAGTATAAATAAAATGTCGATGCTTCTTCAACTACATATCGATTGCATATTGAGCTTTCCATATGTGCCTTGTTCTTGACATTGAGCTTCAATTTTTGAAGATACTTATAGAGTGATATGCTTAATAAGATATATGCAATAATGAAAGGTTATTACATCATTATGATTGAGAAGTTAGATTTTACTAACCTTTCAAATGGAAACATCCATCAGAATTGCACCGTCCCAGCAATGTGTGCCTTATGGGGCAAGTGAACTGGAAGATGTTCAATAAAATCGAAAAACTTAGAGGAAATATCCTTTCTAGCTTGTTTAAAATAATTGGAATGTCTGATTCAAGTCTCACCATGTCCTTAGTTGTTATTACTATTATAGTTGAAGTTCTAAAAAATAAGCTAAGCTCAGTGATAGCCTTCTACACATTAGCAGGAAGCATTTCCCAAAATACAATAGGCATCAACCTCTGTATGAAGACACGATAGTCGTAACTTTTCATGCTAAACAACCTCACTCTCTATTTATCCACACATCTTCCCATGTTCGACATGTAACTGTTTGGATATTTCAGTTTTGTTAACCATTGAAACAATACCTTCTTAGCCCTACTGTCCAGGGTGTAACAAGCCTTATGATATTTGTTAGTCGAATCCAACTTATCAAGCTCAGGCCTTCAACAATACATATTGATCTCTTGCCTTAATTTTAAGTGTGTCCTTCATTTTACCAGGAATATTCAACACTGTATTGAATATGTTGTCGAACCCATTTTTTTCAATGTGCATGACATCAATATTGTTGTCATATCCGCTAATTTAGACTAAAGTCACGCGAGTTGTTAAATCGACTCGTCGGTTTGACCGAAGTCTAAATTTGGATTTTTATCAAAAAATAATGAAAATAATGGCAATTAAGTATGGAAAATATCAATAAAGTGTTCAAAATATTTAAAGATGTAAAATTTCTGTAAAGGACTAAATTGCAAATTTTGAAAAGTTTAGGAGTCAATTTGTAATTTACTGAAAAATTGGAGGATTTATTGGGATAATCATAAATTAAATGCATGAATTGCGACATAAAATGTATATGGAGACCAGCCACACCAAGTGACACATTTTAAGAAGTCAATTGACATACATGAATTAGAAATTAATGAAAAGTTTCTAGAAAATGCTTAGGTGTCTCCATTAATTATGTAATTTTGTCACTTTGTTCTTAAGTGCTTATCCTTTCTTAATTATCCCCCTTGATCTAGAATTTTTCCATCATTAAGTGTCTTCCACGTTTCTTGAAGCACAACACACCAAGTGGCAAAGTTTAAGAAGTTAATTAGTATACATGCATTTAGCATTAATGAAAGCTTCTAGATTGAGTTTAGGTGTCCCCCCATTTTAATGACTTTTGTCATTTTGTTATTGATTGTTTCTTCCTCTTCCTTATCCATTTTTCATTGAGGAAAATTATGTTCTCCACACCAGCCACGTTTTTCTCTTGGACAACCCTAACAAAACATTGTTCTAAGAAGAGAAATTGAGAAAAAGAGAGAGAAAGACATGGAAAATTCCATTTTCATGCTTAAGAAAGCTTAAAAGAGTAAGAAGTTAATTATCCCCCTTGATCTAGAATTTTTCCATCATTAAGTGTCTTCCACGTTTCTTGAAGCATAACACACCAAGTGACAAAGTTTAAGAAGTTAATTAGCATACATGCATTTAGCATTAATGAAAGCTTCTAGATTGAGCTTAGGTGTCCCCCCATTTTAATGACTTTTGTCATTTTGTTATTGATTGTTTCTTCCTTTTCCTTATCCATTTTTCATTGAGGAAAATTATGTTCTCCACACTAGCCACGTTTTTCCCTTGGACAGCCATAACCAAACCTTGTTCTAAGAAGAGAAAGTGAGAAAAAGAGAGAGAAAGACATGGGAAATTCCATTTTCATGCTTAAGAAAGCTTAAAAGAGTAAGAAGTTAATTATCCCCCTTGATCTAGAATTTTCCCATCATTAAGTGTCTTCCACGTTTCTTGAAGCATAACACATCAAGTGGCAAAGTTTAAGAAGTTAATTAGCATACATGCATTTAGCATTAATGAAAGCTTCTAGATTGAGCTTAGGTGTCCCCCCATTTTAATGACTTTTGTCATTTTGTTATTGATTGTTTCTTCTTCTTCCTTATCCATTTTTCATTGAGAAAAATTATGTTCTCCACACCAGCCACGTTTTTCCCTTGGACAGCCATAACCAAACCTTGTTCTAAAAAGAGAAAATGAGAAAAAGAGAGAGAAAGGCATGGGAAATTCCATTTTCATGCTTAAGAAAGCTTAAAAGAGTAAGAAGAAAGAGAGAGATTAGGTTTATAAAGTTTAAATAATCTGTTTATGAACTTTAGGAACTCAAAGTGACAAGGATTTAGCTCAAAGGAGCAAAGGAAAGAAGAAAAAGAAGTAAAGAGAAAAAAAAGAGAAAAAAAGAGGTTTGTGCATAACCTAAGGCAATAGCCTATTTTATTTTTTTTTAATTGCATGATTTAATTATTTGACATGTTGATGATTCTGAATTGATATTATTTTGTGATGAAAATCTTGGGGATGCATGTTTGCTAGACTTAGGATTTAATTTGGTAAAAATTGAATGTGATTATCTTGTATGTTCCTTGCTGGAAATTGATGAGCAGTGTTCACTTAAACTGTTATAACTTAACTTCTGGAACTCAGTTTTGCATGTTGTTTATTGTGTTTGAAAGATAAGATATAGGGTTATAACTTGCATTTAGACTACAACACCTGAATGTGTCTGTAATTATCCAAGAAAATTCATAAAATTCGGATTTCGAATCTGTCCAGAAATTCTGGGCAGAATTGTTAGTAATGAGCAGTAATTACTTAAACTGTTAAAAATTGAGTTATGGAGCTTGGATTTGTGTGTTATTTGTTTGGTTTGAAAGCTAAGCCATAGGGATACAATTTTTATTTAGACCATAATATCTGAACATGTCTGTAATTGTCCAGAAAAATTCATAAAGTTTAGACTTAGAATCTGTTCAGAAAATTCTGGACAGAATTATCAGTGACCAATTAGTGTTAATATTATCATATCTTTTGATACAGAACTCAGAATTAAGTGATTAAAGTTGAATATTAAAGCTAAGATCCATATCTAAAATTTGTATGAAAATCATGTAACTAAATTCAGAACGGAACATGACCCAAATTAAGGTCCAAAACAGAGAACAGAATCTGCCAGTGACAGGGCAACATGTGAATTGAGGAATGAAATGAGTAAAATGATGAGAAATTTCTTATATTATGTAAATATTATTTTAATTGAGTGATTATGTGATTATTTTGAGATATTACATGCATGAAAAGTATGAAATTAATTGTTATGAATTGTAATAAAATTGTATAAGCCCTAGAACACCTAACTAGAACCAACTTATAATAATTTGACATGCCAAATAGGGGGGAGTATGATGAAAATGATTAAATCCATTAATGGTATGATTATCTACACCAGGTTTGGCAATGTTATTTATGCCGGGTTTGGCAATGTTATCTACGCTGGATTTGGTACTGTTATTGATGTCGGGTATGATATTATTATCTATGTCGGGTTTGACACTTATATGCGCATATCATATTGCCCGGGTGGCACTCCTAAGTACCTGGATGGTAACTCCGTTATCCTATTCAGTGGTTCATAGGTGTCTTGGGTATAAATGAAAACATAAATAAGGAAGTTATGGAACATAAAAGAATTATTGAAAATAAAAATGGAATCATGGATTGTGGCATGGATAAAAAGAAGATTTAGTGTTATACAATAAGGTGGTAATAAAATAAATAAGTATGAGATAATATAATATAATTTGATGTCTATACATGCTAGAATACCATGATTTGCATGAGAATGATGATTTGATTATGTTAAACAAAATGAGATACAATAAATTGATGTTATGCATACTAGAATATTATGAAATGTATGTTTGCATGATTTGATCATAAATTGTTATATGACAATGCATGTGACATTAAAAATAGTTTATTGCCTTATCTATATGCACCACTAACCTAAGAGTTTAACGTGAGAGTTTTCTCATGCATATTTAGTAAAGAATAAATAGAAGATAGTAGACAAAGCCAGCAGTGACCTAATCCAGTAAAGCAGCCTGTTGCACACATTGTGGGTTACACAACTTTTGTATATTATCTTATAAATTTTATTTTGTAGTATTTGTAAAATAAATAGTATATTTTGTAAATAACATGTTACTATATAAAAAGGTAGTTTAACTTTTATGTTATATTTCTTTTATAAATGCAAAGTAAATAAATAGTGAATATTAGAAATGAAAAAAAAATGTACGAGTGATTTTGCTTTATATATAACTTATATAATGATATTTTAATCGATGGAGTCAGTGTAGCACACCCTCATTCGGGCACAAGCTACTGGGGTGAGGGGGTGTTATAATTGTGTCAAATTATATTAGAGCTCCAATAAGGCAAATCCCAGAATATGCTACATTTTCTCTAATCACATGGTTGACTAATCATTCCCTTAATCTCAACAACATCGACTTTTGTTACCTTCTACAATCTCATAAGATCAATTGCATTTAATATCTCTAAACCCGATCTAACTAGAGGTGCGATGTCTATTACAATTCTATTTTTGATAAATGCATTCTTGTTATGTCTAAATGGATTATTAGGTTCCAATAACTTCCTATAATTGTCAAACCAGGATTGTTTATCACTCTTACTTAGCTTGAAGGAATCCGAGTCATCCATGCTATAAGGACAAGCCAATTGTCCTATTGTTGACCATCTAGACAACATTTCATAAGTAGGAAAGTCGCTGATAGTCCATATTAATGTTGCTCACAGTTGAAAATTTTGATTTTGAGAAATTTCATTTGCTTCAACCCTATAATCCCTTAATATGTTTAACTCATGTATTAACGGTTGTAAGTACACATCTAGTTTGTCTTTAGGATTTCGAGGTCTTGGAACATGAATAGTTAAAAACATGGATGTGTCTTTTATACATAGCCAATGAGGTATATTATACACAGTCACAATAACCGGCTATCATGAGTACTATTGCCTAGACTGACCAAAAGGTTGAAAACCGTCACTGCATAGGCCGAAATGCACATTTCTAATTTCCATTACAAATCAGGGTGAACATCATTGAAATGCTTCCAAGAAATTGAATCAGAAGGATGTTGCATTACACCATCATCAACCACATGTTATGCATGCCATCTTATATCATTATAAGTGGCTTTAGATGCATATAATCTTAGAAGCCGCGATGTCAACAAAAAGTAATGCATTTTCTTGAAATATCTATTTTTCTCCTCCTTCTTCCATCAGTATCGTAGCTTCCCTTGAAACGTGCATGATCATAGAACTTACACAAAGTCATGTTCATATCTTCCCCTTTAATAAATCATGCATCTATTAGGACAACAATGTATCTTATTGACTAGTAAATTGAAATCCCGACCAGTAAACTGAAATCCCGACCATACGCTTCGTTTCATAAAAGCTCTTAATGACAAGAATTTTTTAGGCACAACCTTTTTAATTAGTTGAGATATTGCATCAAATGCACGCTCTGATAGATAATGCTTGGTCTTGATATTTAGAATTATAGCAACCACTAATAACTGTGAATGATTTTCACCCCAGGCCACAACAAATTATTAGAAGCGTCTAGCATATTATAAACTTGTTATGCTAGTGTATTAGGATTCTCCTCATCAACATAATTTTGATTGAATGAAGGACCAACACATCCATAATCATTATTTGGTAATTGTTGATTGGATCAGAAGACTTAGACGCATTCATAATATATTGTTCATTTATTACTCGCTCTTTTTTCTTGTGCTTATTCCACACAAAATATCTTGGTTTGAAACCATATCTCAGTAGATAATATTTCAAGTCCATATCAAGAAATTGACGATTCTGACACTTGTATTTCAGACATGGACACTTTATTTTTTTCCATCCATCCACTCCAAATTACTTGACACAAATTCTATGAAATTTTCATTACATTTAATGATGGAATAACGATAAATTATACATTTGTAGTTATATTTAATGACAATTTTCATCGTTAAATGTTCACATTCATCGCGAATTTTGTATGCAAGGTGGCGACCAATGACACAGGTGGTGACATAATAGAAACAACATTTTCTGTACATTTTGCTTAACTGTGAAGAAGTTGAACCATATGTCAGGTTAGTATTCTTCTGAATGGAACTTCTCCTTTTTATGATACTTTTTACAACTCAATAACATATTGATTAATATGTCCATACCTCCATCAAATGGTAGGATTTACTTTAATATGTTGCATATCAGAATATTACTAACGCAGAAGTGGATGCTAAACTTGAGGTGGACTTTGCTATCTGGTTTAAAGATTACGTGAGCCTTCCTTTATCAACATGTCAATTAAACTTCTTATTCTTAACATGTGTAAAATACTATATCATATTGATTCAGACACATGATCCAAACTCTAATATTAACAATGCCTTTATCAAAGATCTTGCAAAAGGTCCTTTGGGAACTATTACAACATTCAATGGTTATTTTATCAATGGATATAAGTTTCACATAGTTGAACATGATGTAAGCACAATGTAATGAACAATGGAGTTTGCATAAAAGGCCAAAACTATAGCCATAATGCGAATGATTGGTACGATCAGTTAAGGGAAGTTGTGCAGATGGAATATCCTAATTGACTAATTAAGTGAACATTTCTCTTCATGTGTGATTGGTTTGATCCTACTCCTAATGTGGGTGCAAGGGTTCACATGCAGTTCAATATTGTTGAGGTTAACCATCAAATATGATATGGAAAGTATGAACCCTTTGTATTATCAATGGAAGAGCTCAAGTGTATTATTATTCATACCCAAACATGCGAAGGGACAGAAGCGATTGGTGGGTCATATAGAAATTCAAACCAAAAGGAGTTTTGAGATTCCAGAAAGGTCTTCTCGGAGTACACTTGTGCATGAACCTCTTCCATTTCAAGAGGAGTCAATCGAAATCCACCACATTGAAATTACTGAAGAAGATCAACAAAGGACATTGAATGATCCAATAGGTCACCCAGAAGATATTACGGATGATGATGATGATATTGAGAAAAAGAAGAAAAAATTAGAATTACAAATAGAAAGTTCATCTAATTAAGAGGAAGAATTTGTTTTTAATGATATCAATGAAACTGACACTGAATATAGGTAGTTGTAGCTGAGTATTGTTTTTTTATATGATTGAGTTAACTATTAGTTATGCTTAGTTAAGTGCTTTTTTGGTTCAGTATGAGAGGTTGAGAGGTAGTGCTGGAGATGCCCCATTAGAGGCGATAGAGGATGAGGCACTGAGAGGGGTGCTTTTCATCCATAATAGATGTTTTTACGTCAGCAACATCTAGAGCCAGTTCTACAACACTTGGCATAGAGACAATTGGCATATCACATCAATTATCTCATCCAGTCATCCATCCAGCTCTGCGAGACCATCTATAGTGATACCTGAGATATCACATTCTCTAAGAGAAGGCTTAGAGTCACAACCATTATCCGGTTCTACACATTCACATTTGCATACCTTTAGTACTCCCAATTCAGATACTATCATCAGGAGCAATTATAGTGGCAGTCGTAAGAGACTTCGACTTCATGATGGGACGTGAGACATTTCAATCATGGATATTTTACATTATGTGAAGTTGAATTGATTGTAATAATTATTTATTTATATAACTAACATGTTTATTTTAATATCTATAGATTTGTTGAGTCCCACAATATGGCTGCTTGGATATCACGTATATTTCAAGAGTTGTTGCATCCTAAGGGATATAGATAGAAGTCGGTACCACGAGAGCTGCATGATTTTTATTGGGGGGAGTTTCGAGTAATATATATTTAAATTTTGATGTAAAACGTTGTAAATGACAAAAATGAAAAAATTGATTGATTGTTTTACATATTTGCAATACTTATATTATGGAATGCTTGGAATACTTTAAATGCTTGAGAAAGTTTGAGAATGCTTCGAATGATTGAAAATAGTTGAAAAGTATATATTGATTGGTCTTTGTCAAATAACTCATTGTGTGAAATGATTGGAATTGATAAATTTGCTTAAGAATTGTGAATTATTATTTGAAAAACTTACAGGTAAATTTTAGATTATGCATAAATTTTGGATTATGCCTATTATATGGGAGGCTCTGTCTGTATTTTTACAACTCTTGTATATGTTAACTAAATTTATTTAAATATATTTTTTCTTCAAAATACTAAATTTGGGAGGAGGCGATGACTGTGATGATGAAGGTGGCATGAGAGCAGCTCGTAGGTAAGAAATACACGAATATGCTCTATTGATGGAGACAACATGGACGACCCCTATATGTGTCAAATGAGGTGTGGGAGAGTTACCAGTAGAAGTGGGCTGATCCTGTATTCTAGACGATGAGGGAGCGCCAGGCAAGAAACCGTCAGAGTGAGACTGGTGGTCCAGGATCCGGATCCTTATGCCACACTTACAGATATATTTTTATTGCTGAGCATGCTAGATGGATTGTAAGAAATCTGATATTTTAACACTTCAATAAAATATCACTTATGCATATCTAATATATAATTTGTTTATTTTAGGAGATGATAGAGGGTGACCTTCCTAGCAAGGCATGTTTCTTCAATGAGACGCGTATGTGTAGAGCTCCTAATAGGTCTGGATAGCACGTAGACCAACATGCGAGACAAGTTGGGGTAAGAGTTTTAGTTGTCTTTACATGCTACATAATTCTAGGTTGCGCTTATTTGACAAGACATTTTGTTGTAGGAAAGAATTGAAAAGCTTATTACTCAGTCATCCTGGGATGAATCTGGGAACCAAGTTGATCTGACATAGGAGGATCAAGACTGGATCTTCTTGCAGGCTATTGTTGCTTCTTCATAAGGCTTATACTTGTATGGAAAAGGTTGAAACAAGACCTCTAGTTTTGCATATAATGCATCAACCTATGCATCCCAGTTTGAGGTGGCTAATTAGCAGATTAGAGAGCTGTAGCAGTAAATGCATACGCTTCAGTTGAGTGTAGAGCAAGTAGTGGAGAAAAGGATGAGCTAGATGATGGAGCGTGTGGAGCATCTTATGGCACAAAACAAGTGCCCTCACCACCATCCACACACAGATAGCAGCTGCCAGTAGCATTCCAATGATCAATCGTCTCCAAATGACCATAAGCCATGCATGATCTTTGCTTTCATTTCTTTGACTGTATTTTTTATATTTTACAAATAATACACTTTTTTATGTCGTTAAAATTTTGTATTAACATAAGTAATATTATTTTATATTAAATAATTAAATAATAATTATTAATTAACAATATAATAAATTAATAATTATTTACATATTAAATAAATAAATTAAATTTAATATTAATAATATTATTCATAATAATTACTTACATATTAATAATAATAGCATTAATACTAATATTAATACATATATTATTATCCACTTTGTTGGAGTCTTTATTTAGAGACCACATACGTAGTCGCAATATTGAGACCCCAAAGTTGTGGTCTCTATTTAGCAACCACTAAAAGTTGTGGTCTCTATAAGTGATCGCAATATAGAGGCCAAAAATCTCGAGGTCTTTATTTTGAGATCATATATTGGTCGTAATATAGAGACTAATTCTTAAAGTTTATATATGTGCTACCACAAATATAGTCTCAATGTGGACCTTTTATGATTATTACGTCAAAGACCACAAAGCTTGTGGTATCTATTTAGAGACTACATATGTGGTATCTAATTTGCTACCATTTTATTGTGGTTTCAAAATTGTGATCACATTATAGACCACCATAATGTGGTTTCTATATGGTCACAATTTGGTCCGTTTGGCCTTCCAAAAATACGATCATATAGCGACTATTATTATGATTGCTAAACTGAGACCATTATTTTGTGGTCTCTAAATAGAGACCACAATGGTAGTGGTCTCTAAATAGAGACCACATATAAAATGTGGTCTCTAAATTCACTTAGTGACTAGATTTTTGTCTACCACTGTTTGTGGTCATTGTGTAGTCACTAAATTTTTTCAGATACCACTTTTAGCGATCGCTATTTGTTGACTTTTTTTATAGTATATTGATAAAAACAATCATCAATCCATGGTAATAAATATCTGTTCTTGATAGTCACCTTGTTTAACTATCTGTATTCTATGCATAATCTCACAGACCCATCTTTCTTTTTTATAAATAAAACCGATGCATCCCAAGTAAATACACTCAGCCTAATAAAACCATTATCTAGCAACTCTTGCAACTGTGTTTTCAACTCTTTCATTTCTAAATGTGTCATTCTACAAGGTGCTGCTGATATCGGTATTATATCGGGTATGAGCTCTAATATTCAACATCTATGTTTGGGGGTAAACCTGGTAGATCATCAGAAAAGACATCTGGGAACTTTTTCACTATAGGGATATCCTAGAAATCTGGACCTTGCTTTATGGTGTCAATGACATGAACCAAAAAGGCTTCATATCCTTTACGGATAATGTTCAACGTTTTCATCATGGACACCATCTATGGAAGTTGTGGAAACCTCTCACCTTCTACTATCACTTCTTCTTGCTTTAGAGTCTTAAAAACAATCGTCTTAGCTCGGTAGTCCACAACTGCCTCATGCTGTGAGAGCCAATCCATAGCTAGTATGACATCACACTCATGAAATGTCAACTCAATGAGATCCACGAAAAACTCTTTCTTGTACACCACTAAAGGAAAGCTTCTGTATACTTGGTTCACAACCACACTGTGGCCTAAAGGGTTCGTGACCTCAATCTCAAACTCTAGCTTCTCTATTTGCATACTGTGCTGACTAAGCATGCTCATGCAAACATATGAATGTGTGGAGCTTGGGTCTAGCAAAGCATATATATCAGAGCCATGTAAAGAAAAAAAATACCCACTATCACATTTGTGGCTTCATGGTCCTCATGGGCCTTCATCGCATACGCCATAATTGGAGCTCTGTTGGGTCTTAGTCTATTCACTATCTCTGAAATAAACTAGCTAGGTCTTGCACGACTTCCTCTAGTCTAGTTCCTACTTTGGACCGATGCTGATACTACTATCAGTGTAGGTGTAGTGTTTTCCAATAAAAGGTAATCCCTTCTTATATGATCTAGGGCTCTGCATCTGAAGCAAGCCCCCGTGTTCACCCGATACTCTCTTCTATGGTTTCTATGACATGTATCACATATGGAAGCAATATCCCTAGTTGTTTGTATGCTGGCGGTGGCTAAGGTAGTCTTAGAAGGCGGTCCTCTCCTGAAATAACTAGAATGAGAGTGACTATGTCCTTTGTTTAGTCCCCTACCCTGAGATTGTCTTACAAAGAATCAATTTCTTTTACTGATTGTCTATGCCACACTAGTTGTGGTTTTCTTGTAATTTTCCTATACTTTTCTCTTCTCTATATTGATGGTGATGGACACAAGCATTGGGAAGTTCTCTAGTTGTAGGGAAATGACATGATACCCAATGTCATCATTCAACCTATCTTCAAAGTGGCGACATTTATTACTCTTATCCATCATGAGACCAGCGACATATCTGCTCAACCGCGTGAACTCTTTTGCATACTTAGAGAGAGTCATGTTCCTCTACTGTAAATTTAGGAATTCCCTTATTTTCTCATCAATGTACACTTGGGGCACTTACTCCTTAAACTCGATAACAAAGTACTCCCAAATAAGAGGTTATGGAGTCTGTGCCTTTTTCATAATCGACTTCCACCACTCATATGCATGTTCTTGTAGAAGCAATACTACATACTTTACTTTGTACTCCTAGGCACACTCTAACTCTTTAAAGACCCTATCGGTCTTCTCAAGCCAAAACTTGAGTGCAGCTGGATCATCCTCTCATATTCCATTAAAATCATGGGCTTCATACTTCCAGAGCCTATCAATCTTCATTATAGGTGCCACTGGTGGTGGCTATAGAGCTGGTTGTGGCAGTTCCTACAATACAAACTATGGTATAATCTAGGCCAACTGCTTACTGGCCATTTGCTGCATGATTGTTATCGCACCTAAATCTGTCTGCCTATCAAGTTGCTACTGAAGGACTGTGGCAGCACCCGAACCTCGTACACTCGAAGCACTAGGCTGATTAGGAGCCCCATGCTCTGGAGAACCATTTCTCTTGTCAACATCATATGCCTTTATCTCCATCTATACCTATTAACTCCTATAAGTTGACAGAAAAAACCCATAGCAGAGACAAATGAGATGTACGATGTATGCATGATAACCCTTAACCCACTTAGGTTCAGAAATGCCTAAACCTAAGCTCTAATACCACTAAATGTAGTGCCTTCTTATCTAACTAGGTTAAACATGACTAAATGAGTGGATACCATAGAACTTATATGTGGAAAATCTATGGAAATTTAAAACTTTTCCTTTTTTTTTATATCAAACCTATTAATCATATAATATTAAACATCTATAGAGGAGTATCTTTGATCCAAAAGGGAAGCATCATCATATATATATGAAATATAATGTTGGGGCTCCATATACTCGATGTTTATAACAATACATGCCTTTAAAACCGAAATACATATTTCTATAAAGTACACACATGTATGAAAGCAAACAAAACCCATTCCCTATGTCATGTACAAAATGTAAAAATATGATATAATGTATCACCAACCCCTGACAGGTCTATTCTGATGTCTCTGTATTTGGCCTGTTTCTTTTGATCGACTTCTATTTACTACGCTCAAACCTGCGTGGGGAAAACCTTTGTACGTTAAGCTACTGAAAGCTTAGTGGTACATATATACATAAATATTCAACATGCATTCACACAAAAGCATACCAACATATTTCATATTCATGGCATCATACTAAAACATTATGGCATGGTAGTGAAATCATAATTTCATGTAAATATTTTGCCTTATGGAAGTAGTGGCTCCTTAATTACTTGAACAATATGATAGAGAACATATAACCTTTATAATAGCATATATTATATTAACTATATATCTTAGTGTACTTGTACTTTTGAATCTCTTTTCTATTTTATTACATTCTTTAATCACTTTAATATAATTGCCCAATAACTCTCCACACAGACTATTTAGATACGGGTTGTGAACAGGGATGCTCCCAAAGCTTAAGTCACCCTGCCATTATCTATAATCATTTGTGTCAGTCGATGCTTCTTAAGTCAATGACACTCCCAGAGCTTAAGTCACATTGACTATGTAACTATATATCTTTTCATGCAATATAGGATCAACGACACTTCTAGAGCTTAAACCACATTGTCTTTTAAGAATAACTGTATCATATTACTCTGATGACATGAAACCCCTTAATAGCATGCCACATATCCTACTTTTAATCCTAGTATTTATTGGGTTCTTAATATGCATATCATACATGGCATAGAGGAAAATTAAAATTTGTTGAACTTAAAAACCATGGAATGCCTTATGAACATTAAAATCGGATTGAACCATTCATATGGAAGAAGTTGATTACCCTATTTGTTTCTTTTGATCTTCCAAGTTTGTGAGCCTTTCCTTCAAGTTAGGTTGTTGCAAACCACAAAAATCCAAAGATGGATTGTCTCTAACAGTAATCTGAGGCACCTCCTCACCCGAACCGCACGTGCCCGGATGAGGGAGCACTAATGTCCTTTCTTTCTCATACTTCATATATATATATATATATATATATATTTACATTTTTTTTATTCATGTATATATAGATATAAATAAAAATCAGAGTACAATTTATTTACATAATATAGTAATTTTTAACATCAGAGTCTTAACAAACTTTAAAAGTAAGTTGTACAAACTCAAACACTTCTTTAATATAAAAGTCAAATACAAAAGTTTCAAAACTTGTAACCCACTTTCTCAAGACTCGGCTGCTTTACTTGACTGGAATCATCGCTTGCTTTATCAAGTGTTTTCAGCTACCTTTCTATATCTGTGTGGAAATTAAACTCCAAGCTAAGCTCTAAGCTTAGTGGTGCATATAAAGAAGGCAATATACTATATCATGCAACAAGCATTAACAATTATCATTTTGTGCATTAAAATGTTTGCATGCATGACTATCAACATATTTCTATTTCATAAAAGTATAAATGTCATGCTCATATAGACATTGTTATTTTCATTTATCTTTAATAGCAAATTATTTTGTAAATCTCTTTATCATTACATTTCAATCTCATATCATCATCATTTTCTTATTCTTTCCTTTTCTTATCTTTCCGACATATCCTCATTATCTTGCCCACATCACTCTAAATTTTTGGACTGACTGGATACGGGTTATGGATCAGGAGCGCTCACACAAGCTTATGCCACCCTGTCCACTATCTGGCTCATAAGAGCTTCTCAAATCAATGGCGCTCACACAAGCTTATGCCACATTGATTGAGTATAATTTCATCACAGATGAATAACCAGATCAAAGCCGCTCACACAAGCTTATGATACCTTGTCCTCATTTATATGTGCTCATCGGAGCTTTCTCAAGTCAGTAGCCCATTGGTTGAGGTATAGTACGGTACCGTTCGCCCCCTTAATGATATGTCATCTATCCTGATTCTAGTCCGCAAGTAGAGTAAAGGGCTTCTTTATATTTTCACATCAATCATTATTCTTAAATTTCAATACATCCATTTTTCTCATATTTATCAACATCTCAATTTTCTTATTTTACAAGCATATAGTCATAATCATATATCTTTTCATTCATTTACTAGATTCATCAATATTTTCATGTTTATCATCTGCATCAGATTTCATATAATATCCATGACAATTCATTTTTCTACATCAATACATTTTTCTATATCACAACATATCACATTCTCACATCAATATATATATACATATATCCATATCCATATCATTCTTATTTTGCTTGGATAGACAATAACTTTCATTTACTTACCTGAATTCCCCATTTAATAACCACATTCATAATTTCAAATGCAGAGCATTCACGGCCGTGATTACTACTTTCACGCCCGTAATCCCAAGCCGTGAACGCTACTGGAATAAATCACCCAAAAGCATTCACGGTCGTGATTACTCATTCACGCCCGTGAATAAGTTCACTGCCGTGATTCCAACCCGTGAACACTTCTGGAATGAATAGTACCATTTCCACCCAGAAATTCACAACCGTGACACAATCAGTCACAACCGTGAACCCTCAAGTTCACGCCCGTGACTCAATAGTCACACTCGTGACTTTCAGCAGGAAATCTGCATATTCACCTTTCATTCATTATAACATCATTCAAAACATACCAAATTCTATTTCATGCATTTCTAAGGCTCTTTACTCAACTTATTACTTTTCAATACATTTACATGCCTTGATCACACAAGATTCTCTAATATGCATCCTTAATTCAATGTTACAATTATCTCATTCATACATGTCTAATCTTATGGTTTCATGCCATAACTATCATCATTCTTGAAATTGCATTTATCTCAAATTATATTCAGCATGCATTATTTCAAACAAAAATAGGCTATTGCCTTAAATTATGCACAAACCTTAAACTTTCTCCTTCATTCTTTTAGGTAGCTTTCTCTTTTCCTTTGCTCCTTAGAGCCTGTTCCTTGTCATTTTGAACTCCTACAACATCATAGATCATTTTCATCATCATCTAATTTCATTAAGACCCTAAACTCTCTTTTTCTCTCTCAAAACCCTAGTTTCTCTCTCATTCCATATAAGTCTTAGATGAGCTCAAAATTCGAACTTCCTTTAGAAAAGATGAAGAAGAAGAAGAAATACTTCTTACCTTACACTTTTCTTCACTTGATCACCACTTTGGAAATTTTCTCTCTCTACCAAACTTGATTTTTCTTCCTCTTTCTTGTTCTTTCCAGCTTCCTTATGAGTTATGGAACATGAAAATCACCTTGTCTTGCTCTTTCCCTTCTCTTCCCTTCCTTTTTCTCTCTAGAATCAAGGTGAGCTATGGAGGAGAATTGTGGCTGGCGTGACTGGTAAAGAAAAGAGAGAAGGAGCAGAAAATGAAGAGAAGAAGAAGAAGAAAATAAAGCCTTAAATAGGGTACCCAAAAATCTTCATGTGGGACCCACCATTTGACCATTTTCTCCCAATTTTACACTTAATCAATATTAATCATCTTCCTTTAATATCATGGCCGGCCAACCCAATTTTAAATGTCCAAATTTCTTAAGTTAATTAGCTATTAATCTCATAAATCTTCTAATTTTCGGTAAATTGCAAATTGATCCCAAAACTTATCAAATTTTGCAATTTAGTCCTTTACTGTAAATCAACTTCTTTAAACTCTATAATCACTTATTTAGACATTTATTATTTAGTTTAACCATTTCTTAATCAATTATTGTGAATTTAGACTCTGATCGGTCACACGCGTCAATGTTGCAATACGTGCAACTCGGAAATCTAAATTAGCGGATATTACATTCTCTCCCCCTTAAAATAATTTCGTCCTTGAAATTTACCTGTTCATTCGGGGTTGAACAACTGGGGATACTGCTTCTTCATCACTTCTTCACTTTCCCACGTGGCTTCTTCAACTGTATGATTCTGCCACCAAACTTTAACTAGAGGAACTCTCTTGTTCCGGAGAACTTTCTCTTCATATGCTATTATAGCCACTGGTTCTTCCAAATAAGTCATGTCTGTCTGTACCTCTATTTCCTCAATCGGTATAATGTGGGTTGGGTCTGAACGATATCTTCTTAACATTGAAACGTGGAACACGTTATGAATTCGGTCTAGCTATGGAGGAAGAGCTAATCGGTAAGCCACTGGTCCTATTCTTTCCAAAATTTCATAAGGACCAATAAATCTTGGGTTTAACTTTCCCTTTTTATCGAACCTCAATATCTTTTTCCAAGGCGAAACTTTAAGAAATACTTTATCTCCTACTGCATATTCTATATCTCGCCTTTTTAAATCGGCATATGATTTCTGTCGATCTTGTGCTGCTTTTAGCCTTTCCTTGATCACTTTAACTTTCTTCTCAATTTGTTGAATTATTTCTGGCCCAATCAACTTTTTCTCATTCAACTCGGTCCAACATATCGGTGTCCTACACTTTCTTCCAGATAAAGCTTCATAAGGAGCCATGCCTATGCTCGTTTGATGACTGTTGTTATAGGCAAACTCCATAAGAGGTAAATGTCGATCCCAACTTCCCTCAAATTCAAGTACACAATATCTCATCATATCCTCTAGCAACTGTATAACTCGTTCTGATTGTCCATCCGTTTGCGGATGAAATGCCGTGCTAAAATTTAGTTGAGTTCCCAAAGCCTGCTGTAGACTCTTCCAAAACTGCGACGTAAACCTGGGATCTCTGTCAGAGATGATAGATACAGGCACTCCATGAAGTCTCACTATCTCATTCATATAAATCTCAGCCAGCTTGTTCAAAGTATAATTCATTCGGACTGGTAGGAAATGTGCTGACTTCGTCAATCGATCCACTATTACCCACACTGTATCATGCTTTCTCTGAGTTACCGGTAAACCAGACACAAAATCCATCGTGATCCTCTCCCACTTCCATTCTGGTATGGGAATCGGTTGTAGTAATCCTGTGGGTAATTGATGCTCAGCTTTCACTTGCTGACAGATTAGACATTTAGCCACATATTCAGTTATATCCTTTTTCATCCCCGACCACCAATATTGTCCTTTCAAATCTTGGTACATCTTGTTCCCACCTGGGTGCATAGTATAGACCGTTTCATGAGCTTCTTTTAAAATCTCTGTTCTCAACTCTTTCATACTTGGCACACAAATCCGGTTCTTGAAATACACAATACCATCTTCTGTTAAAGAAAATTTTGACTTTTCTCCATTTTTCAAGGCTTCAACCATCTTTACTAACTTCTCATCTTGTTTTTGGACATCTTTAATTCTTTGCATCAATGTGGATTCCACTCGCATCTCAGCTAAAATCTTACTGCTTAGTGCATCTGCAACCACGTTAGCCTTTCCTGGATGGTAGTCTATCACACAATCATAGTCTTTAATCAATTCCAACCATCTCCGTTGCCTCAGATTCAATTCTTTCTGTGAAGGAAGATACTTAAGACTCTTGTGGTCTGTATAAATGTAGCATCTTTCTCCATACAAATAATGTCTCCATATCTTTAGAGCAAAAACTATCGTTGCAAGCTCTAAATCATGCGTCGGATAGTTAAGTTCATGAGGCTTAAGCTGTCTGGAGGCATATGCAATCACTTTTCCCTCTTGCATCAGAACACATCCTAGCCCATTGTGACTTGCATCACTATACACAACATAATCTTTTTCTGGAGTAGGCTGAGTCAAAACTGGTGCTTCAGTCAACATCGCTTTCAATCGATCAAAACTTGCTTGACACTTATCTGTCCATTTAAAACATACCTCTTTTCGCAGTAGTCATGTCAAAGGATTCGCTATAGATGAAAATCCTTTCACAAATCTCCTATAATATTCGGCTAATCCAAGAAAACTTCTCACTTCTGTCACATTTCGAGGTGGTTTCCAATTAAGAATAGCCTCGATTTTACTAGGATCAACTCGAATACCTTCGGCTGAAATTACATGACCCAGAAAACTAACTACTTCTAGCCAAAATTCACACTTAGATAGCTTTGCATACAATTGTTTCTCCCTCAAGGTCTGCAATACTTTTCTAAGATATTGGTCATGTTCTACTTGATCTCTTGAATAGACAAGAATGTCATCAATGAATACAACTACAAATTGATCAATATATGGCCTGAACACTCGGTTCATCAGGTCCATAAAAACTGCTGGCGCATTCGTCAATCCAAATGGCATCACCAAGAACTCATAATGACCATAACGAGTCCTGAATGCCGTTTTAGATACATCTGACTCTTTGATCTTCA